>VDFB02353493.1:54490995-55087701 GCA_007258455.2 Sequoia sempervirens
AAGAGAAGAAAACAAGTGTTGAAGCTGAAGATTTTGCAAAACACATCAAGGATATACATGAGAAGGTAAATGAACATATTAACAAGATGAATATGCAGTATAAGGCTAAGGCAGATCAAAAGAGGAGGTATAAGGAGTTTTAGATTGGTGATGAAGTGATGGTGCACTTGAGAAAAGAAATATTTCCAGTGGGAACATATAACAAATTGAAGATGAAGAAGTTCGGCCCCTGTAATATTTTGAAGAAGCATGATTCAGGGAATGCATATGAGGTAGAGTTGCCTGATGGAATCAATATTTCCCCTGTGTTCAACATTTCAAATTGACAGAGTATCATGAAGGTGGAATGGAGGAAGCACCAGCAATAGGGCAATATGACATTCCAACACCTACTTCAGAAAGGGAGGAGATTGAGGCAATCTTGGATAGTCGTGTGGGAAGGAGTACCAGAAACAGGCAGTATGAAGAATATCTGGTGAAATGGAGAGGACGACCTGTGGAAGATTCATCATGGCTATCTAAGGCAATGGTTGACTAGTTGGGTTTTCCTCAACCATTTGAGATGTGATAGGGTCACTTCTCAAATTACCCTCGGTGTCTGATGCAGGAGCATCTAGTGGTGTAAGGGCAATCTTACATCACCCAAAAAATAGTTAAATTTCAAATTTCTTGGTTTTTAGATGTTTTTACATTTTTGGATACCCTTTTCATCATAATAAAATTCCCAATTTACGGTTTTTATTTTTGGTTCCTGGGTTGAAAGAAATTGCAGTTTTAGTTTCCTAGATTTGCACCTAAAAATCTTTCGAGTGGGATTTGAGGCACTTAGAGCTTCCAGAATGGCCCTGAAACTTTCCAAAATTGGTGTAGCAGATTTCAAGCACGTCCTTGACTTCAAGACCTTTCCAACGGTTCAAACGGTTCACGAATTGGAGGCCTGGATAAAAAGTTATGACCCCGCGAAGTTGACGCACTTTCTAGAAGATACCATTGCAAATGCTCTCTTGAAATTTGAACTTCATGTTGTAAATTTTCAGCTCCAAACCACCCTAAACTCAAATTGAATGTTGTTTTGGCTCCAAGAAAACAAATGAGGCTCTATTTATGGGTGGGTTTTCTAATTTTGGGTAACTTTTTGGGGACAAGCTCACATATTGCGAAAGGGTTATTCTATAGCTTTCTGTAGCTTGCATGTGTTGTAGAACTTGGGGATTTGAGATCCTCTGCATGTAAGAAGTTCCATTTTCTAAATAATAAAATTATTCTCTTGTTTGTGGGTTATTTTCTGTGTCTCGGGTTTGCACCCTCATCAACTTGATTGGCTGAAAGGTTGTTGCAAACATATCAGACAAGAGGTAGATTTCAATAGTTCCTAGCTATAGTGTAAAGATGCAACTAAAAGACAAAATAGCTATAGTGGCTAAAAGATAAAATAGAGAAGAGGAAAAAATAGTCTATTTTAAATTGTGAAATATTGGGAGTAGGTTAAACCCTAAGTTGTATTCAATTTGGGCAACTCATTGCAAATTAATCTTGGCCATTCATTTCACTTTTGGAAAAATATAAATAAGGGCTTGCTACTCATTTGTAAGGGGGTGGAGAATTGTTGTAAGAGGCATTTTGCTGCAATAGAAGGAATCATTGCATTATTTTGGGTGTTTTCTTTGAGCTTGCTCATTTTGCATGCATGATTCAACCTCCATGTTAGTTTTAGTTTGTTAGTTTCTTGGATGTCTTTAATGGTGGTTGTTGATATAGTATTGTATTCACTTCTAGCTTATGCTTTGTGTTGTTTTTTGATAATGAATCATTTTGCAAAGCTAGTCTAAGCTAATAAATATGTTGCACTTTAGTTTAATTGTATGTTTGTGAGGTGATGCACAATCTAAAAATTTGTAGGCCTTAGAAGATTGCACTAGCTTTGTGTAGCTGTAGGTCCCTCTTGGTAAAAAGAAACTTAGTTTTATGGGAGTCTATCTACTACAACATCCTCCATTGTTACTATTCATTCAAAGCTTAGATTTAGAACAACTTTCTCAACCCTTTCCTCTTTTTCTATTTCTTTTAGATCTTTGTTAGAGTAGGATTCCAAGTATCACAATAATACTAAATTTGATGAACATACTAAGTTTCAACTTATTTTTCTGAGTGGGAAGCCATTGTTCATTCACCTCTAGCACTTTGAAACTCATTTTTCAGACCCAAATTCTCATGCTTTGTGAACCATAAAGGCCACCTATGATTACCAGCAAATCACATCAATCAATTGAATTATTTCAAGCATTGTCATGACTTGACACCTGAGAGACCTTGGGGTGATTTTAAAAAATATAGTTGTAGAAATTACATTTCAAGAGAGGTAGCATACTTGTGTGTTGCCTATGTTGAGAAGGTGCAAAAACACCCATGAACAGAATTGACGCTAGAAGAAGGGAATGGGTAATAAGGCTATAAATTTTGGATTTGAATGCACCTTCATGTAAAATCTAAGATACCATAGATCTCATCATAAGAAGAAGATTTAAAAAAAAAATTGAAGATAAAAACATCTAAGCTAATATGGAGCAACAATTGCAAATCAACATCACTCAGCTTCAAGAATATTTAAGTAGGAGATTGAAGAAGCCATTGCAACACTTTACATTGGTAGAAAAATATAGAATTCATTGCACTCATAGACATAATGAGATGGAATGTTTAACATTCTTGGGAAGAATAGAAATGGTTTTGCAAGGTGAAATCCCCTTTTGGGAAATATATCAATTCTTAGCTCTTGCAGATCCAAAAGAATAATTTGTTAACATGGAAGCCAAAGCATTCAAGGGGCTGATCTGAGAATAGATTAGCAGCAAGGATGGACTAAGACTAGAAGATGTGCTAATGTCTAGGTGGTGTGGGGTCCATAATGCACCTCATTCAGAGCTTACTTTCCCTTCATTTGCAGACATTATTGACCAAGCTAGGAGTTGTTCAGACTAGGTTAGATAGATGGAGTAGTCGAATCCCAATAAAGAAGATTCATCTATTGAAGAAAAAATAGCTAATAGTTGAAAGGACATACTCAAAAGAAGATTAAGAAGAATTTTCAACAATGCATGTTGGGATAGCCAACATGACTATTGAGGACCATAAAGAAGAAAAGGTTGAAAGCCTTGGGGTAGCAGAGAGTTCTAGTGACAACTTAAGTGAAAGGAGATTAGAATACCTTCTCTCCATGTATAAAGGTGATCAAGCCTTGAAAATAGAGATCTTGAGGAATGGGAATGACTACAAGATGAGGTAGTCCACCATCAAACTTCCTCCCCAATTGATGATGAATATCTAGTGGTGGAAAAATATAATGAGCTCATCTCAAGACTCATGAGGGATTGGTCAGAGCTGAGATACCAAGTGGATTTGGAGGTGTTTCTATTGTTGGGTTGGTGTAGGCTCCATCATTTAACACATTCTGAGTTCATGTGTGAGTTATGTCAAGAGGCCATCAAGCAAGTTAAAGAACAAGTGGAGCAACCAAGTATGCAACCTTCGACAACTGCTTCTAGGATTGAGCCAAAAGTTCAAGAACCAAGTGATAGCTTGGCTAAGGGTAGCTCCCAAGAGGGTGTTGGGAAAACAACAAGAGAATAACTATATAGTCCTAAACCTCTAGGTGATGAAGCAGATCAAATGGGAGAGTTGTCCAATGACCATCAAGAATCCTCCTCTTTTGTAGAGAATTTACACACAATTGATGATTAAATTTATGAGGAATTCTCATAATCAAATCACTTTCCATACCCCAATCCCCTTGATGATGTAGTGTCACTTGCTTATTTCTTCCCACTTGGAATTGTGCCACAAAGGTATAGTGACAATGAGGAAGAGTACATTTAAGGGGATGGTAGCAAAGAAGAAATATCACCCGAACCTCTAGATGATGAAACATTAGAGTTCCCAGAATGGGAAAGGGAATCTTCTTCCATCTAAAATGACAGTGAACAAGAGGAAACATGTAAACTTCCTATATAATCATCAATCTAGGAATGTTAGTGATTTGGCTGACAAACCACTCTAGTTGTTTGTGCATGAATTGCAAAGAGAAGAGGATCAAAATAAGAATGTCTTGGAGGCTGCCCATGAGGATGATATACCACTCCAACCCCAAGGATAGGTTGCAATGAGGAGTCTTTCCTCCTTGACCATTGTTGATCCTCCTACACATTCTAAGAGTGGTAATAGAACAGATTCATCCATATCATGTTTTTATGACATGAAACACCATCAAATTGAATTTAGTATGAAGGAAATGAAATGGGACATCATACTTCCTTTTGAGAATATCAATCAAGTGGATTCATGGACTACATATGATCAATATGATAGTGTTTATCTCCTCAAAGAACAGTCAATGGAAGTTTCCAATCCCAGTAGGATCTTGGAAGAGATCTATAATGTAAGTGGAATGTTGCACCATCGGCTACATCCTCTAGAGGTTTTTGATGCATGGTTTGATCATGTCATGCACTTTCTTGACCATCAAACATTGCCACCATCGCATGATGACATCCAAGTTCTATCTTTCCTTGATCCTATGAATACTTGTAGCTGCACTTATCATTTTGATTATGGGAATGAGGGAAGGAAAACTTGTTTATGGATTGACCACAAGTTTCATGAACTGCCTCAACTATTGATTCTTCCTGAATGTGTTATTGAATTTGAATGCTGCAATATTGAAGTTCATTTTTTTGAATAGAAGGATGAATTTTCATGGCTTAGAACTATTACTATCACCCATCTGCTTATGCATGCATTGTGAAACCGTACAAGAATGAGTGTCAGTTCACCCCACCTGAATGTTGTTCTTTGTAAATATCTTTGTACATAGCTTGGTTTGAATTAGTGTAGATTTCATGTATATAGATTGCTTCCCTACTTTTGTTAGGTTAGTTGGTTTGCTATAGATTAGTTTTCCTTAGAGTAGTTTCCTTGTTGTTTTCTCTTGCTTTCTCGCTTTGGTTTGATTAGGTGGTTGCTTTAGGATAGTTTTCTTTCTGTTTTTCTTTGCTTCTTCTTTGCTTCATTGCTCAGGGTTCCTTTGTTTTCTATTGGTCGTTTTTGTTGGAAAAACAACCTTTTTTTATTGCCTAGGGTTTTTCTAAGAATTTCTTTGATAAACTTTAATCATGTTTTCAGAGTAGATAGTGAAGGTCTTCTGTTAGTGTCAAGTGACCTAGACATTTGGTTCAAAGGGGATAAGTCATTAGTTTAGTATAGCTCTGATGTATTCTAAAATCTTATACATGTCACATTTAAAGAATCCTGAGGTCATTGTAGGTCCTTTGCGAAGTTGGGTTAAGTGAAAAATATAAAAAATTTCTCCAGCACCACTGTGATTCTCAGCCTTGAGTGTAAGCTTCACTACTTGTGGGTTGAAATGAAAAGAAGAGGAAAGAAATAAAAAGAAACAAAGGAAAGAAGGAAATAAAGAAATAAAGAAATAAATGAAAATCAAAAGAAAGAAAATTCAACTTTCAGGAGGATATAAACAACTCTACCCGGGCTATGGACGCCCGATAGGCAGTAGAGAAATGTTCAAGAGAATCACAACAACAACCTTGTCGTGGATATAGACACCTTACTAGTAGTGAGGAAATTTCCATTATACTTTTGGAGTTAGAATGAATTACATAGCTTAACTTGGTGGAGCTTAGGTTCCCATAGTGGTTTAAAGAGGGAATTAACACAGTTACACACAAGTTTGGATTTTCAGTATATAGATGATTGGTTTAACTAGTGGTTTTGATCCTTTGTATGAGTGTCTGGTTTGTTTGTCCTAGTGTGAAGATTAGAACCAGAGATTTTGGGTTTGTGATTTTAGATTGTCATTGAAATGCTCTAGAGCATTTCCCCAATGAGTCGCCATTTTTTCTACATATTTCACACACATTCCCTATTGAAGGTAGGGACCCCCTCTCTTTTGCTCCCACCTCATATCGTGTGCTCCTTTTTGAAGCCTAATTTTTTCACATGTCTTAAAACAATAAAACACCCCTTGACCAAATTCACCTATTTGAATTTCATTAAGTCTATTGCCTTTGCAGGGCTTGCACTGCGGGTTTACTTTGTCCTTTTGTTGTTGCATCCATTAGGCTTTACAGACCCGCAACCGTAGGTCACCTCATGTAGGTTGTTGCTTAGATTTCACTGCTAAGTAGTGGATGAATCTTTAACTTCCACCCACATGGCAAGACTTGCATCTAGTTTCTCCGTCTGAGCCATGACCAAGCTTCTATCATCCCTAGTGAACCCATGTCTGCGGGTCTCCCTTAGCGGGCTGATGTTCCCATTTGTCTGTTCCATATGACCTTCAACGTGCACCTTCCCAAAGTGGAATTTCTACTCACTTCCTCCGCCAATGGTGTCCTAGCGACAAACCCTTTGACTTTCATATTTAAATCTACCACATTTTGAGTTTGACAAAATTAATGATCGTGACACCTATGGAAGTGCCTTTGATGATACTTAGGGGATTTCCACTTTGTTGGTGATACATGCATGGAGGCCACAATTCTTTTAGATGATGTCATCACATAGATTTTGCACAAATTCCAACTTTGCACCTATACCTCCCATAAAGTTCAAACTAGGTTCAAATGTTAAAGATCTCACAAGTTTGTAGATGAACTAATATAAATAAGATTCTTGTTTGAGCTTTGCAAGGATTGCTTTCATGGAGGCCATCGTGTAAACTTCCATCCTTGTCTTGTCATTCTCTTTTGATATTCCCATCACAGCCACCCGCAAGCTTGTTTCCACATCTTATTTTACAATTTTTAGCTAGGCAAAATCCATTGTTTACTTGGTCATTCCCAAATGACAATCCTAAACGACACTCCCACACATTTTTCCCTACAAATGACGTTGACCCGATGGAGTTCCGCATTACACTCTCTATGGCATTGGGTGCGGCTCACCTGCATAATGTTTTCACCTTTGAAGTCCCTGCAATTTTTCAAGGGACAAATACGAATGATAAAAGACCAAGGACACCTCAAGATTAGCCAAAAGAGTGATATAATGACCTTGCCTACGTGAAATCGTAGGGGCAACGTAGTTCGACAAGACCAAAGGAAAACAATGGATAAAGGATGATAAGATGATAGGATAAGTGGATAAAAAGGTGGGACCGATATGACAAGATAGGATAGACCTATTGGATTGGATAGGATGATGATGATCAGATAAAGCTCAGGGATGGGATAGTTATCCAAAGCATTAAAATGACTTAGGAGGATGATATGATAGATAGATGAGTGATGAAAAGTGATAGGAGATTGGAAAGATGTGCAGGAGAAGCAGGGGTGATGACGATGAGATAAATGGAATTGGGTTGCATGGGGGAAGGCCTATAGCCAGATACCAATGACAAAGGATTGTGAGATGGGATGAGAATAAAGATGAAAGAATGGATGAAGGATGGGAGGGATTGTTTGGATGGATAGGAATATAAGGACTGGGAGAGGAAAGGGATACTAGTATAAATGGATATGAAGATAAGGATGGGGAGATGGAAGGGATGCTATGATAGATGGATAGGGATATAAGGATTGGGAGATGAACGAGATACTGGGATAGATGGATATGAAGATAAGGATGGGGAGATGGAAGGGATGTTATGATAGATAATTTCTCCAAGGACTATGTCACAAAGGAAGCAGATTCCCCCACTCTAGATATGTCATATATGATGAGGCATGAGGGATGGGGGACGAGTGGATGGGAAGATAAAGGAGGTGACCATAGGTGGATAGGATGAGTGACCAAAGAATATGATAGAGCATGGATGAAGGGAATGTAAACCAAGAGGTGGCCAAAGCATGTATAGATAGGTTCCCTTGTTTTGATCAAGATCACAAGAAGGATGGAGGGATGGGAGATAAATGGGATATGATGGTAGGATGCGGAAGATAGGTGAGATGGAGGGGTTTTATGAAGAGGATGGGTGCATAACGGGAAGCATAGTGGGAATGCATATCAGGAAGTTTCCCCTAAGTGTAGATGGGGATTTACGCATGATACCTATTTGCCAGGTTTTCGTGATGGTACTTATCCAAGGCGCTTGTTTGCCAAGTTTTCACCATTGGATGGATTATTTCTCTTTACTTTTTTTTTTTGAATTTTTTTTTGACTTTTTGGATGTCATGTAGAAGGAGATGGGTAAGGATAAGGAAGTGGATAAGCAAATTTAGAAGACATGTGATAAGGATCAAGGTGTTATGAGCCCATGTTTGAAGTGATTGTTGGATGTTGGTACAACCTTATTAGGATAAGTGGATTATGCATGAGGATGAATTAGAGGGATTTGATGGGGTTGATACATGGGAGAGTGGATGGGATGCTGGAAAGGGTATGGATAGAATAATGGGGTGGAGATGTGATGGGGAGATGTGTTCAGGACCAACATTGGCACATGTGGTGGTGGATGTGAAAAGATAATAGGATTAAGGGATAGAGAATGTGGGGATAATGGAGGAGATGGAATGGTGAATTTCAGGACATAAGGACCCAAAATAGACTTAGGAGATGAAAGGGGAGTATGATTAGCTTTTGGATTAGTGACTTTGGATGTTCTTATGGATTTTTCATGTGATGGCATTGCATCTTTTTTCTTTGGGATCCACATGGTTTTGATCTTTGCTTTGGTGGGCCTTTGTGGCCTACAGATTTGATTTGGATTTTGGATTTGATTTTTCTTTTCTTCAACATGTCGTATAGAGGGGACATGGGGAGCTTTAGATTCATACGGATGTTTAGATTGATGCATTTTTTCTTTAACAACCAAAGTGCTTTTAGTAGCAATGGGATGGGTGTGAGAAGATGGATGATGTGGAGTGATGGGGGTAGGAGTATGGGGATTATGTGTAGATGGAGGATGTTTCGGTATGTGCCTTTGTCGATCCTAATTAGGATGTTTATGATGGATGAGATGGATAGGTGATGAATGGACGAAATGATGGATAGGACAAGATGGAGGAGGTGATGTTGGGATATAGGGGCCCAAAATAGATGTAGGACCTGGAGGAAACAAGGGCATGGTAGATGGAGGGATGCAAGGACCCAAAATGGATGGAGTAGATGAAGGAGGAAGATGGACGGTTGTTTTGAGGTGATATGATAGAGGAGGAGGGATGGCCACATATGATCTAGTGGGGTGATGGGAAGAGCCGATATTTCTTTTGGAAAAGGCTTGTTGAGGACGTCTAGAGGTTGTACCAACATTTTTGGATTGCGAGTCGTGAGTAGTACATCCAAGACCTTGTGGATACAAATGTTCTTTAGCTTGGATGGGCTCTATAATACCTTGCTCATGTAGGCCTAAACCTTTTCCTTGATAGTTCATTCTCTTGAGTATTCGATCTAGGATAGGATTTTTGTTATTCTGGAAGAATGATGCAAGTTCATTATGAGGTGGAAGAGGAGGGTTGGTGTATATGCTTTGTTTTTCTTCTGCGAGGAGACCACCATGGAGGAATGTGAGAGGACCAAGGGGATATGCAAGTGGTGTGGGGATAGCATTTTTAGGCGATGATGGGGGATCATGAGAAGGAGATGATGGGATAGCAACATCAGGAGAGGGAGTAGGGGTCATGATAGGATATGGATTTGTGGTAGTAGGCTCATGTGATGGAGATGGAGATCGAGTAGTGGAAGCTTGAATGACAAGGGGATCATGGGATGGAATGGATGAGGGACTGTGATCTTGAGGTGGAATAGATAGGATGGTAGGATCTTGATCTAGAGAAGGGGATATGTTGGCATGCTTTGGATTAGACTCTTGGCATGACTCATCTTGTGCAGATGGCATGATGACAGATTCTTGTTGGGACTCTTCAAGTGGGGAAGATGGAGGGATGGAAGATCCATGAGGTTCATTGGAATGGGTTTTGGTGCTACTAGGAGTGGGAGGAGTGGATTGGATCTAGGTATCTTCGATGGATTGGGTAGATCTAGGAGTAGAGGGAGTGGATTGGAATTGGGTGTCTTCGATGGATTCAGTGGTTCTCATAGTAGGAGATGTGGGTTCAATGGATTTGGTAGATGTGATGGTAGGAGATGGGGACTCAGTAGATTCAAAGGATGTGATGGTAGGAGATGGGGACTCAGTGGATTTTGAGGATGTGATGGTAGGGGATGGGGGTTTAATGGATTTGGTAGATGTGATGGTATCATCAATGATAGGTGTTGGATGGAGAAGGGTCTCGTCACTAATGACCATGGATGATGGTTTGGGATGGCATGGTTCCATGACTGCAATGTGTGGAATGGGAGATGTCTTCTTTGTTACAAGTCCTTGGAGAACTTCTGAAATGAGATACTTGCATACTCTAGGATGAGATGGTGTGGTAGGAGTGGATGAAGGTTTATGGATTAGTGGGGGATTAGGACTAGCGATTGGTGGGCCAGGATTAGATAGGGGAATGGGATTGGATGCAGGACTGGGAATAGATGGGGGATTAGGTGAAGGGTTAAGATAGGGGTATTGGCATGGTGAATTAGGACACAAGGATGTGGGTGGTGGATGGAGATATTGAACTGCGGATGTGGGATTAGGATAAGTTGATGTGGATGTTGGATTAGGATACGAAGGTATGAAGGTAGGATTAGAGTGAGCAGATTGGCATGGAAGATTAGGGTAGTGGGTATATGCGGATGAAGGATTTAGATAGGAGGATGTGGATGGGGAATTAGGATAGGGGTATTGAGATGGTAGTCTAGGATAAGAGGATGCGGGTGTTGGATAAGAAGATGATGTAGATGAAGGGTATGATGGATATGACGGATATCCCTTATCAAAGGTAGCAAAAGCAACATGATTAGGCATGGACGAAGACATAACGGGATAACTCAGAAGGGTGATTGGATTTTGGAAAGTGGGTGGAGAAAGCTTACTAGCAATGATAGTGTTAAGGGAATCTATGTCATATTCCTCTTGATCTATAAGACTTTCATTATCGTTGTCAATGTAATTAGGGTTTCCCTTGACCACTATTGATGGAGGATAAGGATTCATGATGGTGAAAGGATAAAGAGGATGGGTCAATGATTTGGGATGGAAGTGGACTAAAGCTCAAATTGGGATTTAGGTTAAGCTCATATTTGGATTGGATTGAAGCTCAGATTAGGATGATTATATGATGTGATGGGATTGATTTGGATGATCGACACTGAATTTGCTTCGAGATGGAAGCAGATTGATTAGGTCGAAGGTGATGTGATTGGATTAGATTGATCGATGATTGATAAGATCAACTGATGGATAGGATAAGATGATGAAAGAGGCTACAAATCCTGTTCGAAGATTATCTTAAATGACTTAGGATACTGATTGATCGGATAAAAGGATAAATGGATGATTGTAGCACCGAACCCACCTTGAGATTGAAGGTGAATTGATTGGGCCAACAATGATGATTAACTTAGGACGGATGACAATCCTAAGAAAATTTTGATGAGGATGATCAGATCAGACACTTAGGTCAATTTGGATAATAACCTGAGATGAAGTTCAATGGATTTGGATGGGAGAAATGATTGATTAGATTGAGTAGACGAATGGTTGGATTAGGTAGATGATTAGATGAATTTGATTAAAGGAATGGATTGGTTTGATTAGATAGGGAGAAATAAAAGGTACCACTAGATAGATCTCAAAAAAAAAAGCAATTTTGGTTTTTGAATGAAGTCGATCCGATGCACGGTTTGTAAATGACAGCCCTGGGAAGTTAGGGGCATATCCACCCCGCGATGCGGGGTGTGGCCACCTTGGGATAGTCAAATTCTTGATAGGAGAAAATGGAAGGTACCACTAGATAGAGCTTGAAAAACTAAGCAACTTTGGTTTTTGAACGAAGTCAATCCGATGCACGGTTTGTAAATGATGGCCCTGGGAAGTTAGGGGGCGTAGTCAGCTTTCTACAGTAAATCAGGGGCGCTTCTGCCTTTCTGCAGCAAAACAGGGGCACTTCTACCTTTCTGCAGCAAATTAGGGGCGCTTCCGCCTTTTTACAGCAAAATAGAGGTCGCTTCCACCTTTCTGCGTTGATTATGAGTAGTGTTTGGTGATGTAAATGGTAAAATTATTGGTGGATTAGGGAGGAATTAGAATGAATGGGGGATTAAGGATAATTGTGGAGAATGTATGGGGATTTAGAATGGTTGAACGAAAGTTTGGAATAATGAGATGGAGGTTTAAAATGGTCAAACAAGGATTTTTGAAGGTTTAAAGTGACAAAACGAAGGCTTGGGATGTCGAGGTAATGGGTGGAAATGGTTAAATGATGGTTTAGAGGCTAAACGGATCCAAATGGGTCAATTTCGGGTGTTCAGGAGGGAAAATTCGCCCCTCTGCAGCAAACCAGGGGCGTAATCGCCTTTTTGCAGTAAAAACAGTGGCGTAATCGCCTTTCTGCTGTAAAAACAGGGGCATAATCACTTTTTTTGCGATAAAACAGGGGCGTAATCGCCTTTCTGCGGTAAAACAGAGGCTTGGTTTGATGCAAATGACTATGGCAAGGACTTTAAAATGACAATGATAAGGCCAAATCATCAAAAGTTCATTGGTTTCTCACAAGAAAGCACTCTCAAGCAAATACAACCCTATGATTAGTGTTAAGGGTATGGCCAAAGTGGTCTTAATCTAGGATGCACAAGGTATCTAGGGAGTCCTCGATATACTCTCGGTACGTGAGGCACAACCGTGAACACTAGCCCATCACAAGCGTGAGTCGGGAACCCCAGCGAGATACTGAAGGGCTCGGACCAACTCTTCACGTCTATCTAGGTATCACCCTAGCTTTGATGCTCCGCCAATTATGACGTGACTGGATTGGGGTACAACTTTCACTCTCCCCCCTTTGTATACCCCACTGGTACGTGTGGTTGGAATCATCCCTTGGGGTGATGAAATCCCCAAGCAGGTCCCACTATAAAGAAAGCGCTAACCGCTTCCAACTACTCCCCAGGCTCACACGAAGTGCAAGGGGAAAGCAGAAACAAGCTAATGCTCCCTTCGGGTAACACAAAAAGACAAGCACAACAAGCAACAAATGTTACTCCCTCTAATTAAACTATATTCTTAGATTAATGTAAACAGCAAAGATAATTTTTATAGAAAAATTTGAGCAAAATGGATAGCCTTGCAAGCAAATATTAGATATTTTATCTCGCTTTCTCCATCAACTTCACAAGAATATGCTGCAAAAATTTAGCACAAAACACATGTATCCTAGCAAGAACAATATTAACGAGAAAATAGCAAATAAATCTAAAGCCAAGATAATAATTTTACCTTCCAGGGGGCACAGTCACCCTTCTGCAGCAAAACAGGGGCGTAATCACCTTTTTGTGGTAAAAATAGAGGCGTAGTCGCCCTTCTGCGAAAAAATGAGCACAAATTTCAGCCCTAGGGGCGTAATCGCCTTTCTATAGAAAAGTGTTAGCAAAAAAGACAAGTTTCAGCCAAAGTGGGTGCAGTCACCCTTCTGTAGAAAAAGTGTTAGCAAAAAAGACAAGTTTCAGCCAAAGTGGGCACAGTCGCCTTTCTGCAGAAAAGTGTTAGCAAAAAAGATAAGTTTCAACCAAAGTGGGTGCACACGCCCTTCTGCAGAAAAGTGTTAGTAAAAAAAGTGAAATTTCAGCCAAAGTAGGCGCACACGCTCTTCTGCAGAAAAGTGTTAGTAAAAAAAGTGAAGTTTCAGCCAAAGTGGGCGCACACGCCCTTCTGCAGAAAAGTGTTAGTAAAAAGGACAAGTTTCGGCCAAAGTGGGTACAGTCGCCCTTCTGCAGAAAAGTGTTAGAAAAAAAAGTGATTTTCAGCCCAAGAGAGCGCACACACCCTTCTGCAAAAAAGTGTTAGAAAAAAAGTGATTTTCAGCCCAAGAGGGCGCACATGCCTTTCTGCAGAAAAGTGTTAGGAAAAAAAGTGATTTTCAGCCCAAGAGGGCGCACACGCCCTTCTATAGAAAAGTGTTAGGAAAAAAAGTGATTTTCAGCCCAAGAGGGCGCACACGCCCTTCTGCAGAAAAGTGTTAGGAAAAAAGTGATTTTCAGCCCAAGAGGGCGCACATGCCCTTCTGCAAAAAAATGTTAGTAAAAAAAGTGAAGTTTCAGCCAAAGTGGGTGCACACGCCCTTCTGCAGAAAAGAATAGGGGCGTAATCGCCTTTCTGCAGTAGAAACAGGGGCGTAGTCACCCTTCTGCAGTAAAACAAGGGCGTAGTTGCCCTTTTGTAGTAAAAATAGGGGCGTAGTCACCCTTCTGCGACGTGTTCCTACAAAAACCTCAACAACAATAAACGTAAAGTATGGGAACCCGTTTGTGGGTCCCACCGGGCGTGCCAGAAATGTATACCTTAGAATTTATCTTATTCTAGTGCATAAAATAACTCAAAATATGAATGATAAAAGACCAAGGATACCTTAAGATTAGCTAAAAGAGTGATATAATGAAAAGAAAATGGATAAAACGAAATAGAAACAATTTCACCTTCCTTGTTGTTGATATCTCTTTGATTGGCCCTTGCTTGGAATGATTTGTGTGCTCCTTAGATGATTGCTTTAGTGACTAAATGCAAGATTCAATGTGCAAGATGATTAAAAGAGATGACTAAATGATGGCAAAGGATTGAGGATGCAAATTGGTAGCATGTAGTTATGAAAATTCAAAGTATTGTAAATGCCCTTGAGGAGGGGGTATTTATAGAGGAACTTGAATTCTCTAGAGAATTCAACGGTCAAGGTTGATCCAACAAAGTCAAGATGAAGGGCTATGGTGGGTTGAGAACCCACAAGCCCTCACATCTTGACATGTGGAGGGTGAATTGGCTAAGGGGAGATGAGGTGTAAGTGAAGTGTCAAAAAGGTACATGAGGTGGAGGAAGGACAAGTACCTTCCAAGTACATTGGGAGATGGAAAGAATCTTGGGTGAATAAAACTGAATTAAAAATTCACAATGATTGGAAGAATCTGGTGGATAAGACAATGTTCCCAAAAGGTGGGAGTTTTTCACATGTGACTTGATGTGACAAGTCAAATATTCTAGAAGGTGCATGGGAAAAGGGGATTTTAGAAGGAATAAAATGTGAATTAAAAATTCACATGGGGAAGAGAGGAGCTTAGGGTGAATAAAAAGGAATTAAAAATTCTTTGGGAGATGGGGAGAGTTGACCAAGGAACTAATTAGTAATTAGAGGATAATTAGGGGTTAATGTGGATTAGAAGCCAACTTGCAAAAGTTGGAGGATGTGACACATCCTAATCAAGGATTAGACATGTGTACATCCTTAATGAAGAGATTAGGAGATGGATTAGGATTAGATGAAAATGACATGTGGGGGACTAAATAAATGTAATATTTATTTAATTCATTTGATGGAAAGGGGATTAAGGAGGGTAAGGTATTTAATTATTAATTAAATACCTTAGGGATTTGGCAGAATTAAGGATATTAATTAAATAATAGTAATATTACTTAATTAACTTAGATAAGAGGATGTTTAGACGAAAAGTGATAAATTTGGATAAATTAAGTGTCCAAATTTGGATGTCTACAGGAGGATATGGTAATTTGAGGCCTGTATGTCTATGATCTCTTTGCTTCATTCAATACACTAGATAGATTTGAGTAATGAATGTTGAAATTTGAGGAAATGTGCTATGAATTTCTTGGTCTTGCGAAAGTAGAATCTAATCGAGTAAAGGATGATGTCATGCATAATTTGTAAAAGATGGTGGACTAAGCCTATATGTGAAGATGGAAAAAACATAATGATCCTCAGGTTAGATTTTGATCGGAGTTGTGAGAGCCGTCACTAATAGATGTATTGGGGTACCAATATAAAACAAATGCATTGGAGCTTGAAAGCTCACAAACATTGGTAGAAAAGGTGAATGGTGATGGCTTATAGTGAAAGACACAATAATGTGCTCTTCTAGTGAACTATTTCTTTATGAATAATTCACAAAATCACAAAGGATGATCGTAGCTTTGGACGTTTACTCACTATGGGGCGGGAGGAATTATTTAAAACAAGGAGCTTACATGAATGAGATTGCAAGATTCCGCATGCAGGAATCTACACTCTCGATGTCATTATTTAGTAGCTTCATCACCCCGATGTCCCACTCCTCCATGCCCATATCTCATCTCAGCAGATGTCTCCCATGCGGGCACTACACTTCACAGTGCCATTTAAATGGCCCTTCTACAATAGTTTCTCACATTCTCTTCATAATGTCATTCTCGAGTGACCTTTCCACATGTTCCTCTTACAATGGAAATTTTTTAGCTTATATCTACCAAGGGTGTTGATTTGAAGAGAAAATGATGTGATAAACTGATGATCTCCTTGAAAAAAAATTCAATAGAAATTCCTATGAGGTCTCAATGTTTTGATTAAGGAGGGGAAAATTTTCTTTTACTTGTAGGGAATGGGCTACTGTTAAATGAAGCAACATTGTGTGATAATTCATAAACCAGTCATAAGCCTGAAGAGTCTTGAAACCCCTTTATGGGGTAGGTGGTTTCAAAGAAAAAATAGGACGACGAAGGGATGTATGCATCATATTTTTTTTCATAAATATGTAAGGTCAACCTTGCCTCTAAGTTAGCAAGGAGCCAAATCGGGCTCTTCAAAGGGGTTCCATCCCTTTAAATATAGTGGTTTCAAATTGAATTTTTCATTACAAAGGAAAGTAACATCAAAATGAGTTGTTAGTGGCATGCATTCACCCGTTGATTAGCCACATATCATGAGTTCATGAACTATGTATGTGGGCCTCACCTTTGTTAAATTGTGTCGTTATTGACTGCAAGTGCAATGTAAATCCCGCGACGAATTGGGAGGGTATTACAAGAGGAAGAGCGGGCTCATGATGGCATAGCTTCAAAGATGGTAATCCATGGTTTTTCATATTAAATTTTTTTCTTGTGGATGTCATAGTGTGGATAACAATTATTAGAATGTCATTTCCTTTATGGCATTCTCATCTCGGTGGCCCACACCACTTTCTTTGCACTCTTCTTGCAAACTTTCCTTCTACCAATTTTTTCACCCACACTACCATCCTAACGACCATCCTACCATGGCTAGCCACATGCCCTACTCCACATCTCCATTTGTGGAGGTTCCCTTCATGGGAGATTTAATTCAAGGTGTGCCCGATTGGCATCTCCACGGGCCTCCATAATGGTTGCCACCTGTCTAAGAAAATTACTCTTTTCCATTTATTTGGAGGGACTGGGGGTATGGAAAGAGAAAGGTGGTTAGAGAAATGGGCATCCAAGAGTCATATTATCATTCATGATGAGATAGGTGGTGTTCCCCAATCTATTGCATTATATTTTTGATGGCATTGGTAAAGCAAAATACTTCAAAAGTGGAATGCACCCATTTTTTGCGAGGTAGAAGGACTAACGTCTCCACTGAAGATAGAAAAATTTGTATAAGATGATTCCATAGTGAAACCACATGGAATATTATATCAAGAATACTTATCTAGAGCTCATTCCAGGATAGTGGAGAATAGCATTAAAGGTGAGAAGAATGACTCCAACAAGATGTTTAGAATAAATTAAAGGATGGTAGAATCTATTGGCACTATCTAAAACCAATCAAACATGATTGATCACAAATTTCCATGCACAAAGGCCATGGCAACTACAACATCACTCCTTGTGGATCCCACAACTATCTACGTCAACGTTGTGGAAGTAGGCTTCCAACACAATGTTCTGAGTTTGCAGGGAGTTGTGTTGCGGGGGTTTTCGGCCACTTTGTTGTTACTATTACAACTTGATCATGACAGGCTACTACTTGCACCTCTCGGGTGGCATTCCCATAGTAGAAGATAATGTTCCACTCTTTACATGAGAAAAGGCTCTTGCAAGCCTACATTACCCCAATCCAAAGGGCAAGTAATTGCCCGATAGCCACTTGAATTATTCATGGCTTGATGATAAATACAACATCAACTTGAAGTGAACCTTCACCATTGGCTCCAATTAATGATGTTAGCCAATCATGTAGGAGGAGCATTAAGAGTATCAAACATCATATCTGATTCTATGAAACTAATGCAAGTTATGTTGAATCACCATGAGTTCCTCTATGTACATGAAGCTTCCAATGCTATCACAGCTACACTAGGATTAATTCAAATGATCTGGTCACTTGGAAAGAACTATGAAATGTGTCTAGCCTTGAGGTGGGGATTAATGAATCACTAGCAAGGATAAGAATAGTTTGTGAGGGATGGGAGTAAGTGTCAAGGTAGGACCATCCTATTTCAAATCAAAGGGTATGCATAAGCAAGAGGAATGGATTCAACAAAGAATTCAAAGAAATTTAGAAGATGGTAGTATATGTGGATAAAGGAGTATTGCACTATTTACAACTCACACCTATTTCACCCTATGGTTTGTGTGTGAACCCCAATCCTAATACCTGCAAAATAATGAGAACAAACACATTAGATTAGAGATTGCAAGAAAGAACAAGGATTCCCCATGAAATCCATTTAACATAACTCAAATTAGGAAAAAACAATGAAATAACAAAATAAAGATTGAATCCTAATTAAGCAAGCAAACTCTTGATTCCATTGGGGAATTGGTGCCAATTTGATGTGAAAATTGGCCATTTCCCAATTCCTAATGATGCAAGCTTGATGTGATGAAGAGATTTGATCTACTTTGTTGATGTTGATGAATGCTCCAATAATAAAATCTGCATAACCTTGATATGATTCAATAAGAATGGATGAAATTTGATAGATATTTGAGCATGGTAATTTTGCATAATTTGTGGATGATAAAATGAGGATATGAGCTCTTTATTTATAGAATGCCAAGATGGATGAATGTCCAAATTTGAGCAATGTGGGACTAACATTCATCCAATGGCAAGATGCCACTTGTCAATCCATGAGTGGATGGAGGATGTGTAAGTTTTGAGGATTGTGCCAATAAATGCATATTTTTGAATTTCAAATTTGTTGAAATGACTTGTAAAAGGGAATGGAAAATGCAATAAATGCCACTTGGCTCAAGGCAAAGGATATTTAAGATGGATTAAATGCCTTGTTGGATGTACATGTCAACTTGGAATTTGAATTCAAACTTGGAGGAATATTCAAAAAGATGCCTTGTTGAGGAAAATAAAGGATTTAATAAATCAATTAAATCTATTTTCATGTGCAAGTGGGAAAAGTTAGAGAATGGGACATGAATTAGAATTAAATTAATCAAGGGTTAATTAATTTAATAGGAGATTAGGTGATGTGACTTATTTGACTTAGATTTTAGGATTTATTTAAATCAAATAATGAGAAGAATGTGATAATAGATTAATTAAATAAAGATTTTGATTTATTTAATTAAAGAGATGATGTTAGATTAAATTAAATAAGGCTTTAATTTATTTAACTTAATAGATAGAATTTAGAGATTTAATCAAATAAAATTAATTATTTAATTAAATAGGGATAATTAGATCAAATTGATTGATTTAATTAACAAAAGAGATAGACTTATTTAAATAAACAGATTTATTTAATTAAGGGAAGGAAATTGATGAATTTAATCAAATAAGGAAACTTGATTAAATGGTTAGACCAAGGGATGATTCAGGATGAAATGATGTTAGTAGTCAAGATTAGATGCACAATGTCAATCGGTATATTTTACATGTCTACATTTTTCCCCTCTTTGAAGCGATGCACTTGTTGCGTTGGTTCAAAGAATAAACGATCTTGATTAAATTTGAATTTTTTTTGTTATTTAAAATCTTTTCCCATTGCTTCCCAGCGAGAGAAAACATGCCATTATATTGGCCCCTTGAGAGATTGGACAAAAATTTCAATTATTGGGTGATCTCGTGAAAAAAGAGGACAAGGTGCCCGACAAGTCCAAAAAGGCTCTAGGAGGCCAAAAATGTGTCTAAACGCAATAAAATGATGTAAAACATGCCTCAACTAGACAAAAATAGCTTCAAGGATCCAAAACCCTAGCAGGACAAACAATTAGGATGAAAAAACCCTAATTTTCAAGTCATTTTCACACACAGCCATCAATAACCTTGAGATTTGAGCTCTGACCTCCTAACGATATGGCGCAACAACAACTTCCCTTGCACATTTCTGATTGAGTTTGGGCGTACCAGTGGCCACCTAACATTGGGGAACTGGTAAGTGATCCCTACTTGAACTTTGTTTCTCATTTTCTGTGCTTAATTAATGCTTTCAAAGTCGGTCATTCTGTAGCAGCGCTATATAGCATCTCTTAGAAATCAAACTGTGCCACTCGGTATGATATTACACCACAGCGGTAGAGTTTGGAGTTTGAAAACTCTGACGCTGAGCTTGTGGTCAATGGGGTCATTTGCAAAGTGCAATACGAGGATCTTTTATTTGCTCAAAGCGCGTCATTGGGAGGGAAAGTGCACCACAACGATGCTATTTTGGTCTTTTGTGCCCTGGCATCAGAGTTTGATTAAAATCAAACTACGACGCCTTCACAGATTACAATGTTGGAGAGGTTTTTTAGACACTCGATGAAGAATTTTTCAAAAAATTTAACATGGTGACCTTCCTTGATGCAGGACGCAGGGAGGGAGCTCTACTCCCGAAAGCACAGGTCATGAGATTTGTTCGGTTACTTGCGGGATCTCAACGATAGAGATCAGGATCGAATTCGAGATATGGGGCTATGGTATATCGCTTATGTAGTGCCCATTTGCACGCACTTAAGGATGATTTTAGTGCTTGCTGAGAGATGGCACAGTGAGATTTCTTCATTCCACCTTTCCACTAGTGAGGCCATCGTCACTTTGGAGGACGTTTGGTGCATCCTACGATTGTTGATTCATGGTCGGCGTGTTATATTTGATATGGATGAGGGATGTAATTTTTGCCACAAGGTCCTCGCCATAGAGGATATTGTTATTTGTGAGGGCCAGATCGAGCTAGAGCGACACAAGACCCTGGTACCTCCCTTCTACCTAGTTGTTGCAGTAGTTATTACGGCTCTTGTTTCCCTAGACAGATGAGGCCGATACTTCAGTCCTAGTTGGGGACATTGATGGGAGTGGATGGTTCACGATAGGCTAGTTCGTTTTGCATGGGGGCCTATTCTTCTTGCCTCTTTGTACAGAGACCTACACGAGTATGTCTACATGGATGGTAGAACACTCAAAGTGGGTGTGACACTTCTCCACATATGGGTGTGGAAGCACATTGCAGTTGTATGTCCATGCATTGTTCTAGTTCTGATGGTGCTAGATGATCCCCTCGTATGGCATTACAGAGGCGGTGTGTCCTTCACACATATAGGTGAGCACGGGATCCCCTACTGGAGGAGGGTCCTTGACGAAATGCAGGTGTTCACATGGCGATCGTACCTTGGTCGGCCCGGATGGGCCGGTGATGCAAATTAGTTGTTCTTTGCCTGCCAAGACCGGTACATGCAGGGACGAGAGAAAATGATGATTGAGAGATATCTGCCCAAGCACATCAAGCATCAGTTTGGTGAGCCCCAGGATCATCCCAATGATGACTATGTGGCCGTCTTCACCCACACCATGACACAGGTTTCATGGGGGCAGTATATTCCTGCCTTAGACGCCATTAATAGTTTCAAGCAGCTAGTAGCTCAACCATGGGCTTATGATCAGGGGCTTGTGGATCCAAGCACGACACCGACATAGAAGGATTGGTTCCGACCTCCCCTACGATTGACTATTCCAAGTGCAGACCTCAATCTATGGAGGGTTAGAGGTAGAGGGAGAGGAAAAGGATGGAGGGGTGATGTATGACAGGACCAATCGGTTGGGCCCCTAGTGCAGCCAGATCAAGCAAATGTGCAGATGCAAGACCAACAGTAGGTGTCGCAAGGTGTACCACCACGGGTTGGGGACAAGGATCAACCTCAAGTATAGCCTCCATGAGCATAATCACCAGTGCAGCTAGCAAGGCAGGTGGATCCTCGGGATGTGTTGATTGCATAGTTGCAGGCTCAGGTCTAGGCCGTGATAGCCGAGAGAGATTAGGCTAGGATCAAGATAGGTCAACTCAAGGCTGAGAGGGATTAGGCCAGGATCAAGACAGGTCAACTCAAGGCCGAGAGAGATAGGCTGTAGATTTACAAGCAGCCATAGAGCTAGGCCAGAGACAATAGTTAGAGAGCATGGCAGCCTCCTCCTCCTCCTAGAGTACAATGTCAGTTTGGTCTTACAGGGATGTCGTACGAGAGGCTGAGTATTATCAGCTGCATTATCATGAGGCCGTACCTAGAGCAGCAAGAGTTCCAGAGTACTCACAATAGAGGGTCACGATGACAAGGGCGACGACAGCATACATGGGTAGAACTTGATCGAGATGATACTTTTTGTGCCCTATGGGCTCATTTTTGATAGCCCAATGGGCCTTTTTGTACTAGTTGACACACATTTATAGTGATCCAATTATTTTTTACTATGACAGTTACATTATTGATGATATATATATGAGTCGATGATGATTTTGATATGATGTGATGTGATGTGTACCTTTTATTTATGCATGTATGGATGATTCTATTTCTATATGTTGTGCAATGATGCTTATGGTGTTATATGATGTACTTATGGATGCATTTATTTCCAATGCAATGATTATGACTAACATATCTATATTATGTTAACCTATGATATGTAGATGTATTTATGTGATGTGTAATGATGCAAAATGATATGATATGATTTGGAATGATATGAGAACTATGCTTTGAAATGATTATGGATGGATGTACGCTTTGCATTTAATGGATTCTTATGTTTCTTTTTATTCTTATAATGATGTGAAATAATTTATGCAATGAAATGCTAAAATGATTGCAATGTTATTTGTGAGATGATATGGATAATTAGTGGATGATATAATGCAATGTAAATGCAATGGTCATGTTTTATATGATATGATGCAGATGAGATGGCTTTAAGATGCTTAGAATAACAAATATTATTATCCTAAACATATTAAATGATAATGTAATATATGTGATGTGATGCAATGATATGAAATGATATGTTAATATAAAGTGGTATGATGGTATTAAATGTAAAATGAACGTAATGTGTGTGAGTATGTATGCAATGGATTATCTTATGGTGCTTATGTGCCTATTATGTATGATTATGCAATAGGTGGTAATGTGAAAATGATTATGAAATGCTTATGCAAATGAATGTTATGTAATGATTTATGTGGTGAATGCAATGCAATTCTTGTGTTTCCTATATGATATGTTGATGCAATATGCTAATGATTTGTGGATGCAAGATTGATGACGACGGTGATGATGATGGTGATGATCAACTGTCATAGTACCTTGTTAGTGTGATGAGAAAGAAGGGAAGAAGTCATTTCAACAAGACACAAGATGATGAACATGCAAATGATGATGATTACTTTCCAAGGAATTGGGATTTCCAAAGGGCCAATTTTCTTATGTTTGATAACACACGTGGTACAATGCATCAAGGTATAGAAAACTAGGATGGCGTTGTACCTAGTGTGATGGACTTTGACTTCACAAGTAGATAGGAGTATCCTTGTTCACACCTGACAAACGTAAACCTTGCTAGGATGCACTTTAAAAGTTTCAAACATCTCAGACCAAAACACAGAAAGGTATAACCTATCAATGCAATAGTCAACAAGCTGCCCAAAACACCCTCCATACATACCTAACAAAGCAAGTATTCACCAAGGTTATATTACAAGAATGTCCGACAAGCACAACAGGCAAAAGATAATGATCATTGCCCCATTCCTATTTCTTGAAATCCTCTTGTTTGGATATCATCAATAATTCCTTGGAATGAGTGCAATAAGATAAGTAAAAAGATAAAGACAAAGTAAACAAACAAGTTGATGTTCTTCAATACTGCTAACCAAAAGAGGATGTGTTTTCTAGACCGAAACTATTGTCAAAAGATAATGCCCATTGTAGGAAGGATTCATCCTAGGACATGTTAGTAGATGGCGGCATATCATTTCGTTTATCCAAAGAATTCTAAATGATGATTGATATGGGACCAATTGGATGATGAGTTATTGACACAAAGAGTTGACCAACTTGCTTACATATTGACTTAGACCTAAGACTTGATGATTTTGAGTTTTCACTATTGACCTTCTAGACCTATTTCTAATTATATTTTCGAAGATTGAGGATGATGATCATTTATCATGAGTGATGCTATTGTGGGTGCAAGCGAGATAAAACAAATGGATTTTTGACGTTTTTGAGATGTTTTGAGGCTATTTTTGGTATTTTTTTGGGATTTTCAGATGTTTTGATTTTTGATTTTCCAATGTTTTGGAATTTTCTAAGATTTTGACCAAGAGACTAACCTAAAGACCTATCCTAGGAGCCTTGGGGGTTGATCAACAGATTAGCCTTTCCTACATTATACACGTAGAGACCATGTAGTTCGACTAACGACTTGACCGATTTACAGATGATGATATACAAGATGAAATGTCAATTTATTGTGACAGACCCTAAAGGACTAACCTAAGTGTCTCGAGGGATGATCAAAGATCAACCTTGCCTATGTTCAAGGCTTTGAGACCTGTAGTTTGATAGGACAACCTTGTTTTTGAATTTTTGACTAACTTTTGACCTATTTTTTAATTTTTTGATATGTTTTGATGTTTTTGGATTTTTTTATTTTTAGGATGTTTTTGGATTTTTTTATTTTAGGACTTCAAGAATATACATGAATCTGATCTAATAAGAACATTCCCCCAACATGATGCAATAGACTACTCCAATTAAGGCAGGACAAACTGACCTTGACGATGCGCTGAGTAGTACTAGGAACGATCATGATACAAACATAGGACCAAGCTATGGTGCGAATGCCAGTGGATGAGTGATGGATGGAGATCTGAGTGTGATGGATGATGGATGGAGATCCGAGTGGGATGGATGATGGATGGATGATGTAGAACAAGCTGTAAAGATCCTGGTGGATGGAAAGTGCTTATTTACACAAGGTTCCTGTTTCCTAGGTTTTCACCAAGGTACTTGCCCAAAGTGCCACCGAAGTGGTTTTCACTAGAGGACGATTTTTCTCTTTACTATTTTCAATCCTTTTTTTCTAATTTTTTTGTAATTTTTTGTATTTTTTTTATTTTTTTGTTGTTACCAAGATGCCTATTTGCTAGGTTTTCGCCAAGGTAACCATTTTTTTAGGACATTTTTTGATTTTTTTGATTTTTGGTTCTATACCTTGAAAGATTTAGGCATAAAACTTTTTGAGCTGAGAGCTATTCATGGGCTCTTGTAGGGGTTCACCTTCAAGTGTTGATAACTAATATGCCCTTGATTTGTAACTTGCTATGATAACGAATGGTCCCAACCAATTAGGTTCAAATTTTCCTTTGCTACTTGGATTTGGGACATTCTTCTGATTCTCTTTTAACACCAGTTCTCCGACTTGGAAAGTCTTTCTTTTGATTTTCTTATTGTAGCTCATTTTGAGTCTATTCTGATAGACTTGCAAAGGATTCAAAGCACCTATATGTCGCTCATCCAATAGCTCTAGCTCGTTCAATCTTGATACTTGGTACTCTTCATTTGTGATGAGGTTTTGTAGTGATATCCTGAGTGATGGGATCTTGATCTTGATGGGGAGTAATACTTCTGATCCATAGACTAGGGAGAAAGGGGTGGCACTGGTGGGTGTGCGGATGTTAGTTTGATAGGCCCAGAGGGTAGGATTAAGCTACATATGTCAATCACAACCTGTATCATTGACTATTTTCTTGAGGATTTTCATAATGGTTTTCTTTGTGGCTTCTACTTGGCCATTGCATTGGGGATAGTATGGGGTGGAGAAGTAATGTTGGATTTTGAATTTTTCACACAAGTCACGGACCTCTTGATTCTTAAATTGTGTTCCATTATCTAAGATAATGGCTTGTGGAACACCATATTGGCAAATGAGATAGTTCAGGATGAACTTTGAAATATTCTTCCCAGTTATATACATCATGGGTATAGCTTCCACCCACTTAGTAAATTACTTCATTGTGGTTATGATGAATTTGTGGCCATTAGATGAAGTGGGCGTGATTTTTCCAATGAGATCAAGTCCCCACTACGAAAAGGGCCATGGTGTGACGATAGGATGAAGCTCTTGAGTTGGAGCATGGATGAAGTCCCCATGCTGTTGACATAGTAGGCACCTTCTAGCATAGTCATATGTATCTCTTTCCATTGTGGGCCAATAATACCCCATCCTCAGTAGTTTCTTGGCTATGGTCATTCCACTCGAGTGTGAACCACATATACCATTATGTACTTCAGTTAGAATGGTTAGTACCTCCTCAACATTTAAGCAGAACAGTAGGGTTCTTTCTATGCTTCTATGATATAGGGTATTTCTTAGGATGAAAAATCTAGATGCTTTTTTTGCAAAGGTTCGTTTTAGGTTTGAAGGTAAGTCAGTGAGTATGACTCCTTTTTGAAGGTATGTGTAAATGTCATGATACCAAGGATCACTGGGACCAATGATTTTGCACACGAATTCTGATTCTAGTACCTTGAATGTAGGCACAAGAAGCTGCTCAATCAGGAATTCATATTTTGGAATGTTGTGGGGGATGTCAAGCAAGGATCCAATTGTTGCCATGGTGTTTGCTGCTCTATTGTTGGTTCTAGGAATCTGCTCAAATGTAATTTCGATGAAATATTCTTTAAGAGTCTCCACCAATTTCTTGTATGGAGTGAGCTTGTCATCCTTGGTCTAGTATTCATCGTTCACATGATTTATTATCAATTGAGAGTCTCTGTATACTTTGAGAGCTATAATGTTCCACTGCACTACTATTCTGAGACCTATGGTTAAAGCCTCGTATTCTGTAGTGTTATTGGTGTAGGGAAATGCTAGTTTGTAGGACCTTGGCATGCAATCCCCTTATGGGGTGATGAAGAAGACACCGGCTCCTGATCCATGTTGCATGTATGAGCCATCAAAGTATAATTTCCAATGGTCAGCTACATTGACATTGAAAATAGATTCATCTGGAAACTTTGAGACTAGAGGATTCTCTGAATAGATTAGTGCTTCTACAAGTTGATCTTCTATGACTTGGCCTTTGATTGCTTTCCGCTCCACATATTTGATGCCATATTCTGATAGTATCATCACCCATTTGGCCATTCTTCCTATGAGCATTGCCTTTGATAGTAGATACTTGAGAGGGTCGATTTTGGCAATGAGTTTTATTTTGTGTGCCAACATGTAATGTCTAAATTTCTATGATGAAAACACTACTGCTAGGCATGCTTTCTCGATGAATGAACAATTTAGCTCGTGCCCAACTATTGTTCTTCTGATGTAATAGATAGCCCTTTTTGTTCCATTTTCGTCATGTTGAGCTAAGAGAGCTCCAAGGGCTGCTACTGTTGCTGACACGTATAGAATCAATGGTTTTCTTGGGATTGGTGGCATTAAGACTAGTGGTGTCAGTAAATATTCTTTGATTTTATTGAATGCCTCTTCACACTTGGTATCCCATTTGTATGCTACTCCCTTATGGAGTAGGTGAGAATATGGGTTCTGTTTGTCCGCCAATTGTGCTATGAATCTTCGAATGGATTGGAGTCTGCCTTGGAGACCTCTCAATTGTTTTAATGTTTTTGGTGACTCCATCTCAAGGATTTCTTTTACCTTTGCTAGATCTACCTCGATACCCCTCATTGACACTATATATCCTAGGAGCTTTCCTAATTGTACGCTGAAGATGCACTTCTTTGGGTTTAATCTGACCTTGTACTCTTCCAGTCTGTCAAACATGGAACTTAGGTTTTCTATGTGATCTTTTCTCTTTCTAGACTTGGCTAAAATGTCATCAACATATTCTTTGACCGTCTTATGGATCATGTCATGGCCCTTTGATATGTTGCTCCTGCATTCTTTAAGCCGAATGGCATCATGTTCCAACAGTAAGTTCCCCATGGACAAGTGAAAGTTGTTTCATGCTGGTCCTCTTTAGCTATCATGATCTAATTGTACCCTAAGAATCCTTCCATTAGTGAAAACATTTTATTTTCTGTTGTCATGTCAATGATCATGTCAATGTTTGGAAGTGGGAAGTCATCTTTCAGACATGCTTTATTCAAGTCTCTGAAGCCCGTGTAGATTCTGATATTCCCATCAGGTTTTGAAATAGGTACCAAGTTTGACACCCATTCTAGATAATCTATCGGTTGGATGAATCCTGCATCTAATAGCTTTTTTAGCTCCATTTTGACTAATAAGACAATCTAAGGATGCATTTTTTGAAGCCTTTGTTTGACAAGCTTTGCTTCTAGATACACTGCTAAGTGGTGAACCACAGTTTCTGGATCAAGTCCAGGCATGTCGGCATAGCTCCATGCAAATTTTATCTGTCTTTCTCTTAGGAAGGCTGCTAGGAGCTCTTGTTCCTCTGGTAGTAATGATTCCACATAGAATGTGATATGCGAGGTGTCCTTTGTTCCTATATTGACCAGATTGCATTTTTCTACCAGGAATACTAATTTTTCTTGATGAATAGCTCTAGAAGGAAGATTGAATCTCCCATCCTCGAGTGCCTCGAAGAGGTTTTCACCATTGGATGCGTCCTTTCTTTTCCTTTTTTCTAGTCAGAGAGTGCCATAGTGTGGTTTTCACTCAAGGACTTAGATATTATTCTTAATTTTTCCCTTTTGTGACTGAGGGATTCAATTGTTTCCCATAATAGG
The DNA here is from genome assembly GCA_007258455.2 of Sequoia sempervirens. NCBI lineage: Eukaryota > Viridiplantae > Streptophyta > Pinopsida > Cupressales > Cupressaceae > Sequoia > Sequoia sempervirens. The sequence goes on from VDFB02353493.1 coordinate 54,519,812, forward strand.
CATGTGTATCTAACTCCATTATGAACATTGCTTTGTGATCCCCACCTGGAATGTTATCTCGTAGTCCCATGAATTCTAAGAGTGCCTCATCATTTTTGAATGCATCAAGAATTGGTGGTCCTCGTTGGTCGTAGTCGATGAGTTGGGGATATACTAGGCGGATCTCATGATTTTTGTGGTCTAATTCAAAAGATAGGGTGCTAATCATGTAAAGAGTGGTATCCTCAAAAAGCTTAGGTAGATTGGATGTGGTATCCTCGTCATCAATACTACTACAGACGTCAGTTATATCAAATGTAAAGTTATCTATGACTCTACCTGTAGATACTGGTAAGTGTAGTTTTGCTGGGGTTTGAGGAGGATTATTAACCATTCTAACTGGAGTACTTTGGCCACGTATGGTTATACTCAGAGGGGTACATCCAAGGCCAAGATTTTTTATTGGTCGCGTCTCGGGAATGATAGGTGTTATAATCCCATTGACGTTTTGTCCAAGTCTTTGATTTCTATCATAGCCCATTGTGAGCATCATTTGCAGACCCTTGCTTCTACCATCCATTGGTAAATCAACTACTAGTATTTCATCTTGATATAGCATTTGAGATAGATCCACCTCAATAAATCCTCAGCCAAGATCTCCCCAATTCATAAAGTTAGGATAATCTTCAAGAGACATTGGGGGTGTGGAGGCTTCATTTATTTGTAGACATCCCTGTGATCTAGGAGATTGTTGTAACTCTCCTACCACAAAATCATTATTAGGGAGCTTGTAGTTTCCACAACCATTATCTTGGATGATGACCTTAATGTTAGAGATAGTGGGGATGGTGGGAGTGGGGGGTGTCTTTGTCATAGAAGTGGATGCGAGAGTCACAGAAGTGGATGTATGGTGTAGATGGTCCCTCATCATTTTTTGGTACTTGGGGGATTTTTTAGTACTTTGCTTCAAGGCTTTTGCAATAGGAGAAGGGTTCAATATCTCCATGGATGGTAACTTTTTGTCCCTCATGTGTGAATTTCACACATTGATGGAAAGTCAACGCTACTACCTTCATTGCATGAATCCATGGGCATCCTAGGAGGATGTTATACGTCAAGTTGAGGTCCAAGACCTGACAAGTGGTTTCCATGATGGTGGTCCCTACTTGAATAGGGAGTTTGATTGTTCCCTGGGACAATCTTTCTTGATCATCATATGCTCTTATTGTGATACCCTTTCCTTTGTCAATAGAATCCTCTGATATTTTCAATTGTTTTATGAGGTTGAGAGAACATATATTCAAGCCCGCACCTCCATCCACCAAGACCCTTTTGACCTTGCTCTTGTGTACAATGGCTTCCAAGTGGAGTGCATGGTTGTGAGATGGTTGAGCAGGAAAATTATGGTAAGAGAATGTAAGAAGATTAGGCATAATGATATTTCTAACCATAGTTTGGAATTGCTCCACATCAAGATCTACAGGGATAGTGGATGAAGCCAATCCTTCCTCAAGGATTTTCCTATGGGCAGATGAGATTTTTAGCAACTCCATGATAGAGATTTGCGCTGGCATTCTTTTGAGTTGATCTAGGACATTGTAGCCATTAGGAATAGATCTAGATGCAGGGACTTTGTTTGGCTAGGATGATCCTTCTATGGTAACTTTGCCACCTCTTTTGGTGACTCCACAATCAGCATGGGAACCTTTGATGGTGATGACCATGTCGTTTTCATCTAGGGAGGTGACAACTATTTTGTTCACATGATTTATGTTTTTTTGGGTACCTTTCCCCTTATCATTGTTATTATTATTCCCTTTATTGCCATGATTAGGCATCAAATTCTTGTATATCTTAAGATCTTGGTTTCTTGTTGGTTGTTCCACATTTATAATCTTTTTATCAATGAGATCTTGAATTATGTTTTTTAATATCATGCAACTGTTTGTGGTATGTCCTTTGATTTTATGGAATTCACAGAGTTGATTCTCATTATACCAAGGAGGTTTCACATCTGGTTCTTGGTAATTCTCAAAGGTAGGAGTTTGAATGAGTTTTTTCATTTATCATCTTTTTCATGATGACTTCTAGTGGCTCCCCCAAAGCAATGTATTTTCACTTGGGATAACTCTTGTTCCGTTGGCGTGGTCCCCTTTGATCATTGAGATTGTTGATTGTTGGATTTTTATTTGGTTGTTGTATTGCATGATGATTTTTTTGGTGTTGGATTTGGATTTGTGGTGCGGGTGTATTTTGGCGCAGGGCACTAATGACCACCTTGGCATCTATGACACCATCATTAGTAACATTTTTGTTCCTTTCCAACGTGTGAGGTTTATCATTATAATTGGAGGGTGGGCGGTTGTTTTGTTGTTCGGGGTATGAAGTTAATCCTACGGGTTGAGTCAGAAGGGTTCGTTCGATGCTAAGCGCCTTGGAGATCAATTGATCATATGTGGTGATCCCTTGTACCTTGAGATGAAATGCCAAGAGGCTTTCAAGGTTGGATATAATGGTGCAAACTTGTTCTTCGGGCATGGTCCACTTGCTCTAATTGGCCTTGGATCACCATCATTGTAGGAATGAAGTGAATGATTCACCCTTTCCTTTTTTTAGAGCTGAGAGTTCTTCTAGACTAACATCCATTGCAATGTTGCATGCATAATTTATAATGAATTCATCTATAATTTCTTGGAATGTTTTGATACCTATGGGTAGGTGAGAGAACCATTCCATAGCATGGCCATCCAAACTCCTAGGGAATAGTCACATCAAATAAGTATCATCGTATGCAACTTCCATGCAATGAACCTAGAATTCCCTGATGTGATCTTTAGGGTTTCCCATCCCACAATATTTTTCAAACTTGGGGATCTCAAATCCCTTGGGGAATGGTTTCATCACTAGGCTCCTATTAAATGGATAGGGACACAAGTTGCTTGGTGTTTTTGTGCCTCTCCCTGATTGAAGATCGAGCAATTGTTGCGAGAGTAACCTAATTTGTGTTGTTACATCATTTTACAGATCAGGGGGTGGGATGAAGGTGTTATGGGGTGTTTCGATTATGGGTTGGATGGGTGGGTTCTTTGGTGTGCTATTTCATAGGATTTGCACATTGTATCAAGCTAGGTATGCTTGCACTTGCTACTGTATAAACAACACTTGTTGTTGTTCTTGTTGTTGTTTTGTTAGGATTGCTTATTGTTTTGCTTGTTGTTGTTCTTGTTGTTGTGCTTGTTGTTCTAACAATGCTTGTTTTTGTGCTTGTTGTTGTTCCTGTGAACCATTTGAATCTAGACCTTGCACAAACACAATAAACATGCAAACAATTAGATCAAACACAAGGTTAGAAACAAATGATTCCTCAAGAAATCCATTTGAAATTTGCAAAAGATAAGAAATGAAAATGAAGAACACAAATGAAACAATTAAATCCTATCTAATGCAAGAAAATTCTTGATTTGTTGAGGGAGTTGGTGCCAATTTGATGTGGAAATTGGCCCTTTCCAAACTCCAATGCTAGCTTTGATGATTTGATGAAGTTTGTGATCCACTTTGATGAAGATCGATGAATGCTCCAAGCTAAAATCTGCAAAAAACCTAGCTAAATGAGATGGATGAGGATTGCTAAGTATTTTAGCATAGTAACTTTGCATAATTGTGGATGATCAAATGCATGGTGAAGCATTCTATTTATAGAATGTTGAAATGGAAATAAAGCCAAAATAGAGCAATGTGGGACAAAGATTTGGCCAATGGCAAAATGCCACTTGTCCAAATGTGATTGGATGAGGAATGAGCAAGTTTTTGATCCATGTGCAAGTTTGAAATTTGAATTTGATGAGATGACATGTTTAGGGGGGATGAAAAATGAGTTAAATGCCAAGTGGGAGACATGTAAGAGACAATGTAAGAGCTTTAAATACTTTGTTGGATGGAAAAGTCCTTTTGGGGGGAGATTTCAAATTTGAGGAATATTCCCACTTAGATGCCTTTTTTGAATGAAAATAGGGAATTATTAAATCAAATAAATGATTTAATTGTGCAAGTTGCAAAATCTAGAGGATTTGAGTGATAGGATTAAATTAATCGATTTGATTAATTTAAAGGATTAGTTGATTTGACAATTTGATTTAGATTTTTGGATTAATTTAAATCAAAAAGGAATATGATAAGAGGCTAATTAAATAAAGATTTTGGTTATTTAATTAAAGGGATGGTGTTAGATTAAATCAAATAAGGTTTTAATTTATTTAATTTATGAGGATAGACTTTAGAGATTTAATCAAATAAATTGATTATTTAATTAAATAGGGATAATTAGATAAGATGAATTGATTGAATTAACAAGGGAAAGTGACTTAATTAGACAAAATAATTTATTTAATTAAGAGACGAATATTGATGAATTTAATCAAATAAGGGAATTTGATTAAACAGTTAGACTGAGGGATGATTTAGGAAGAAACGATGTTAGTAGATCAGAGTGTGATATCAATCTGTATATTTTTTATGTCTACATTTTGCCCCTCTTTGAAGCGATGCACTTGTTGCGTTGGTTCAAAGAATAATCTTGTTGAGATCAAAGTTCAAAATTCTTTGATTTTATGATGCCCCACTATTGCCCCAGCAAGAAGAATTATGCTGGTATACTGCCCCCTCGAGAGATCGGGTGAAGAGGTTTGATTTGAGGGTCGATCTCTCGAAAAAAAGAGGTTCAAGATTAGTTCAACTTGAATATTTGATGTAGATAGATTTGATGATGTAGACAGTCATCAACCATGGGTAGTCTCATGCCTATTTTGATATATTACACACACTTGATCCTGATTCGTACCATGATATTGACATTATTGATGATGAGATGATTATGATGTTTTATTTTAATGGATGATATGATGGTGTACATGATTTGATATGATGATGCTTTTATGATCATCCAGTGGATGATAAATGTATGGTTTATGAGATGGCTAGAATAACCAATCTATATTATGCAATGATGGGGATGAATGCATGTGGTATGATTAATGCTTTCTGTATGGTATTATATGCACTATATAGTATGTTGATAGTTTGTGGATGCATGATGGATGCAATGGTGATGATCTATGATTAACTGTCATGGTACCATGTTAGCGTGATTAGCAAGAGATAGAAGAAAATAAGATATTCCCACAAGACATGAGATGATGATGATGATGATGATGATGATGATTACTTACCAAGGAGTTGGGATTTTCAAAGGTCCAATTACCTTATGTTTGATAACACAAATAGGCACGATGCATTAGGGTATAAAGAACCAGGATGGTGTTGTACCTAGTGTGATGGAATTTGACTCAACAAGCAGATAGGATTATTCATGTTCACACTTGACATACGAAAACCTTGCTAGGGCATACCTAACAAAGCAAGTATTTGCCAAGTTATATTACAAGAGCATCCAGCAAGCACAACAGACAAAATAATAATGATCGTTGCCCCATTCCTATCTCTCTAAATCCTTCATTCGGATATCATTGAGAGGTCCTTGGAATGAGCACAATAAGATAAATCAAAGAGAAAAGATCAAGTACACAAACAAGCCAATGTTCTTCATACCTCTAGTCGAAGGGATTTGTTTTGATAAGATAAGAATCCAAGGTGATATCCATAAATGATGCCCATTGTCAGAACAATATATCCTAGGACATGCATTGTACAGGATGATGATGGTTTGATAAGTTGATTGATAGGCTATTGATATAAGGTCGACTGACATGTTTGCGACTGGTCGAGAGTTTGATTTTGTTTTAACGGTTTGCTATTTCGATTTAGATTTTACAATTGAAGTTTGCTACTGTTGACTGCTATGATTGTTTCTGTTTGTGTTGCCAAAGGATGAAGGTGACAATCAGTTTATTATGGATGATAGATTATTGCGGGTGAAAGCGAGATGAGATAGATGGATTTTTTCAAATATTTGGATGTTTTTGATGTTTTGAAATGTTTTGAGGCTGTTTTTGGTGTTTTTAAGATTCTACCAATGTTTTGATTTTTGATTTTTTTGAATGTTTTTGGATTTTGATGTTTTGGATGTTTTTGGATTTTGATGTCTCGGGGGCTGATCAGGGATGAGCCTTGCCTACGTTTAAGCACAAAGACGACGTAGTTCAGATTCCAATGTTTTTGACGATTTTCTTGATTTTATGAGTGTTTTTTTTATTTTTCGCATGTTTTGACGATTTGGATATGGATATGTGTGATGATATTAGTGCTCTGTTTGGGATTTTATTGAAAACCAAGCTAAGGTTGATTGATCGAATCAATGGATTGATGATGATGATAACATTGTTGAGGATACACAACAATGCAACGATTTGATTGATTGGGATTGATAATGATAACATTGTCAAGGATACACGACAATGCAAGGATAGTGTTAAGCAACACAAGGATATCCCGAGATGATGATTTTTTTATTGGATTTGATTGATCATGATTGATGAAGCTTGATTTGGAACAAAATTTGTTTGAATGGTTTGATGTGACATTTGAAGGGTGTGTTAGATGCAACTGATAGTGATTGTTTGGATTAATGTTCGATAAAAGATGAAGACTGATATGGAATGTCTTCTTGTCAAAATATACCATGGGCTAGTGATTTGGATTCTAGATCACAAATGCTTCGACCAATTTGGTTTCATGTTTTCCAATGTTCGGATCGCCACATAAGTTGGAGGATATAGATCCAGATTTATTCTTGAAGCAATATGTGAATATCTACCCCTAATGTCTAGCAATGTATGGAATGCCATGGATGGATGCTCAGATAGGCATATGGATGTATGGATATGGTAAGCATGCAAAAGGATGCCAAGGATTATCTTGCGATAAGATAAGGTGTTCGGATAAAGAATGCTCATTAGACAATGCTTCATGGCTCAGATAACATTGGGTAGGATAGGATTTAATGAAAACAACCCATGTCAAGATGTTTACCATAAGCAAGCGTATAGTGTGCCCCAAAATTTTATCAAGATCAAGATAACTCGAATGATGGATGCAGATAGATGAAAATGGATTGGATCAATGGTTTATGGATGAATGGATTTATTATGGATAAGATGGATGGGATGCTCCATTTATTATGGATGGGATAAGATGCTTTCACCTGAAGTGGCACACATAGATGCTCGATTCTACACATGACGCCTGTTTGCTAGGTTTTCATCATGGTCTTGCCCAAAGCGCCACCGTAATGGTTTTCACTAGAGGACGATTTTTCTCTTTACTATTTTCAATCTTTTTTCTAATTTTTTTGGATTTTTTGCTGTTTTGATTTTTTTGTATTTTTTTGAAAGATTCATGCTGAACCACCTGGTGTTTCTGGTGTAGATGCTTCTGTCATAATGTGCCATCGATATCCTGCCTGAAGAAGTTGCTTTGCTAAGATACGTGCACTTGAATGGAATTTTTTGGATTCTTGATCTGCTTCGTCGATACTGGAGTTAACTCTATCTTGGTGCGCACATCGCGATAAAGTGCCTTCAGAATCCTTATGATGAAGGGTCGTTGCCAATACACGGTCAATGTAAGAATTTGATATTATGCATGGAGGCATGGATGGAGTGTGTTTAGGGATAAGAGATGAATTGGTTGACAGCTTGGAACCTTTGACTCTCCAAACTTGGGAAGATGAGCAATGATGGGTGGATATAGAAGTGTGCATGGAGTTAGGACCAACTGCTTGATACACTTTGTACGTCGCTTGAGAAGCCTGTTTTTTCTTTTGCAGACATCTTTGATGGATACTTTTCCCATTTTTATTTTTCCCCATAGTTTCTTTGACTAATGGAGTTTGATAGGGATGATCTTTCTTTGTATTCTTTTGTATCCATATGTTTTTGCTTTGTCCATTATGCTTCTTAGTTTCTTTTGATTTGATAACGTTCTTCGTACTTTGATTCAAATATTTCTTTTGATGTTGGTCCCAATTTGTGGATGGGGTAATAGGTGGATGAAGATTCATGGCATGACTGGTTGTAGTATTGACATCAATTTCATCATAAGGACTCTTCATGCTCCCTATGTTGACATTTGCTTGAGACGAAGTTTCCACCAGTATGGTAGAAGTAGTACCCTCATGCTTTGATTCTACATGTTCCAAGATCTCCTATTTAGAGTGAATTCTCTGATAAATGACCACCGTAGGTGATGTTTCAATTTGCTGCTCTGCTAACTCTGGATGTTCTATCTGACTTGTTTCCTTGGGCAGATAATGATGGACATCTTTATTCATGATGTCCTCGATTTGAGTTTGGGACATATTCGACCCTGATGTTGACAACTCCATTTGATTGTAGGAGTTAAGAATCTGCTCTTTTTGTGTAACACAATCTTGTTCTAAATGAAGATCATCTACGTGTCCATCTATAGAAAGCATCTCATGGGTAGATGGAGGACTACGTTCTATATGGATATGATCATCTTGCATAGATAGGAGAGTGTCCATTAGATCATTGTAGTATCTTGTAGATACAAATTCTTGATCTTGATTTATTTTGGGGTTGCTCTTGACATGCTTTGGACCAGGTTCTTGACATGTGGTAGCTTCAAAGGATGGATTGCTTACAAAGGGTTTTTGGATGTTTTCATTAGACATGGTAAGTGGTTCAATATCCCCAAATGTCGAGTTCAGGTTTCCTTCCATATCTGTAGCCATGAGGTCGAAGGGTGTCAATATGTCTTGGAAAGGACCATTGCTAGACCTTGGTGAAAGATTTTGATCATGCTTTGGAATAAATTTTTGAGATATGTCCTCTAACTCATTAGGTGATGTGGAGACATTTTCAATATGATCATAGGTCAATGGATCATGCATGAAGGTGTTTTGGGGTGTTTGAATCATTGGTTGGATGGATGGGTTGTTTGGTGCATTGTGTGATGGTATCAATATGTTCTAGCAGGCAAAGTAGGCTTCTACTTGCTTTTGTATGAACAACGCTTGTTGTTCATTTTGTTGTTGTTGCGCTTGTTGTTGTTCCAGCAATGAATGTTGTTGTGCTTGCTGTTGTTCCCACAATGCTCATTTTTGGGCTGCTAGTTCTTCTGCTTCTTGCTGCTCTTGGTATTGTTCTAACGCTTGCTGATATACGAGTTGTTGTGCAAAGTACTGTGCTTGTGCTTGCACTCGTGCTTGGGCATCTTGGGCATATTTTGTAGCTTGAGTACCTTGTGCGGCTTGTGCAACTTGAGCAGCTTGTGCGGCTTGTGCAGCTTGTGCAGCTTGTGCAGCTTATGCGACTTGAGTAGCTTGTGCGGCTTCTTCTTGTTGTTGCAACAAAGCTTGCGCTTGTTGTGCTTGTTGTGCTTGTTGTTGTTGCAATGATGTTTGAGCTTGATTTTGCTGTGAAGCTTGAGAAGCGTGTGTGGCTATAGGCACTTGCTGAATTGTTTGATATTGTTGGAGCAATTGTTGGTATGCTTTGAATGCAACATTGTAATGGCTTACTTGGCTTGGTTGCAATGGTGATGGTGGTGGGATCAAAATTGTGTTGGATGGAGTGGTGGGAGTTTGAGATGCGCTTAAGAAATCCATTTGAAATTTGCAAAAGATAAGAAATGAAAATGAAGAACACAAATGAAACAATTAAATCCTATCTAATGCAAGCAAATTCTTGATCTCTTGAGGGAGTTGGTGCCAATTTGATGTGGAAATTGGCCCTTTCCCAACTCCAATGCTAGCTTTGATGATTTGATGAAGTTTGTGATCCACTTTGATGAAGATTGATGAATGCTCCAAGCTAAAATCTACAAAAAAACTTAGCTAAATGAGATGGATGAGGATTGCTAAGTATTTTAGCATAGTAACTTTGCATAATTGTGGATGATCAAATGCATGGTGAAGCATTCTATTTATAGAATGTTGAAATGGAAACAAAGCCAAAATAGAGCAATGTGGGACAAAGATTTGGCCAATGGAAAAATGCCACTTGTCTAAATGTGATTGGATGAGGAATGAGCAATTTTTTGATCCATGTGCATGTTTTGAAATTTGAATTTGATGAGATGACATGTTTAGGGGGGATGAAAAATGAGTTAAATGCCAAGTGGGAGACATGTAAGAGACAATGTAAGAGCTTTAAATGCTTTGTTGGATGGACAAGTCCTTTTGGGGGGAGATTTCAAATTTGAGGAATATTCCCACTTAGATGCCCTTTTGAATGAAAATAGGGAATTATTAAATCAAATAAATAATTTAATTGTGCAAGTTGCAAAGTTTAGAGGATTTGAGTGATTAGGATTAAATTAATCAGGATTTGATTAATTTAAGGGGATATTTAGCTAATTTGACAATTTGATTTAGATTTTGGATTAATTTAAATCAAAAGAGAGGAATATGATAAGAGGCTAATTAAATAAAGATTTTGATTTATTTAATTAAAAGGGATGTGTTAGATTAAATCAAATAAGGTTTTAATTTATTTAATTTAATCGATAACTTTAGAGATTTAATCAAATAAATTGATTATTTAATTAAATAGGGATAATTAGATCAGATGAATTGATTTAATTAACAAGGGAAAGTGACTTAATTAGACAAAATAATTTATTTAATTAAGAGACGAATATTGATGAATTTAATCAGATAAGGAAATTTGATTAAACAGTTAGACTGAGGGATGATTTAGGAAGAAACGATGTTAATAGATCAGAGTGTGATATCAATCTGTATATTTTTTATGTCTACAGTTCCAACAATGATTGTTGTTGGGCTGATAATTTAGCTGCTTCTTGCTGCTCTTGATATTGTTTTATTGCTTGTTGATATGCTTGTAATTGCACTGCTTGTTGTGCAAGAATTTGTGCTTGTGCTTGCACTTGTTGTACTTGATATTGGGCATGCGCCTAAACTTGAGCTTGTCCTTACGCTGCTTGTGCTGCTTGTTGTTGCAATAAAATTTGGGCTTGAGCAACCTTTTGTGCTTGCAATGTGGCTTGTGTTGTTTGAGCAACTTGTATGGCTTATGCAGCTTGAGCAGCTTGTTGTTGTTGTTATTGCAATAAAGCTTGGGCTTGTACAACCTATTGCACTTGTAATGCAGCTTGGGTTGCTTGGGCAACTTGCATAACTTGATTAGCTTGCTGAGCAACTAATTGTGTGGCTTTTTGTTTTTTCACTTGTTGGAATCCCCATTGAAAGGCAGCCTGTTAAGCTACTTACAATGCCATGTGGTTTTGGCTTGATATGCTGGAAGTTGGTGGTGGTGGGGGTGGTGGTGGATTTGGAATGATGTTTTTGGTGGTAGTGAGTGGTGATGTTGTGTTGGTGATTTGAGTGGTGGATGGTGCTATTGATGTGATTGGTCCTTGAGAAACCATGCTTTACGATGTTAGGGGGTGGTTGATGATGTCGTGATTGCTTGTGTTGTCATATGTTGTTGCGATATTGATGACTAGTTTTGCGTGATGTTTTGATTGATATTCAAGATGTTAGTTTGATTGATACTTGGTAAAGGGGGAAGAAATAAACTGAGTAGAGGTGTCGATAATGGTTGTAATGGTGGAAGAGGTGAAAATGTGAGGGGGGTGAGTCCTTGAGAAAATGATGTGATGTCGAAAATGCCCCCAGGTTCGAATATGTCTCCTTCCTCTTACAAATTTGTGAGGAGAGAAGTTTGAGGTGTTGCATGGAAGGTTGATGATGATGGGTCATGATGGAAAGTGAGAGGAACATACTTGTGTAATGGATTTTGGGGTATGTTTTGTTCCAATATGGTTTTTGCATCCAAGTCTTGATTATTAAAAAGGGGGTGTGTTTGAATAGCATTGAGAAATGCATTTCCCTTATTGACATTAGGTTGAGTTGGAGCAAAAGATGTCATGATTTGAGGAATGTTTTGAGTGATGCTTTGGGATGGGGGTGTGGATGAAATTAGAGGCATGACCTCTAAAGATGGTTCCACTATTGAGCTCGTGTCGAAATCGGAAGGCAATTTGACCCCTTGTTTTGCTAGTTCTAGCATGTATAGTGAAGGGTTAAGCCTCATCATGATGTTGACGATCTTATGGTTTTTCATATTTTAAAGCATTTCAGTTATTTTGTCATGTGACATCCCAAAGGTAAGGTCTTCTCCTTGATTTTCTTCTTGTAGGTTTTGTGATGATGAGGTAATAAAAGTGTTGTTTGATTCAACAAGATTCATTTCAACATTTGTTTGACTTAGGTCACTTGAAGCAGGTGTTTCTTTGTTAGTTTCCATGCCCTTCTTGTATTGAGATCTAGTTTGAACCATAAAACAAGGATCAATTTTCAAGAGTATGGGAGATGACTCTCTTGATTCTTTGGATTGATCTTTACTTTATGTACAAAGTAGAAAAATTTAGGATATCTTGATGATCAAAAGGTGATCTGATGATGATGTAAGAGATGGATGATGTGAATGTTTTTATTTTTTGATAAATCTTGAGGGGCATGCTAGGCATTTGGGACTTTCAGATATGTTTTGGATTTTTATCTTGATTTTCTTGGATTTCCCTTGATTGATTGATTTTGATTTTCTTTGATTTTGAACAAATAGACCCTAAGATGTTGGATGATTATCTAAGGGATACATTTGCTCAAAGGATGATAATTTGAATATGTGTAGGGAGAAGGATACATCTACCCACACCTATTCAAACAAGATGATAATTTAGCCAAGCATATGAAGAAGGATTCATCTACATATACATAACTAAAGAAGATGGCTTGATTACTTTGACTAAGCATATGCAAAAGGATGCATCTACACATACCTATCCAAAGATGATTTGATAAATATTTCAAGGATTTTATCTCAAGGATTTGATGATTTTGATTTTTTTTTCCAAAAAGCCTAGCATGAAGGATAATTTTCAAGATTTCTCAAAAGGTGATGGTGAGATGATTTTTTTTTTATGTTTGAAGGATGGGTGAAAAAGAATTTTATTTCTTTTGATCCTAAGATGAACCTAAAAAAGACACTTTGTTTACCTAAAACCTTGGTATTGAAGAACATGCAATGCTTCTATAGACCTTTATAACCAAAAGAATGATTCAATTTGAACATACATTTCTGGATTTTGAACCAATGACTTTCATTTTTGGATTTTGACTTCTTTGAAAATATTAAGGTTTCAACACATGTGAGAGTTCCTTTTGTTTAGCTTTTCTTATTGACTTTATTTTACCACAAACACTTTCTTTGATTAGGTTTTTCAAGCTAGATGTCCAATGTCTTAATTTCTTCAAATCCCACAAAATATGTTATGTGGAAATTCAATGAATTCAAGGCAAGGGTTACATATTGTTTAACTCTAGTAGAAAAATTGAGATGTAACCCAATGTGTTTAGAAACCTCTAAGGATGTGAACCCCAAGGGAAAGCAATAAAACATGGATTGAGTCAATTGTATTTGTCTCCTAAAGGGTTTGAAATTTTGATGATGTTCAAGTGTTTGTTTCCAAGATGTTTTCGAACAAGCAAAACATTTTGTAACCAAGAATAAGTACAACCCTATGGATGTGGAAGACAATATTTGTTGGATTACCACTTAGACAAGTCCAGCTATTCTTATCTTTAGTCAATGGTTATATGCTTGACCCCACTGGCTCCCCTCCACGGCTCATTAACGTCAATCGGGGCAGCCAAGCATCAACACCCATGAAACGCCCATGGCATGTTTTCCGTTTCTATTAAAAGACTGTAAAAGTGTGGGGTGGCTTTAGAATGACCGTTCTTGCACTAACAAATAGATCAAGATTTTGGAAATTCTAAAACATGGGTTTTAATTAGGAATTTCCATTCGTGGAGATTGACCCATACGAAAAGAGTCATCTTTTGGATCCATCTTGTCAGAGCCAACCACGTGATATTGGCATTTACTCCAGTACCCACATTTATATCTCAGTTGGAAATAATCTTGGTTTTAGAGTGTTACTGGTTGAGTCATTCCCTTGGGTGAGTACTTTTTCCCCAAGGAAGGCCCTCTAGGATAAACAAAAGTGAGAAAAGACATTATCTGTAATTCAATCAATCTTTGTTTGCAACAAAGAGAGAGAATGTACACAATAATGCTCTACTCACACTCGCACAAGATGTTTTTCAATTTTAAACCAAAAATGAAGTGTGGAGGTGATTGCTTTATCTTAACCTAAAATCATGAAAAAGGCCTTTTGATTCTCAAAATCACTATAAAGCGAGAGAGAAGCACATGTGTCCTTTTTCAATGAAGTTAGTTTAAGTAATCCCTCACAAAAACAAAGTTGCACATGTTCATTTTAAATCCACAAAGAAATTATGAGTTCTTTTTAAAGCACCAAAGGACAAATGAGAGTTGTTTTGTTCAATTGTTAACCAAAAAACAAACTCTAGTAAGTTGTATTCCTAATGTTCATTTTAAACCCTTTGCAAAAAATTGAAAAGATTCTTTTTAAAACCCAAACGAAATTAGTGTCCTAAGCAAAAGAGAACAATTTCTTAAAAAATTGTTAAACAAACACTAAAGTGTTGATAAACACTTTGATTTTGTGGAATATCATCCTTATGCTTCCTTCTCTTTCATTTTCAAATGATCCAACCTACAAGAAAGAAAAAACAATCAGATTCTACAAAAATACAGAGGCCAAAACGTAGAAAACAGAAGATAAATTCATCATTGACAAAAGGCACATGCTAAAATTAAATTTCCACTTTTTACTCCCTGCTAGCGGCACAACTTGTGATTACATTGCAGTTTGATTTCTCAGCGGTGTTGTACTATGCCGCTTACCAGTCAGCATCGCTCTGTGTTAGTGCCAGTGAGCTTAACTGCATCGCACTTTTTCCCAGTGTCGCTATTTGATTTTTTTGTAAAATTCTGTGGGTCAGAATGGTTAAGCAGCAAAGTTTGGAATTCAAATTTTTGGGTGGGAAGACCTCAGCATCGTAGTTTGAGTTTCCAGCGGTGTTGTATGATGACGCCGGAGAGTCAACAGCACTATATGGTGATGATGAGCTTCCAGCATTGGAATTTTTCTATGTACAAACAAAAACGCAAAATTTTTGAAAGAAAGTGATGAAAAATGATATCCAACCCTCCTTCTAGTGCCAAATGTGTGAACCCCAATCCTAATACCTACAAAACAATGAGAACAAAGACATTAGATTAGAGATTGCAAGCAAGAACAAGGATTCCCCATGAAATCCATTTAACATAACTCAAATAGGAAAAAATAATAAAAAACACAATGAAATAACAAAGTAAAGATTGAATTTTAATTAAGCAAGCAAACTCTTGATCCCATGGGGGAATTGGTGCCAATTTGATGTGAAAATTGGCCCTTTCCCAATTCCTAATGATGCAAGTTTGATGTGATGAAGAGATTTGATCCACTTTGTTGATGTTGATGAATGCTCCAATAAGAAAATCTACATAACCTAGCTATGATTTAATAAGAATGGATGAAATTTGATAGATATTTGACCATGGTAACTTTGAATAATTTTTGGATGATAAAATGAGGATATGAGCTCTTTATTTATAGAATGCCAAGATGGATGAATGTCCGAATTTGAGCAATGTGGGACTAACATTCATCCTCTGCGAACCCCAACCTTGATACTTGCAAAACAAAGAGAATAAACACCTCAAGTTGGATATTGCAAGCCAAAACAAGGATTCCCCATAAAATTCATTTACAAGTTCAAAATAGGAAAGAAAATAATGAACACAATATAAATGACAAACTAGATTGAATCCTAATTTAAATATGCAAACTCATGATCCCATTGGGGAATTGGTGCCAATTTGATGTGAAAATTGGCCCTTTCTAAATTCCTAAGATGCAAGCTTTGAATGTTGAAGAGATTAATCCACTTTGTTCATGAAAGATGAGAACTCCAAGCCAAATCTGCAAAAAACTTAGCTATGACTCAATGATAATGGATAAAATTCAAGAGATATTTGAGCACAGTAACTTTGCTTGGATTGTGGATGATCAAATGAGGATATGAGCTCTTTATTTATAGAATTTCAAGATGGGTGAATTTTCAAATTTGAACAATATGGGACTAACATTCATCCAATGATATGATGCCACTTGTAAAATTATGAATGGATGATGGATGTGCAAGGTTTGGGGTTTGTGCCAATAAATTCCAATATTTGAAATTCAAATTTGTTGAAATGACATGTAAGAGGGAAGGGAAAATGCAATAAATGCCACTTGGCTCAAGGCAAAGGACATGTAAGGTGAATTTATTGCCTTGTTGGATGTACATGCTGACTTGAAATTTTTGAATTCAAATTGAGAGAATATTCTAAAAGATGCCTTGTGAGGAAAATAGGGATTTAATAAATGAATTAAATCTATTTTCATGTGCAACCTGCATTATCTAGATGATGGGACATGAGATGAGATTAAATTAATCAAGGGTTAATTAATTTAATGAGAGAGGTTAGATGATGTGACCTATTTGACTCAAGTTTATGGATTTATTTAAATCAAATAAGAGAGGAATACAACAAGAGATTAATTAAATAAGGATTTTGACTTATTTAATAAAAGAGATGGTGCCCGATTAAATCAAATAAGGTTTTAATTTATTTAATTTAATGAAAAGACTTTAGAGGTTTAATTAAATAAATTGATTATTTAATTAAATAGGGATAATTAGATCATATGGATTGATTTGATTAACAAGAGAGAGTGACTTAATTAGACAAAATGATTTATTTAATTTAAGGGATGAATATTGATGAATTTAATCAGATGGAGAGAATTTGATTAAATGGTTAGACCGAGGGATGATTCAGAAAGAAACGATGTTAGTAAGTCAGGATCAAATGCACGATGTCAATCTATATATTTTATGTGTCTACATAACCAATGGTAAGATGCCACTTTTCAATCCATGAGTGGATGGAGGATGTGCAAGTTTTGAGGATTGTGCCAATAAATGCATATTTTTGAATTTCAAATTTGTTGAAATGACTTGCAAAAGGGAATGGAAAATGCAATAAATGCCACTTGGCTCAAGGCAAAGGACATGTACGAATGGAGTAAATTCCTTGTTGGATGTACATGTCAACTTGGAATTTGAATTCAAACTTGGAGGAATATTCCAAAAGATGCCTTGTTGAGGAAAATAGAGGATTTAATAAATCAATTAAATCTATTTTCATGTGCAAGTGGGAAAAGCTAGAGGATGAGACATGAATTAGAATTAAATTAATCAAGGGTTAATTAATTTAATAGGAGATTAGGTGATGTGACTTATTTGACTTAGATTTTAGGATTTATTTAAATCAAATAATGAGAAGAATGTGATAATAGATTAATTAAATAAAGATTTTGATTTCTTTAATTAAAGAGATGATGTTAGATTAAATCAAATAAGGTTTTAATTTATTTAATTTAATGGATAGACTTTATAGATTTAATCAAATAAGTTGATTATTTAATTAAATAGGGATAATTAGATTAGATAGATTGATTTAATTAACAAGAGAGAGTGACTTAATTAGACAAAATGATTTGTTTAATTAAGGGATGAATATTGATGAATTTAATCAGATAGGGGGAATTTGATTAAATGGTTAGACCGAGGGATGATTCAGGAAGAAACAATGTTAGTAAGTTAAGATCAAATGCATGATGTCGATCAGTATATTTTACGTGTCTACATTTTGCCCCTCTTTGAAGCAATGCACTTGTTGCATTGGTTCAAAGAATAACCGATTTCAATCAAAGCCAAAAAATTTTGATCTTTAAAATCTTGCCCCACTGCTGCATGGCAAGAGAGAACATGCCATTATAATGCCCTCTTGAGAGATTGGACGAAAATTTTAATTTTTTGGGTGATCTCACAAAAAAATGTGACAAAGTACTTGGCAGATCCAAAAGGGGTCTGGGAGGCTAAAAACGTGTCTAAATGCAATAAACAATGAAAAAAAAGCCTCAAAGAGACAAGAATAGGTTTGGGGATCCAAAACCCTAGCAAGACAGCCATTTAGGGTTAAAAAACCCTAATTTTTAGGCTTTAAAGGGGCCCGAGGGGTCACTTCCAAGTCATTTTCACACACCTCTGCTAGCAACCTTGAGATTTGAGCTCTGACCCTCCGACAATATGGTGCAATGACAGCTTCCTCTACACATCACTGATCGAGTTCAAACATACCAGCGGCCACCTGGCATCGGGGCACCGGTATGTGACCCTTACCCAAGCTTAGTTTTTCCATTTAATGTCCTAATTAATTCTTTAAAAGGGGAGCTCACCTCCAGCAGTGCTATATAGCACCGCTCGGCATTTAAACTATGCCGCATAGTGTCATTTTGCACCACAGCGGTACTATTTTGTGTTGTAGCAGTGCAGTTCAGAGTTTATAAACTTCAACGCTAGGCTTAGGCTCGGCGGTATGATTTGGGTAAAGTGCGCCGCGGCGGCGCCCTTTTCACCCAAACTACAATGCTGGGAGGGAACATGCGCTACAGTGGTGCACTTTTGCATTTTTTAGGGCTCGAGTGTTGGAGTTTGAGTAAAATCAAACTGTGATGCCATCACAAACTGCGTCGCTGGAGATGAGCTTGGAGCGTTTGATCATGAATTTTTGAAATTTTTTAACACGTTGACCTTCCTTGATGCAGGATGCGGCGAGGGAGCTCTACTCTCAAGAGCACTAGTCGTAAGACTTGGTGAGCGTTCTACGGGACTTGAGCAACTAGGACTAGGATCGATTGGGAACTGCGGGATTATGGCACATTGCATATGTGGCGCCCGTGCGCACCCACCTAGGGATGTTATCATCGCTGGCTAAGAGATGGCACAACGAGATGTCATCATTTCATCTCCCTACTGGTGAGGCCATCGTTACTCTGGAGGACGTTTGGCACATTTTATGATTGCCTATTCACAGTCAATGGGCAATCTTTGATATGGATGGGGGACACAAGTCCTGCATCAGAGTCCTTGCCACATGAGATATCATCTATTGCGAGGGATAGATTGAGTTGGAGAGATACATAGTCATAGCACCTCCCTTCTGCTGGGCGGTTGCAACCATCATTTCAGGTCTCGTTGCCCTAGACCGATGAGGGCGATATTTCAATCCTAGCTGGGGGTATTGCTAGGAGCAGATGATACGAGACAGGCCCAGATCGCTTTGCATGGGGCCTATACTTATGGCTTCACTCTACAGAGACTTGCATGAGTATGTTTACATGGATGGCAGAGCGCTGGGGGGTGGAGTGACATTACTTCATGTTTGGGCATGGGACCACATTTTTGTGCTACGTCCACATGTCATTCCAGTTCTGATGGGGGTAGAAGATGCCCTCATTGTACGATACAAAGGTGGTGTGTCCTTTACACACACTGGAGAGCACAGGTTCCCCTACTGGAGGTGGGTCTTGGATGAGATGCTTATTTTCACTTAGAGACCATACCTTAGTCGGCTCGAATGGGCCGATGATGTTGATCAACTCTTTTATTGCCACCAGGATAGATACATGCAGGGGTTAGAGCATACGATGATCGAGAGGTACCTATCCAGGTGCGTACAATGTTAGTTTGGAGAGCCACAGGATCGGCCAGATGATGACTATGTGGTTGTCTTTTCTCGCAGCATGACACAGATATCATGGGGACATGGTATTCCCACTTTAGAGGCAGTTGATAGGTTTAGGCACTTGGTAGCCCGACCGTGGGATTATGATTAGGGCCTAGTAGATCCGAGCACTACTCAAGCCTACAAGGACTGGTTCATACCTCCACTTCAATTGATTATTCTAGGTGAGGATCCAGATCCACGTAGAGTCAGAGGCAGAGGGAGAGGACGAGGGTGAGGATTGAGAGTTGAGATTCGACAAGATTCACCAGTTGTGCCCCCAGTCCTGCTAGGTCAGGGGGATGTTCACATGCAGGATCAGTAGTAGGATTTGCCAGTCCCACCACCATGAGCCGAGGGTGAGGATCAGCCTTACATGTAGCCATGAGTACAGCTAGCAGGACAGGCAGACACTCAAGATGCATTGATTTTGTAGCTATAGGCCCATGTTCAAGCGGTGATAGCAAAGAGAGACCAAGCAAGGGCTAAGAGGGAGTAGCTCAAGGCTAAGAGGGATCAGGCCATGCAGTAGAGACAGGCTGTGGAGCTACAGGTATCTACAGAGCTAGGCTGCAGACAACAGATTGAGAGTATGACAGCCTCCTCCTTCCAAGGTATAGTGCCAGTGCGATCCTACAGGGATGCCATCTGAGAGGTAGAGTACTACCGACGAGCTTATCATGAGGCCGTACCTAGAGTAGAGTGGCTCCCAGAGTATTCAGAGCAGGCTAGCCAGAGACCACCAGAGGGTCATGGTGATAGGGGTGAGGGCAGCATCTACCGAGATCAAGCCTGATTGAGATGATACAATTTTTGTGCCGTATGGGCTCATTTTTGATAGCTTGATGGGAATTTTGTATCGATTGACATATATGTACAGTGATCCGATTTATTCTTTGTACTATGACAGTGACATGATTGATGATATATATATATATGAGCCGATTTTGATATGATGAAATGTGTACCTTTTATCCATGCATATATGATTCTACTTCTATATGTTATGGATGCATTTATTTCTAATGATGTTTATGCAATGATTATGACTAACACATCTATGATATGATGTGCAATGATGTTATCTATATGATGATTTATTTTATGCCAATGTGATATGCAATATGGATTTTAATATGTAAAATGATATGATCTATGGTATATGCAATGATGTGTGAAAAATGCTTATGTATGAGATGATTTATGGATGGATGTAATATGAATGCGATGATCATAAAATGATGCTAATGAAATGGTGTAAATCATAATGAGATGGTTTAATAAGATGCTTAGAATAACAAATGTTATTATCCTAAACATAATAAATGATGATGTATGTGATGCAATGATATGTTAATGCAAAGTGATATGTTGATGTGTGAAGTGGTAAGATGATGTTATGATGTTATGCAAGTATGTGTGCCTAATGAATTAAATGCTTATATACTTATTGATTATGTGAAAAATGATTATGAAATGCTTCTATGGATGCTTATGTGATGATTTATATGATAGATGGTAATATAAAATGGTTATGAAATGCAAATGAATGTTTATGCAATGATTGATATAATGTCATGAGGTGCAATGTAAAGGGTGAAATGCAATGACATGGATGCACCTATTTATGAAGGATGTTTATGATAACCTGTTTATATGATGAAAAAAAATGCAATGTGTATGTTTCCTATATGATATGTTTATGCAATATGCTTATGATTTGTGGATGCAAGATTAGTGACGATGATGGCGATGATGAACAACTGTCATAGTACCTTGTTAGTGCGGTTAGTAAGAAAAGAAGAAGTCATTTCAACAAGACATAAGATGATGCAAATGATAATGATGATGATGATGATTACTTTCCAAGGAATTAGGATTTTCAAAGGGCCAAATTTTCTTATGTTTGATAACACACTTGGTATAATGCATCAAGGTATAGAAAAACAGGATGGCATTGTACCCAGTGAGATGAACTTTGACTTGACAAGTAGATAGGAGTATTCTTGTTCACACCTGACATACAGAAACCTTGCTAGGATGCACTTCAGAAGTTTCAGACACCTTGGACCAAAACACGAAAAGGTAAACCTATCCCTGCAATAGTCAACAAGTTGCCCTAGACCTCTTCCATACATACCTAACAAAGCAAGTATTTTCCGAGGTTATATTACAAGAACTTCCAACAAGCATAGCAAAAACAAGATAATGATCATTGCCCCATTCCTATTTCTCTAAATCCTCTATTTGGATATCATCGAGATGTCCTTGGAATGAGCACAAATAAGATAAGTCTAAAGATAGAGACCAAGTAAACAAAAAAATTGATGCTCTTCAATACCATTAACGGAAAAAGAATGTGTTTTCTAAGGATGATAACCGAAACTTATTTCCAAAAGATAATGCCCATTGTAGGAAGGATTCATCCTAGGACATGTTATTGGATGGTGACACGTCATTTCGTTTATCCAAAGTGCTCTTTTAAGGGATGATTGATATGGGACCAACTGGATGATGAGTTACCAATGCAAAGAGAAGACCAACTTGCTTACACACTGACTTAGACTTAAGACTTGACGTTTGGAGTTTTACTTTTAATCGGCTAGACTTGTTTTCAACTATTTCACCAAAGGTTGATGATGATGATTAGTTTATTATGAGTGGTGTTATTGTGGGTGTAAGTGAGATGAGATGGATGGATTTTTTTTCAAATATTTGGATGTTTTTGATGTTTTGCAATGTTTTTGAGGCTATTTTTGGTATTTTTCGAGGTTTTACAAATGTTTTGATTTTTTATTTTTTGAATGTTTTGGGATTTTCTAAGATTTTGAACAAGAGACTAACCTAAAGACCTATCCTAAGGGTCTCAAGGGTTGATCAATAGATTAGCCTTGCCTGCGTTATATACATAGAGACTACATAGTTGATGACTTGACAGATTTACAAATGATGATATACATGATGAGATATCAGTTTATTATGACGAACTCCTATAGGACTGACCTAAATGTCTTAGGGGATGATCAAAGATCAACCTTGCCTACGTTCAAGCTTAGAGACAATGTAGTTTGACAAGATGACTTTATTTTTTGACTTTTTGATTGAGTTTTTGACCTGTTTTTGGATTTTCTGGAATTTAAGATCATACACAAATCTGATCTGATAAAAACGTGCCCCCAACGTGATGCAATAGACTACCCTGATAAAGGCAAGACAAACTGACCTTGAGGATGGGTCGAGTAGTACTAGGAGGGATCATGATACGAAAACAGGACCAAGCTATGGTGCGGATGCGAGTGGATGAGTGATGGATGGAACCACGAATCGATGGATGATAGAAGTGAAATGGATGGATGATGCCGAACAAGCCATAAAGATCTGGTGGATGGAAAGTGCTTATTTACACAAGGTGTCTATTTGCCAAGTTTTCACCAAGGTACCCCAAAGTGCCACCAAAGTGGTTTTCACTAGAGGACGATTTTTCTCTTTACTATTTTCAATCATTTTTCTGATTTTTGAATTTTGCTTTTTGATTTTTTGTTGTCACCAAGATGCCTATTTGCCAGGTTTTCATCGAGTAACCATTTTTTTAGGACTTTTTCTGACTTTTTTGAATTTTTTGAATTTTTTGGTTCTATACCTTGAAAGATTTAGGCATAAAACTTTTTGAGATGAGCGCTATTCATAGGTTCTGTAGAGGTTCCCCTTCAAGTGTTGATAGCTAATATGCCCCTGACTTGTAACTTGCTATGATGATGAAAGGTCCTAACCAATTAGGTTTGAACTTTCCTTTGCTGCTTGGGTTTGGGACATTCTTTTGATTTTCTTTTAAGACTAGTTCTCTGACTTGGAAAGTCTTGCTTCTTATTTTCTTATTGTAGCTCCGTTTGAGTCTATTCTGATAGACTTGTAAGTGATTTAAAGCATCTACCTATCTCTCATCCAGTAGCTCTAGTTTGTTTAGTCTTGATACCCGTTACTCTTCGTCCATGATGAGGTTTTGTAGTGATATCCTGAGGGATGGGAGCTCGATTTCAATAGGGAGAACAACTTCTAATCCATAAACCAAGGAGAATGGGGTGGTGCCAGTGGGTGTGCGGATGCTGGTTCAATAAGCCCAGAGGGCAGGATTAACCTATAGATGCCAATCACGACCTGCATCATTAACTATTTTCTTGAGGATTTTGAGGATGGTTTTATTTGTAGCTTCTGCTTGGCCATTGCCTTGGGGATAGTATGGGGTGGAGAAGTGATGTTGAATTTTGAATTTCTTGCACAAGTCGCAGACATCTTGATTCTTGCATGGTGTCCCATTATCTGAGATAATGGCTTGTGGGACACCATAGCAACATATGAGATAGTTCAGGATGAATTTTGAGATCTACTTTCTAGTGATATACATCATGGGTATGGCTTCCACCCACTTTGTAAAGTACTCATTTGTAGTTATGATGAATTTGTGGGCATTAGATGAGGTGGGTGTGATTTTCCCAATGAGATCGAGTCCCCACTGCGAAAAGGGCCACGGTGTGATGATTGGGTGAAGCTCTTGAGCTGGAGCATGGATGAGGTCCCCATGTTGCTGACATTGTAGACACCTTCTAGCATGATCATGTGCTTCTCTTTCCATCATGGGCCAATAATACCCCATCCTCAGCAGTTTCTTGGTTATGGTCATTCCACTTGAGTGTGAACCACAGATACCATTGTGTACCTCAGTTAGAGTGCTTAATGCCTCCTTAGCATTTATACATCGTAGCAAGGTAGCTTCTATGCTTCTACGGCATAAGGTATCACATAGGATGACAAACTTGGATGCCTTTTTAATAAAGGTTCATTTTAGGTTTGATGGCAGGTCAGCAGGTATGATTCTTATTTGAAGATATGTGTCGATTTCATGATACCAAGGATCACCTAGACCAATGATTTCTCACATGACTTTTGATTCTAGTACCTCAAATGCAGGAACAAGAAGCTGCTCAATCAAGAATTCATATTTTGGAATGTTGTTGGGGATATTCAGCAAGGATCCAATTGTCACCATGGCATCTGCTGCTCTGTTGTTGGTTCTAGGAATCTGCTCAAATGTTATTTCAATGAAATATTTCTTGAGAGTCTCCACCAATTTCTTGTATGGATTGAGCTTATCATCCTTGGACTAATATTCATTATTGACTTGATTTATGATTGACTCTCTCCGTAGACTTTGAGAGCTATGATATTCCATTGCACTACTATCCTGAGACCTATGGTTAAAGCCTCGTATTTTTCTTATTATTGCAAGGAAATGCCAATTTGTATAACCTTGGTATGCAATCCCCTTGTGGGGTGATGAAGAAGATACCAGCTCCTAATCCGTGTTGCGTATATGAGCCATCGAAGTGTAGTTTCCAGTGGTCTGCTACTTTGAGGTTAAAAATGGATTCATCTAGAAACTCTAAGACAAGAGGATTCTCAAAATAAATAGGTGCTTCTACTAGTTGATCTGTAATAACCTAACCCTTGATTTCTTTTCTCCCACATACTTGATGTCATATTCTGATAATATCATTACCCATTTTTCCATTCTTCCTGTGAGCATGGCCTTTGATAAGAAATACTTGATGGGGTCAATTTTTGCGATGAGCTTTATCTTGTGTGCCAACATGTAATGTCTAAATTTTTTTGATGCAAACACTACTATGAGGCATGCTTTCTTGATGAATGAGTAGTTTAGCTCATGACCAACCATTGTCTTTCTGATATAGTAGATAGTCCTCTCCATTCCTTTTTCATCATGCTGAGCTAGGAGAGCCCCAAGGGCTGCTGTTGTTGCTGACACGTATAAGATCAATGGATTCTTTGGGATGGGTGGCATTAAGACTAGCGGTGTTAGTAGATATTCCTTTTTTTTTTTAAATTCCTCTTCGCACTTTGTATCCCATTTGTATGCTACCCCCTTATGGAGTAGATGAGAATATGGGTTTTTCTTGTCTGCCAATTGTGCTATGAATCATCGGATGGAATGAAATCTACCTTGGAGACCTCTCAATTTTTTAATGTCCTTGGTGCTTCCATCTCGAGGATTGCTTTCACTTTTTCTGGATCCACCTCGATACCCCTCATGGACACTATGTATCCTAGCAATTTACCTGATTGTACATCAAAGATGCACTTCTTGGGATTTAGTCTGACTTTGTACTCCTCTAGTCTGTCAAAGATAGCACTTAGGGTTGTTATATGATCTCATCTTTTTCTTGACTTAGCTAGAATGACGTCGACATAGTCTTCAACTGTTCTATGAATCATGTTGTGGAATATCAACATCATGGCCCTTTGGTATGTTGCTCCTGCATTCTTTAGGTTGAATGGCATCATGTTCTAGCAGTAAGTTCCCCATGGGAAAGTGAAGGTTGTCTTATGTTGATGCTCTTTTGCTATCATGATCTGGTTGTATCTTGAAAATCTATCCATTAGTGATAGCATCTCATGTCCTACTGTCATTTCTATTATCATGTCGATGTTGGGAAGCGGGAAATCATCCTTGGGACATGCCTTGCTCAAATCTCTGAAGTTCGTACAGATTCTGATGGCTCCATCAGGTTTTGAAACAGGTACCAAATTTAACACCCATTATGGATAATCGATTGGTTGGATAAATCCTGCATCTAACAACTTTTTGAGCTCCATTTTGACCAATAAGGAAATTTGAGGATGCATTTTTCAAAGTTTTTGTTTGACTGGTTTTGCTTCTGGATACACTGCTGAGTGATGAACTATAGTCTCTGGATCGATCCCTAGCATGTTAGCATAACTCCATGTGAAGTTTATTTGCTTTTCCCTTAGGAATGCTGTTAGGAGTTCTTCCTCTTTTGATAATAGTGATTCCGCATAGAATGTGATATGTGGGGTCTCCTTTGTTCCTAGGTTGACCAGATTGAATTTTTCATCGAAGACTACTAACTTCTCCTAAAGAATAGCTCTTAAGTGAAGATTGAATCCTTCATCCTCAGGCATCTTGGAGAGGTTTTCACCACTGGATATGTCCTTTCTTTTTACTATTTTCTTTTTAGAGAGTGCCACAGTGTGGTTTTCACTCAAGGACTTAGATATGATTCTTAGTTTCTCACTTTTGTGAATGAAGGATTCAATCGTTTCCCCATAATAGGCATGTGTGTCCAACTCCATTATAAACCCTGCCTTATGATCTCCATTTGGAATTTTATCCCTCAATCCCATGAATTCTAAGAGTGCCTCATTGTTTTTGAATGTATCAAGAACCGGTGGTCCTTGTTGGTCATAGTCAATCAGTTGGGGGTACACTAAATGGATCTCATGATTTTGATGTTTTATTTCAAAGGAGAGGGTACTAATCATACATAGGGTGGTATCCTCAAATAACCTAGGTAGATTGGTCATGGTATCCTCATCATCACTACTTATATAGACCTCAGTTATAAAGTTGTGTATGTCTCTATCTATGGATATTGGTGAGCGTACTTCTGCTAGTATTGGTTGAGGAGAAATATTAACCGTTCTAACCAGAGGACTTCGACCATGTATGGTTATACTTGGAGGGGTACATCCAAGGCCAAGATTTTTTATAGGTCGCATCTCTAGCATGATAGGTATTATGAGCCCATTGTCGTTTTGTCCCAGTCTTTGATTTTTGTCGTAGCCCATTACAAGCATCATTTGTAGGCCCTTGCTTGTCTCATCCATTGGTAATTCAGGTATTAGTCTTTCTTCTTGATATAGCATGTGTGATGGATCTGCTTCAATAACCTCGTGTCCAAGGTCTTCCCATCTTGTGAATTCAGGATAATCTTCAAGAAATGTTTGTGATGTGGAAGCTTGGTTTTCTTGTGGATGTCCCCATGATCTAGGATATTTTGGTAACTCTCCTATCACAAAAGCATTGTTAGGGAGTTTGTATCTTCCACAACCATCCTCTTGGATGATGAGCTTGATGTCAGAGATGGTGGGGATGGTGGGAATAGTGGGTGTCTCTGTCGCAGAAATGGACACAAGAGTGGCGGGGTCTATATACAATGTGGATGGGCCTTCATCATTCTTTGGCACTTGGGGAATTTTGTAATACTTTGCTTCAAGATTTTTGCAATATGAAAACAGTTCAGGATCTCCATGGATGGTAACTTCTTGTCCATTATGAGTAAATTTCACACATTGGTGGAAGGTTGATGCTACAGCTTTCATCACATGGATCCATGGGCATCCTAGGAGGATATTGTATGGTAAGTCAAGGTCTAAGACCTAACAAGTGGTTTCCATGAGAGTTGGACCTACTTGAATAGGAAGTTTAATTGTGCCTTGAGACACTCTTTCTTGGTCATCATATGCTCTTATCGTGATGCCCTTTCCTTTGTCAATGGAATCTTCTAATATTTTCAACTGCTTGATGAGGCTTAGGGAACATATGTTCAAGCCCAAACCTCCATCCACCAAGACCCTTTTGATTTTTCTCTTGCGTACAATGGCTTCAAAGTGAAGTGCACGGTTGTGAGATGGTTGGGAGGGGAAATATTGGTCAAACAATGTAAGGAGGTTAGGCGTAATGATGTTTCTGACCATAGCTTGGAATTGCTCTGCATCGAGATCTTTGGTGATAGTGGATGAGGCTAATGCTTCCTCGAGGATCTTTTTATGCGTAGATGAGATTTTTAACAACTCCATGATGGAGATGTGTGCTGGTGTTCTCTTGAGTTGATCGAAGACATTGTAGCCATTAGGAATAGATCTAGATGAAGGGACCCTATTTGGTTGGGATGATCCTGCAATGGTGACTTTGCCGCCTCTTGTGGTTACTCCACAATCTTTGGCATGGGAACCCTTGATGGTGATGAGCATGCAGTCTTCATTTAGGGAGGCAACAACCATTTCATACACATGATTTACACTACCCTTCCCTTTATCATTTTTATTCCCTTTGTTGCCATGATTCAACATCAGATTCATGTACATTTTAAGATCCTAATTTCCCATAGGTTGTTCCACGTTTATGATTTTCTTATCGATGAGATCATGGATGATGTTTTTGAGTCTCATTCAGTTGTTTGTGGTATGGCCTTTGATTTTATGAAATTCACAAAGTTGATTCTCGTTATACCAAGGAGGTTTGACATCGGGTTCTTGGTAATTCTTGAATGTAGGAGGCTCGATGAGTTTTTCGTCGATCAAATTTTTCATTATGTCCTCAAGTGGTTACCCCAAAATGGTGTATTTTTGTTTGGGATAACTTTTGCATTGGGGTGGTCCTCTTTGGTCATTGAGATTATTGATGTTTGGATTGTTGTTTGGATAGTATTTCGTGTGATGATTGTTTTGGTGTTGTGTTTGGATTTGCGGTGTAGGTGTATTTTGGCATGGACCACTAATGACCACCTTAGCATCAACAACACCATCATTAGTGATGTTTTTGTTCCTTGCCTATGTGCGAGGTTTATCATTGTAATTGGATGGTGGGCGGTTATTTTTTTGTTTGTGATATGATGTTGATTCTGCAGGTTGGGTCACAAGGGCTCTTTTGATGTTGAGAACTTTGGAGATCAATTGTTCATATGTGGTGATGCCCTGAACCTTGAGATGAAATTCCAAGCGTCCTTCAAGGTTGGCTATGATGGTGCAAACTTGTTGTTCTTCTAGCATGGTCCACTTGCTCTGATTGGCCTTGGATCACCATCGTTGTAGAAATGAGGCGAATGATTCACCCTTTCCTTGTTTTAGAGCATAGAGTTCTTTGAGACTAACATCCATTACAATGTTGCATGCATAATTTCTTATGAATGCATCCTTAATTTCTTGGAATGTTCTAATGCCTGAAGGTAAGCGAGAGAACCATTCTATAGCGGGGCCTGCCAAGCTCCTAGGAAATAGCCGCATTAGATAAGTATCATCATATGTGACCTCCATGCAATGAACCTGGAATTCCCTAATGTGATCTTTAGGGTTTCCCATCCCTTGATATTTGTCAAATTTGGGGATTTCAAATCCCTTAGGGAATGGTTTCATCTCTATGCCCCTATCAAATGGATAGGGACACAAGTTGCTTGGTGTTTTGGTTGTTCGCCTTGATTGAAGGTCAAGCAATTGTTGTGAGAGCAACCTAAGTTGTGTCGTCACATCATTTTGGGGATCAGGGGGTGGGATGAAAGTGTTTTGGGTTGTTTCAATCATGGTTTGGATGGGTGGGTGGGTTGGTGCATTGTTTGATGGTATCTGCAGGTATTGGTGAGCGAGGTAGGCTTCCACTTTCTTTTGTATGAACAACAGTTGTTATTGATCTTGTTGTTGTTGCACTAAGATTTGTTGCACTTGTTGTTGTTCCAACAACGCTTGTTGTTGTGCTTGTTGTTGTTTGAACAATGCTTGTTGTTGGGCTGCTAATTCTACTACTTCTTGGTGCTCTTGGTATTGCTTTAATGCTTGTTGATATGCTTGCAATTGTGTTGCTTGTCTTTGTGCAAAAATTTGTGCTTGATATTGAGCATGTTGTGCCTGATATTGAGTTTATGCTTGAGTTTGTGCTTCATCTTACGCTTATGCAACTTGTGCTTGTGTTGCTTGTTGTTGTAATAGGAGTTGTGCTTGAGTGGCCCTTTGTGCTTGCAATGCTTATGATGCCTACGCGGCTTGGGCGGCTTCTTCTTGTTGTTGTTGTTGTTGCAATAATACTTGGGCTTGTTGTGCTTATAAGGTAGCTTGGGCAGCTTGGGCAGCTTGGGCAGCTTGAGCAGCTTGCTAAATAGCTAGTTGTTTAGCTTTTTGTTTCTTAACTTGTTGGTATCCTCTTTGGAAAGCAGCTTGCAATGCCATGTCGTATTGGCTTGATGTGGTGAAAGTTGGAGGTGGTGGAGGTGGTGGTGGATTTGGAATGGTGCTTGTGAAGGTGGTGTTGATGTTTTGCATGATGGATGGTGCTATTGATGTGATTGGTCCTTGAGAGACCATGCTTTGTGATGCTAAGGGGGTGTTTGATGATGTTGCCATTGTTTGTGTGTTTATCATTTGTCATTGCGATATCAATGACAAATTTTGAGTATTTGGCATAGTGCTTTGATTGATGGTTGGGATTGAAGTTTGATTGATACTTGGTAGAGGGGGAAGCCCTAAACCAAGGAGTGGTGTGGATGATAATGGCAATGGTGGAAGTGGTGGAAATGTAAGAGGTGTGAGTTTTTGCGAGAATGTTGTGGTGTCAAATATGCCCCCTGGTCCGAACATATCTCCCTCTTCTTGTGAATTTGTGAGAAGAGGTGTTTGAGGTGTCGCGTGAAAAAATGATGATTATGGATCGTGATGGAATGTGAGAGAAACATTTTTGTGTAATGGGTTTTGGGGTATTTTTTGTTCCAAGGTGGTGTTTGTATCCAAATTTTTATTAACAAGGGGATGTGCTTGAAGAGCATTGAGAAATGTATTTCCCTTGTTAACATTAGGTTGGGTTGGAGCCAATGATGTTGTGATTTGCGGAATTTTTCACATGATGTTTTGGAATGGGGATGTAGATGAAATGGGGATGGTGGATGAGATTGGAGGAAATGATGTTTCTACTATGCTACTCACATCAAAATCAGAAGGTAACTTGGCTCCTTGCTTTGCTAGCTCAAGCATGTATAACAAAGGGTTAAGTATCATCATGATGTTGATGATTTTATGGTTGTCAGAATTTTGGAGCATTTTAGTCATTTCCTCGCGAGACATTCCAAAAGTAAGGTCCTCTCCTTGGTTTTCTTCTTGTGGATTTTGTGATGATGAGAGGGTCAATGGATTACTTGATTCAGCAGGATTCATTTATGCATTTGTTTGGCTAAGATCTCTTGAAGCGGGTGTTTCTTTGTTGGATTCCATACTCTTCTTGTATTGAGATCTAGTTAGAACCATAAAACAAGGATCAATCTTCAAGAATATGGGAAATGAATCTCTTGATTCTTTGGATCGATCTTTATTTTATGCCCCAAAGTAGGAAGTTTTAGGATGCCTTAAGGATCAAAGGTGATGATATGATGATGATGTTAGGGATGGATGATACAGATGTTTTTGGCTTTTGATAAATCTTGAATGAGATACTAGGCTTTTAGGACTTGCAGATTTTGATTTTGATTTTGTTTTTGGATTTGAGATTTCGTCCTTGATTTTTATTTTTATTTTTGATTTGGATTTGAGACTTTGTCCTTGATTTTGATTTTAATTTTTGATTTAGATTTTGAACAAAAATACCCTAAGATGTTGGATAATGATCTAAGGGATAGCTTTGTTCAAAGGATGATGATTTGAGTATGTGTGAGGAGAAGGATGCATCTACCCACATCTATTCAAACAAGATAATCATTTCACTAAGTATATGAAGAAGGATTCATCAACATATACTAAGCTAGAAAAGATGATTTGGATAAATTTGACTAAGCATATGCAAAAGGATGCATCTACACATACCTAGCCAAAGGTGTTTTTGATAATGTTTTCAAGGATTTAGTCTTAATGATTTTGATGATTTTGATTTTTCCACAAATCCTAGTATTAAGGATGATTTCAAGATTTTTCAAAAGGTGATGGTGAGATGATGTTTGTTTTGATGTTTTGGAGGATGGATGAAAAAGATTTTGATTTGCCTTGATCCTAAGATGAACCTAAAAGGGACACTTTGTTTGCCTAGACCTAGGTATTTAAGAGCATGCAAATGCTTCCTAAAGACCTTTGTGACCAAGAAATGATTTCATTTGAACATTCATTTTCGGATTTCCAACCAATGATTTTTTGCTTTTGGGGTTATGAGTCTTCAACACATATGAAAGTTCATTTTTCTTAGCTTTGCTTAATGTCTTTATTTTACCAAAAACACTTTCTTCAATTAGGTTTTTCAAACTAAGATGTCCAATGTCTTAATTTCTTCAAACCCCACAAGATATGTTATGTGGACATTCAATGAACTTATGGTAAGGGTTTTCCTATTGTTTACTTAAGGAGACAACTTGAGATATAATCCAATGTTTAGAAACCTCTAAGGATGTGAATCCCAAGGGAAAACAATAACATATGGATTGATTCAATGGTATTTGTCTTCAAAAGGGTTTGAAATTTGGATGAGGTTCAATTGTTTGTTTCCATAATGTTTTCAATCAAGCAATGCATTTTGTAGCCCAAGAATAAGTATAATCCTATGGATGTGTAAGACAATATTTGTTGGATTCCCACTTGGAAAAGTCCAGTTACGCTTATCTCTAGCGAATGGTTAGATGCTTGACCCCACTAGCTCCCCTCCACGACACTCACTTATATGGGGCAGCCATGCATCAACACCCATGAAACTCCCATGGCATGTTTCCATTTCTACTAGAAGACCGTAAAAGTGTGGGGTGGCTTGAGAACAATCGTTCTTGCACCAACAAATAGTTTAAAGGATTTTGGAAAATTCTAGCACATGGGTTTTAGTAAGGACTTTCCATTTGTGGAGATTGACCCATACGACAAGATTCCCCTTTCAGATCCATCTTGTTGAAATCAACTGTGTGATATTGGTGTTT
The DNA here is from genome assembly GCA_007258455.2 of Sequoia sempervirens. Taxonomy (NCBI): domain Eukaryota; kingdom Viridiplantae; phylum Streptophyta; class Pinopsida; order Cupressales; family Cupressaceae; genus Sequoia; species Sequoia sempervirens. Next base: position 54,552,903 of record VDFB02353493.1, read on the forward strand.
CTTCCAATATCCACATTTATATCCCAGTTGGAAATACTCTTAGCTTTAGAGTGTTACCGGTTGAGTCGTTCCCTTGGGTGAGTACTTTTTCCCCAAGGCAAGCCCTCTATGATAAACAAAAGTGAATGAAGAACAATATTCGTAACTCGATCAATCCTTGTTGGCAACAAGGAGAGAGAATATACGCAACAATGCCCCCACTCACACTCATACAAGATGCTCAATTTTAAACCCAAATTGAAGTGTGGAGGTGATTGCTTTGTCTCATCCTAAATTCATGAAAAATACCTTTTGATTCTCAAGATCGCTATAAAATGCAGAGAAGCGCATACATCCTTTTTCAATGGATTTAGTTTAAGTAAGCCCTCACAAAAACAAAGTTACACTTATTCTTTTTAAATCCCCAAAGCAAGATGTGAGTTTTTTTTAGAGCACCAAACCACAAGTGTAAGAAACTTTGTTCAATTTGTTAATCCAAGAAACAAAATCTAGTAAGTTGTGATTCTAAGGTTCATTTTAGCCCCATTGCAAGAAATAAACAAAAAGATTATTTTTAAACCCAAAGGAAGATTAGTGTCCTAAGAAAGAAGAGATAACATATTCTTAAAGAAGTGTTAAACAAACACTAAAGAGTTTAAAAACACTTTGATTGGATGAAATATCATCATCATGCTCCTTCTTCCCTTGTTTTCGATTTCCAACCTACAAGTGAGAAAAACTAGTCAGATTCTAGAAAATACAGTAGTTAAAAACCAGAAAATAGAACATAAATTAATCATAAATAAAAAGCACATGCTAAAAATAAAAATTTCCCTTTTTATTGTCTCCCAGTGTCGCAACTCACAATGGTGTCACAGTTTAGTTTCTGAGCGGTACCCTCATAGCGCTGCTTACTAGTCAATGACGCTCTGTGTCAGGACAAAGAGCTCAACTGCATTGCAATTTTTGCCCAGCATCGCAGTTTGCATCCAGCGTCAGAGTTTAATAATTTTTTGAAAGTTTCTGCAAGTCGGTGAGTCCAGCGACGGAGTTTGGAATTTAAAAATTTTGGTGGGACGAGTCGAGCAGCGCAGTTTTTGTTTTAAGCGGTGCCCTATAGTGACGCTGACAAGCCCACGGTGCCAAACCAAAAATGCTGAGCTCCCAACGTTGGAATTTGCTGTGTGTGAATGAAAATAAGGAATTTTCAAGAAAATATTAGAAATAATGATATCAAGCCCTCCTTCTAGTGCCAAATGTGCGAACCCCAACCTTGGTACCTGCAAAACAAAGAGAATGAACACCTCAAGTTAGATATTGCAAGCCAAAACAAGGATTCCCCATGAAATCCATTTACAAGTTCAAAATAGGAAAGAAAATAATGAAGAACACAATATAAATGACAAACTAGATTGAATCCTAATTTAAATATGCAAACTCATGATCCCATGGGGGAATTGGTGCCAATTTGATGTGAAAATTGTCCCTTTCCCAATTCCTAAGATGCAAGCTTTGAATGTTGAAGAGATTGATCCACTTTGTGGATGAAAGATGAGAACTCCAAGCCAAATTTGCAAAAAACCTAGCTATGACTCAATGATAATGGATAAAATTCAAGAGACATTTGAGCATGGTAACTTTGCTTGGATTGTGGATGATCAAATGAGGATATGAGCTCTTTATTTAGAGAATTTCAAGATGGATGAATGTCCAAATTTGAGCAATGTGGGACCAACATTCATCCAATGATATGATGCCACTTGTCAAGTTATAAATGGATGATGGATGTGCAAGGTTTGGGGTTTGTGCCAATAAATGCCAATATTTTAAATTCAAATTTGTTGAAATGACATGTAAGAGGGAAGGGAAAATGCAATAAATGCCACTTGGCTCAAGGCAAAGGACATGTAAGATGAATTTATTGCCTCGTTGGATGTACATGTTGACTTGGAATTTTTAAATTCAAATTGAGAGAATATTCCAAAAGATGCCTTGTGAGGAAAATAGGGATTTAATAAATGAATTAAATCTATTTTCATGTGCAACTTGCATTATCTAGATGATGGGACATGAGATGAGATTAAATTAATCAAGGGTTAATTAATTTAATGAGAAAGGTTAGATTATGTGACCTATTTGACTCAAATTTATGGATTTATTTAAATCAAATAAGAGAGGAATATGACAAGAGATTAATTAAATAAAGATTTTGACTTATTTAATTAAAAGAGATGGTGCCTGATTAAATCAAATGAGGTTTTAATTTATTTAATTTAATGGATAGAATTTAGATATTTAATCAAATAAATTGATTATTTAATTAAATAGGGATAATTAGATCATATGGATTGATTTAATTAACAAGAGAGAGTGACTTAATTAGACAAAATGATTTATTTAATTAAGGGATGGATATTGATGAATTTAATCAGATAGGGGGAATTTGATTAAATGGTTAGACTGAGGGATGATTCAGACAGAAACGATGTTAGTAAGTCATGATCAAATGCATGATGTCAATCAATATATTTTACGTGTCTACACATCCAATGGAAAGATGCCACCTGTCAATCCATGAGTGGATGGAGGATGTGCAAGTTTTGAGGATTGTGCCAATAAATGCATATTTTTGAATCTCAAATTTGTTGAAATGACTTTCAAAAGGGAATGGAAAATGCAATAAATGCCACTTGGCTCAAGGCAAAGGACATGTACGAATGGAGTAAATGCCTTGTTGGATGTACATGTCAACTTGGAATTTGAATTCAAACTTGGAGGAATATTCCAAAAGATGCCTTGTTGAGGAAAATAGAGGATTTAATAAATCAATTAAATCTATTTTCATGTGCAAGTGGAAAAAGCTAGAGGATGGGACATGAATTTGAATTAAATTAATCAAGGGTTAATTAATTTAATAGGAGATTAGGTGATGTGACTTATTTAACTTAGATTTTAGGATTTATTTAAATCAAATAATGAGAAGAATGTAATAATAGATTAATTAAATAAAGATTTTGATTTATTTAATTAAAGAGATGATGTTAGATTAAATTAAATAAGGTTTTAATTTATTTAACTCAATAGATAGACTTTAGAGATTTAATCAAATAAAATTAATTATTTAATTAAATAGGGATAATTAGATCAGATTGATTGATTTAATTAACAAAAGACAAAGAATTAATTAAATAAACTAATTTATTTAATTAAGGGTAGGATATTGATGAATTTAATCAAATAAGTAAAACTTGATTAAATGGTTAGACCAAAGGATGATTCAGGATGAAACGATGTTAGTAGTCAAGATCATATGCACAATGTCAATCAGTATATTTTATGTGTCTACAGTTTGTAAGAGGTAGTTTTTAGTTTCCCCTTGCAGGTGTCAGCCTCCTTTATGTCGGCCTCAGTTTTTCCTATATTTGCATTCTAATATTTGTTGACACCTTCAATTTGGGATACTATTTCCCTTGATATTTTTTCTAGATGTGATCATTTCACTAACTCTCTATGAGTTCTAGCTAAAGGGAAATAAGCTATCCTGCTTAAAAATATGAAATCTTTGGCTTCACTTTTCCTTTTGAGGGGCCTCCACTTGTGGATGCTAGTTATCTTTTCATCATTTCTTAACAACTTACCTACACAACATTCCCACATTATATACTTATGTAACGACATTAGAGCACATGGAGCCTACACTTCATTCTTCTTGAATGACAAGGAAATATAGTACCATTGGAACAATGGTTGCATGGTCTTATGTCATGCATTGGTATGATAGCCTTTTAGCCCTAGTCTTCAATGACATGAAAAAGTTATGATAGAGGTCTGAGTCAAAGCACACTGATGATGGATTCCTAGGTTCTTATCTCCCGACCTCTTTGAATAAAATTATAAAATGTATGAAGACTTTGGAGGAGTTGGTTGTTATTAAAGTAAATGATCTAAGAAGGAACTCTAAAGCAGGCTTTAGGCCTAGGACAAAGGATGGTGATGAATTTATGATTGAATGCACTAGTTGGATTTTGGGTATTATGGGGGTCACTATCTTCACTATTGTTCAAAGTGGCTTACCTTCATGATATACCTACATCGAGTGTCCATGTTCAAAGGCCCAAGAGGTCTTTCACTTGTAATCATATCGTTATGTATTCAAGATCTTATTAAGGAGAACCAATTTGCTCATGGTATAGGGTGAACCCACAAAAATGGTTTACAATTGAAATGAGGAAGGAAAAGTTGAAAAAAATGACTCCATGGAAAAAAAATTCAGTTTTAGGGTTCTAACAAACTAATAGGTTCAAGCGAACCAAAAGAGGGTTCACCAGAACTAGGATTCAAGTGAACCCATTTAATGAACTTCCCTCTATTCCTGCCAAAAAAAAAAGGAAAACTCTATTTGAAAGGGGGTTTGAATGAACAAGGGTTCAAATGAATCCTAGTTCAAGTGAACCCTTAAGGGTTTGAATGAACCCCCCTTTTCCCACCTTTCCACTATCTAGCACATAAAAGCATAAAAAAAATTCCCTTTGAAGATTAGGTTGAGGATGAAAATGGAGAAGACTTCACAGACCAAACTGGATGATGGTAGCCCTTGGAATGAGCTATCCAATGAATATAATTTAATATTTTTTGGTTTTATTATGTATTTATTTTTTTAGTTTTATTAAACATAGGTTTTTCACCAAAAATCAAGCTCTATGTTCTGTACATGTGGAAAAATAGAAGATTATTAAAAAAAATTGAAAAATATGAGTGCACCAAATGTTGAAGTCCTTGATCCAACAAAAATAAAAATGATTTTTGATACATACAAAAAAGGTTACATGTTATATGATCAACCTATGTCTGAATTGTTATTGGTTTGACTTTGAAACTTGATTAAGGAAAAATATTCAATAAAACACTATCTAACTAATTGGAAGCACTATATATCGGAGTTACAAATCTAAATTTGAAATAATTAGAATTTTATCCTTCATGGAAAAAAAATTATACATTATACGATGAGTGTCACTCCTTGAAAATGTTGTTTACTGAAAAAAACTAGTTTTTGAAGGAGATGGAAAAAGTAGTGTGATCTGATTCCAAAAATTTTGAAAAAAATATATTTAGAATATACAAGAAAAATGTTTCAAATCACTAGTTTTCATCATCTTCAAATTCCTCACAGTTTAGTCGCTATAGGTGCCTGAAAGTGAAGATTTAGTTAGAAAAAATTATTTCAATGTCTAGTATGGCCAAATATTGTAAACCAGTATTGTGGGATCACCCTATAATGGAATTAGTAAACTTAAATGGGAAATCAAAATATTTGGAATGACCTCTAAGTATGTGGGATTCAGGCATCAAATGTTATGGTTATTTCTAAAGACCAACAAATATTCAAATCATAGGATTTATTAGCATGGTAAATATGCTCTGAAATGGGAGTATGGCTCAAAGTTGCAATTAGGGGGGATTCAAGGATTTTATTAAAAGCCCTATTTATGATTGTAGTAATTTGCATGTTTTTTAGTAAGCCTAATTGATTTAATCTTTTGTGCAGGGAAATTAAATAAAGCTTATCAAGTGGATCAGCCCATGGACTTGCACTAAAGGAGAATTATATTCGAACCTGGATTGAGGATATTTTTATTTCCCACCTAAAGGATGTGTCCACAATGCACCTACATGTGGAATTATATCAAGAGTGATGATTTTTTTTCAAAGATGAAGCAACTCTTCAAGAGGATGAAGCTACATTGAGAAAGTTCTTTCACACAAGATGTATTAGGAACCGTGTCCAAAAGGGAGTACTCCAAATCAAATATGCTCAAATGATGGATGGTTTTCCAAAGGAGGACTGACCAACATATGAATGCATTCCAAAGAGGCCAATGTCAAAGCATTAGATAGCTATCCACCAGAATCAAGAACAAGAGGGAGCTATTTTATTTTCCACCAAATGATGATGATCATTAAGGACTTGTCCACCGAGATCAGGATCAATATATCTACTTCGCAGTAACACAAATTTGTAGCAAGGTCCACTTGATTGGTTGAAAGGATGTTGCAAACATATCAGATAAGAGGTAGATTTCAACAATTCCCAACAATAATGTAAAGATGCAACTAAAAGAAAAAATAGCTACAGTGGCTAAAAGACAAAATAGGCTACAAGACAAAATAGAGAAGAGGACAAAATAAACTATTTTAAATTGTGAAATATTGGGGGTAGGTGAAAGCCTAAGTTGTATTGAATTTGGGCGGCTCATTGAAAATTAATCCTATCCATTCATTTCACTTTTGGAAAACTATGTGTTGTGCAGTTTTGCACACACGCCCCACTAAAAGTAGGGACCCTCTTTTTGCTCTGGCTTTTGGTGTCTTTTGGCCCCTTAATTTTATTGATTTGGTTGCCTTTGGAGGTCCTTAGATGTTCATCTTGCTTGCCCAAATGAGTTCCCCAGGTTGCCCTTTGAAAAAACTAAGTTCTGAGAAAAATCCGGGTTTTTACCCCAATCCGGGATTTTTCGGTCCGTCCGGATTTTCCCGGATTCTGCTCAAAGTCCGGCTCTATGCAAAAATCTGGGTTTTTGGTCTAGTTCGGGATTTTCCGGTCTGTCCGGATCTTCCCAATTTCTTTGAAATTCTGGATTTCTTCAGTTTTTCGGGTTTTTGCCTATGTCCGGGATTTTCCGCCCAACCCGGATTTTCTCGGATTTCTTCAGTTTTCCGGGTATGTGCCAAAAGTCCAGAATTTTGTGCCATCCGCGGAAATCCAGTCCACCCGTATTTTTCCGGATTTTCTGGTCTAGAGTCCACCTGGCCCAGATTTTCTAGGATTTTTCCCCTTGGTCTGGTTTCCCGAAATGGAATTTTTTTTGAAAATGATTAATTTTCCAAAAAATGGAAATTTTTAAAAATGATCCCCGAAAATGAAAAATTTTGAGATATAAAAAAAATTGAAAATATAAATTTCCAAAAATGGAAAAAATCTAAAAAATGGAAAGTTTCCTTATAAAAATGTAAGTTTTTTAGAAAATGTTAAGATTTTATTTGGATATGTGGGCTATTAATGATGATATCTGTTTTTCAGGACTAAACAAATATTAAAAGGGGGGGACTTGCATATGGATTCGTGCCAAAGTGGGAAATCTGGAAATGTTCAATTTAAATTTTCAAAAGTGGGAGCTGCCTAAGAATCCATGCCAAAACTGTCTACAGCTGGAGGACTTTCTGGAGGGCACGTGAATCTGATCTTGCTGGAGATCGTGGGCCGACATGGATAATATTCATGCATTTAATGCAAATCTTGTCCTCTTTTGAATTTCTCATTAGGCCGACCTGTTTTGAGGCCAATTATTATTGTAAAATCTAATTAGGCCAACATGTTTGGGGGATTCTCTATAAATGGCATATGTGCCTCATTTGTAAGGGGGTGAGAGATTAGGAGAAGATTTGATAGAGAGAGAATTTAGCAATAGAGCAGAGGTAGAAGCTAGTCAATTTATGAGCAAGTGATGTAACAGAACATTGGAATTGTTGCTGGAGTTTGGTGATTCAATACAATTGAAGGCATTGTGATTTTCTGGTGATCTCTTTTGTATTGACTTATCTTGCATGGTTCTTATGATTCTATTTTTTAAAAATTGCTCATGGTTATTAGATTTAGATTTAGATCTGATTCAATGATGTTCATGATTTAATGTTTGAAGTGTTTGCAGCAATCCCTGGTCCATACTTTTTGTAGCTAGTTGATTGTTAGTTGCTTTGTAAAGTTAGTCTGGACCTTTATATTCATTGTGCTTGGTTCAATTATGGAGATTTATTCATTTCAACTGTAATTGGGTTGTCTTGGTTGAATGTTCATGATCTGAAAATCTTTAAAACCTTAGAAGATTGCACTGTTTCTGTAAGATTGCAGATTAATCTTGGTCAAGCAGAGATTGGTTTCGTTGGGATTGGTCCATTTCAAGTGTTTATCATTTGCATTGTTAATCTTAAGAGTTAGAAGAATAGAATCTCTCTAAACCCTTATCTCTTTTGCTATTTATTTTGAATCTGGGTTAGTTTTAGGATTGAAAGCATCACCATATTGTTGCATCTGATGAAAATTCACTTCCAGCATTGTTCATTTGTAAGGCCCTTTGTGATTACCAGCATTTTCACATATTATCTGAGTTGTTTATGCATTGTCATGACCTGACACCCGAGAGACCTTGGGGTGATTTTCAACAATTTATTGTTGGAGATTATCTTTCAAGAGAGATAGAATATCATTTTCTGTCTGAGTTGTTGTTGTGCAGAAAACACCATCAATACTATGAATAGGGGCTTGTGCCTCATTTGTAAGGGGGTGGAGAATTTTTGTAAGAGGCATTTTGTAACAATAGAAGGAAGCATTGTATTATTTTGGGTGTTTTCTTTGAGCTTGCTCATTTTCCATGCATGATTCAACCTCCATGTTAGCTTTAGTTTGTTAGTTTCTTGGATGTCTTTAATGGTTATTGCTATTACCATATTTTATGCACTTCCAACTCATGCTTTTTTTAGTTTGTTGATGATGAATCACTTTGTAAAGCTAGTCTAAGCTAATTCATATGTTGCACTTTAGTTCAATTATACATTCATGAAGTAAATGTGCAATCTAAAAATCTGTAGGCCTTAGAAGATTGTGTTGATGGGTTTTTTTGCACCTTCTCAACATAGGTAGCACACAAGTACATTGCCTCTCTTGAAAGGTAGAAAGCTACAACAAGTTCCAGATTACTACCCCAAGGTCTCTCGGGTGTCAGGTCATGACAATGCTTGGAATAGTTCAGTTGGTTGATGTGATTTGTTGGTAATCACAAGGTAGCCTTTATGGTTTACAAAGAATGGGAAGTTGGGTCTACAAATGGAGTTTCATAGTGCTAAAAGTGAATGCATAGTGGCTACTCACTCAAGATACAAAGCTGAAACTCACTTCAATCATCAAGTTTGACATTGTGATGGTGCTTGGAATCCTACTCTAACAATGAACTTAAAAGAAATAGCAAAAGGAAAGAGTTAAGAGAGTTGTCCTAAATCTAAGTTATGAATGAATAGTAACAATGGAGGATGCTACAATAGACAAACTCCCATAACTAAGTTTTTTTGACCAAGAGGACCTACTGTTGGACTATTGTTGTCATTGATGTGAAAACTACAACTCATGTAAGGGAGATTGTTGGCATATTGACTGGGTTTCTCAAGAGATTTTCAGAAAAGTATTGGGTAGGTTGTGATGTCAATAAAAGTATCCTCATTAATTGGTTCATGCTCTCAATCTAAGGCCAAAGTTGTAAGGAGTCATGGAGTTCCAAATTTTCCTAACCTATGTCGTGGGGTTCTCAAGTTTCGTAACCTCCTGACTTGGCGACTTAGCTAATGGAGTGATAAGGATGACCAAAATGAATGGATTCATAGAGTTCCAAGATTTTCTAATCTATGTTGCGAGGTTCTCAAGTTTGGAAATCTTCTGACATAGTGATCTCCTTGTTGTTGGAAAAAGTGAATGGTACCATGGGGTTTTCATGTTTTGAAACTTCCCAACTTGGTGACTAAGCGATGGAGCAATAAGGAGTAGTGAAGCACTCCATGTGGGACCCAACCTTAATTACAGTGCAGACATGTGGCATGATTGGTTTGAGCTATGACATGGCGATGACTTGGACATATAACGACATCATGTGGACCCCACATTGGAATGATGTTTTGGCTATTGTTATTTTCATCAAAGTGAATTAGTCATTTCGAAAGGAGTTTCATAGGTTCTCTCTATTGTTAGTGATTTGGTGGTAATAATAACTTCGTAACCTCCAACTTAAGGTTCTAAGGTTCAGGTTTTTGGCAACTAGGCGATAGGAGTATGATGTTGACTGTGGGACCTAGTGTGATGAAGGTTAACAAATGGCAATGAATGACTGTATCAAGCCCATTAGTAATGGTGCATGATCAATGTTTGTAGTTAAGGGGTATGTGTAGGATCATCATGGCAAAAACAGGCCCTTAAGTGGCAAAAAATTTAGAAAAATCAAAGTTAGGAAACTTGACATAAAAATTTGAATAAGTTATCTATATTATTTCAAAAATATGTATGAATAGAATCTGTAGCAAATTGAATGTAGTTTCTAAACTTCTACATTTGTTCAAAAAAAAGAAAAAATCTATTTGGTGAAAATTTGAAATTTCAATGCAGTGGTACTTAAATTTCAGGGAAAAATAAGAAGTAGGTGTCTATCTGACCACCCTAACCACAATAAAATGATAATATTTTTTATAATATTTTAGATACAAGAAAAGGACTCATGCCTCGATGTGATGCATATTTTTTTGTAATTTTTTTCTAAGTAATTAATTAATTAAGAAATTTTTATTACAACTTTTTAAAAATATAAAAAATCATATGTCTGACCACCATAACTTGGTCAAAACTTCATGAAATTCATTTTTTCTTTTTTTTAATCCTATAGTATGTGATGCATCTTTTGGATTCAAAAAATGTGATACTATTTGAAAGCTATAGATATTTTCCAATCAGCCTATCAATTAGGACTTTAGTTATAATTTGAATAGAAAATGAATAATAATTACTTATTAAATTTAAAGTAAAGCATAATTTATATCGGTGGAAATATGAGAATCTCCTTTAAAGACCCTTTTCATTTCATCAATTTTGGGTAAAAAAATAGTTCACCCAGATACCCGTCATATTGCCACTTTTTGGCCCATCATGATCCCACGCATACCCTAAGAAGATCTAAAGGTGCCCATCAGTTCCACTAAGCTTTTGGAGGATATTGGCTATGTCCTATGGGGTGAGTGGAGAACAATGGAGATTAATCCACAGTGGATGGATATTGACCATCAATGAAGATGGTGAGACCCAACAAAGAAATAAGCAAAGGAGACAATATGAAAGATCGATGATGATGGTTTAAGGGGTCGATTATCCAACGGTTAGGGTTTAAAGTCACTATAGTGAATGTTGATCATAGGATCAAGGTACGAAGGAGTTGATCAACAGCCAGAGTTCAAATGTAGAGATCTGAAATGACTATGTCAAGTGTAAACGAGGGTTTGTTTTGAAAATCACCACAAGAGAAAGAATTAATTTTTCTAACTATCTTAGCAACCTTGTAAATGAAGATTTGATCTATTCAGCAGTGAAATAGTTTGTAAAAGATTTAAAGATCAAATTAGATTGAATGATTGTAAGAATGCATTAAATGCATATCAGATTCTAGGGTCTGATAGAATGTTATTCTTAGAAATTCTCTATCACAAAATAAACTATTGTGTGACTTGATGCAGAGTTATGGTGATTTCTGATGAGCTGGATAGTATGTGTTGGGCATGATGCTCTAACAATTATGGAAATAGGTGAAAAACCCTAATAGTGATTCCAATGTATATGAATTGAATGAGGAGAATTATTGAGATATGGAGAATGAAGAGACTATCTGAATGTAGAGGAAGGTGAACTATAACAGAAATCAAATTTTGAAAATTCATGTAGCTAGTTACAGTGGAGTAAGGGAGAACCGAGAGAGAGAGAAAGAGCTTATGGGTTGTATTGATGCATCTCAAGTTTTGTAGAACCCTTTTATGCATAGTATATTGCAAACATTTGTACGAGGTTGTAGCCTCCATTTTGCACTGAGTTGTAGCTCAGAATAGGGTGCAATAGCATCCTTGAAGTTGTAGCTTCTAAATAGGGAGTTGTTGCTTCCTTGAGTTGCAACCCTAAACATTGTAACTGAACTTTGAAGCTTGTGAGGCTAGATTAGGACAATAGATCCTAGCACCATTTCTCATCGTGGTTTTCTCCATCTTGGGTTTTCCACGTACATACTTTGTTATGTGTTGATCTCTCTTGTGCTTGTGGCTATTATATTTGTTAGTATTTCAATCTACACATTTGAAGTTAAGGTTGAATCTGCAAAAGGGTTGAAGAACTAAAATTTTTAATATCTACTCATTCACCCCCCTCTTAGTAGATCATTGTGTTCTAACAATTGGTATCATAGCAAGGTTCCCTAGGAGAATCTTAACCAACTCGGGTAGATCTTGGATAGGTGAACACAATGGAATTTGAAGAAGGCTCAAACAAGCCACCTAGGTTTGATGGAACTGTTACCAATTTTTTGCTAGATCTCAATTGGTGAAGTTGATTTAAAATATTGTTATATCTTAAAGTGAAAAAATAGTTATTTCTACATATGCTTAAGCATTGTTTGCACTATATTTATCATTTATCAAGTGACAGTTATGCAAGCATTTTGGGATAACTGGTTTTCATAAGTATTGCTCAATTTTTCACAAAATCAAATGGAGTACAGAACTAAGTATACAAATGATAAAGCATAACATAGTGCTTTCATTTATTTCTTGAAGTGATTCACATTACATGTTTTCATTTGATTGCAAGAATACAAATGATGGTACAATTTTGTATTTTAATGCTTTTCTCTTAGAATGGAAATGAAAGAATGAAATTAATATCCACACAAGTCGTGGTTTTAGCTGTTTCCATTCATGAAAAGAAAGGAAATATACAACTAGAAGTGAAAAGAAAATAACATGGGACATATCCATCATTTCCTGAGTTGGTCTTTGGTTGATGCATCTCAGCCTCCTTGATTCTGCTTCTGGTCCTGAATGTAACTGCAAAAGATTGAGAAGGGCACTAATTAAGAGCTCAGGATATGAACTATACTACATGCCATACTAACAAAGATATATTTCAATCCTTGCAATGCATTGAAAAAACTAAAAGAAGGAACAAAAGCATGAACTGAAAATGGAAATGTCATCATCACATATTTTTTTCATGCTAACATTGTTTGTTTCGTTGTGTAGGTATAGGAAAAGTCATGTAGCTGATTATCTTTTGAAAACTAAGCATATGGAGAAAAATAGGCTCCCACTAGGGTAGAGCTTGACATGCTACCCCTTTAGTATTACAGATGGGGCTGAGAGAAGGAGTGCAATCACCATAGTCATCTTAACTATACAACTAAAAGAGTAAAGAAAAGTTCATTCATCAAAGCCATTAAGTGGATTGATCACTCATAACAATCAAGTAATATGCTTTTCTAAAAGCTATTGGTGGACAGTAGAGTTAATGAGTTCAATCAATACAACTAAAATGCATCATTTTAATGATTGCAAATCTAAAATATTGCTATGTTGTTGCCTTTCCTGCCATATTATTGTTTTTTTGCTTTAAGTATGTTCACATTAAATGTTATCTCTTTTTTTTGTTTTTGTTTTGGAGCAGTAGTGTTCTATCTCATAAAACAATGATAGTGAATGGGCATACATAATGCCTTATCAATTAAGCACTAATGAGTAATTAAAATATGGGAGTATTTGCAGAGTTGCAGTCTTGCTTTATCTCATAAAGTGCTTAAGCTGGAATGCCTATTGCTTTCTGGAGGCATGCAAGTTGTGACATGGAGATAACAAGCATCAAAGAGTAGTTTTCATAATAGAGCATAAAAATGTAAGGAGAGTCAAGCATGAAGAGAGCTTCATATTTTCAAGCATCAGGAAACCCACTATGTTATGTGTCCAAATGCAACTATGGCATTAATTGGAGTAAACAGTTCAAGTAATATATCATTAATCAACATGTATAACAAATGGGGTTTGTGCATCATTGTGTCTGAAATGGAAGCAATTCAAGTACATTGTTTCAAAGAGTTGTTTTTATCATTCAGAATATGCTTTCAAAGAGTACTTGATAAGAATTTGAGTAATCAAAAGACATTCCAAAAATGGACAAAGCTTTAAGGGGTCTAAGCTGAAGCAATATAATTGAAATAAGGAGTTACAGTGAATAGGAGTTTGTAGAATGAAAAGGGTTCACAAAGCATGTAGAAGCTTATATATCATGTTCTAAGAGTTCCAAAAATTCCATACATCAAATGCCTTAAGGAAATGCAACAAGGGTGTGTTCATAGTCCACTTTTCTATAAGAATTTCAAAACCCATCTGGGGTTTCTTCTTCATTTATAGCAGAGTTGAGGAGTTAAGCTCATAAAGATGAAGATGCAAGATAAAAGCAGTAAACTGGAAATAAAATGGAGCAAGATCACATATTTCATTTTAAGAAAATGAGGGGTAAATAACTAAAGTGCAGAAATAGATGAAGCACAGAGATCAAAATGTAAAGATTTTTTTCATTTTCTAGAATACCCACATTGGGGTTTTGAATTTAAAAGAAGATAGTCCAATTTTCAAGAATACCCACATGAGGATTTCTATAGAGAAGCAGGATAAATGTTCTCTTTCATTTTCAAAAATACCCACATGAGGTTTTTGATAGAAAAAAGAGTACATAAATGCCATGGTGGGTCAAATACCTGTATCACAGAGGGTTAGCCACGGTATGTTGGCCATATATTTCAATAAAAGGTTGAAACCCATATGAGGGTTTGTGATCAAAGTGTGAATTTCATCATATTTGAGCATACCCATGTCGGGTTCTGATCATAAAATACAAAGATAGGTGATTCTTCATCTTTTTTTGAAATACCCACATGGGGTTTCATTAAAATGCAGAACTTGTACAATGGTAGGTCGAGCTCAAGCTTTTGTTTTCCATAAATGAAGAATATACATTTTTCTCCTCAAAATACAGGTACCCATATGGGGTTTTCCTCCAGAAATAAAGAATACACAATGTTCTCTCTTGGGTTGAGCCCAAAAAATAGCAAAAAAAAATTATTTTGGTGCATGAGTGGCTGTGACCAAGGGAAAGATTTATAACTTCAGATCTTCATTTTTAAAGTAGAAAGCCTCTTAAGTACGCATGCTAAAACCAAAATCTGAAAAGAGGCAATTGAAATCATACAAATTGCTAAGGAAATTGCATTCAAGAGCATCTAATGGCACGACCTGGGTATGGCCATAGATTCAAGAAAAAATGATCTATTATAGATGTATAAAGCTTTTATAAGCTTTTTGTTTTAAGAGAGAATGTTCCCAAAAATATGAAAGAGAGAAAAGGCTTACCATGCGTTCCTATAGGAGACCAAGGAAGCCACGACCAAGCTCTCAAGACCTTCAATGTGTAGAGGTCGAGCCCTTACAATAGTGGCCAAGAACACAAAGACAAAAGAAAGAGATACAGAGCCATAATATGTTGGAAAATTATGCTCATGTTGCGGCTCAAGGCTGGAAAATGACTCTGAAACAAAGCAAAGAAGCTCAAAGAGCTTAAAAATGGCTCACCATCTGGAGAATGTGATATTTTGACAAAATAAAAGCAACAAGGTGGCTCGAATCTCCCTCATTCGGCTGAAACCCTAGTTCACATGGCGATGGTTGTAGAGACTCTCTTCCAAAGTCTTCACTCTCAAAAGATGTGAAATGAGTGGAATCCTTTTGGTTTTGTTCATTAGGGTTTCTCAAACCCTAAGTCGACTTACGGATGTTTTTTCCTTAGTTTTTAAATTTATTAATGCCGAAGTCAAAAATACATCATGGTGGTTGATCTAATGTGTTTAGGTTTCCCTTATGTATACCTTAGGTAGAGTGTCATAAGGATCTCCATGTTTTCAATTTTTTCCTAAGTCCTTAGGCTTGCTCAATGGAATATTTTATGGCTTTAGGGTTTTAGAGTTTTGGTCAATTATGCCTTAAGAAAAATAGATAATGATAATGCCTTAGGTTTTTATTGATTTTGTGAGAAATCAATAAAAATTGCAAAATGATTTTACTTATGACTTAGGCATTTTATTTTCAATTGATTTTAAAGAAATCAATTAGGGGATATGGATAAGAGATATGCATTATATTTTATGATTTTTTAAGAAAATCTAGCTTTGTAATTGGAGAAATAGGGCTATTTTGCAAAAGATTTCCAAATCTTTAATTGTAAAAGTAATCAAATCATGAGGATATTAAATCTACAAGCAATGTAAAGCAAGAATAAAACAAATTGTTTTATCTCTTTGCTATATTTAGCAAATTTATGAGAGATATCTCCTTGGTCTAATTTGAATTTCTTGATGGAGAGATAAGGTTTTTTTTTTCTTTAAAAGAAAATTTGACCTATTTTGGGAAGCTCTTCAGTATGCACATGCAAAAAGTGTGATTTTTCCACTTTTGCGCAAACTTCTTGGGCAGATTTTGATACCTTTCCTGGAGCTTTTTTCCTTGAGCCTAGATTAGGGTTTTGGTGATATATCTTGAGAAAAACTTAGTGTTTTTCTAGTTCAAATTCTAGTTTCTTGCTCTTACACATTTTTGAGCTTGTAAACTTCTTTGTACTCAATTTCAAATATTGGCATACTCCTTCAATTGAATAAAGCATCACTCTTATTCCTCAATTTTTGTGTCTTTTGTAGTTTTAGTTCGATGTTATATTGTGATTTTTATTTGCAGAATCCTTATTATGTCCTAGAATTGTAATTTTAGTGCAAAAAGTTCAAAGATACAGGTTGCATGTTGTATTTAAATTCGAATCTTCATGCAAATTATTTATGTGTTAAGTGTTCATGAGGAATTGTGAAATACTGTTGTTTTTTGAAAGCTATTTGTGGGAAAAAACTAGAGTCATCATTAGGTTGTTATCAAATTTTGAAAATCATTTTTAAGTCATAGTTTCATTGCAATCATCCTTCTAAATTTTTCCTTCAAAAATCATTTAAAATAGGATCCATCATTCGAAGAACTAGCTCACTCTGGAGATTCTCTTTTCACATAGATCACCCACATCTAAAAGGAGTTTCCATGTTTCAACAGATAGTCTGATTTTTGCAAATCTGATTAAGGGTGCATATCTGATTGTCAATATTTTTTTGCATGCTTGGTGGGACTCTGAAAATCAATTTCAGAGAAGTTTAAATATTTTAAAGTTGTTGTTTGGGGTATGTGCAGGATCATGATGGGCCAAAAGTGGCGATATGATGGGTATTTGTAGGGTATGTGGTGACGACTTTTTTACCCAAAATTAATGAAACGAAAAGGGTTTTAAAGGATATTCTTAGCTTTCCACCAATATAAATTATGCTTTACTTTAAATTTAATAAATAAATATTATTCATTTTCTATTTGAATTACAACTAAAGCCCGATTGATAGGTTGATTGAAAAACATCTATAGCTTTCAAACAAGATCGCATTTTTGAATCAAACATCCATCACATTCTATGCTTCTATACTATAGGATTAAAAACAAAATGAATTTCATGAAGTTTTGACCAAGTTAAGGTGGTTAGACGTAAGAGTTTTTATATTTTTTAAAAGTTGTAATAAAAAAATCAGAATTAAATATTTACTTGGAAAAAAATTACAAAAAAATATGCATCACATTGGGACATGATTCCTCTACTTATATCTAAAATCTTATAAAAAATATTATCATTTTATTGTGGTTAGGGTGATTAGACAGACACCTACTTCTTCTTTTTTCCCTTAAATTTAAGTACTATTGCATTGAAATTTCAAATTTTCACCAAATAGATTTTTTTTTAAAAAAAATAAGCCTAGTAGTTTAGAAACTACATTTAATTTGATACAAATTCTGTTTTTACATATTTTTGAAATAATATAGAAAACTTATTCAAATTTTTATGTCAAATTGCCTAACTTTAATTTTTTTGAATTTTTTGCCACTCAAGGGCCTACTTTTTCCATGATGATCTTGCGCATACCCTTTGGTGTATGCAACAAGTTATTCAGCCTTTTGGAGGCTTATTTCAATATACTTGGCAACTCTGATTCTTTTTTTTTTTGCATGCAGACTTAATGCAGCCTGCACATGAGAAAAGTACAAACCAGATCAAGTGTTGCACCTTTCGAATACCGAAAGTTGTCCCCACCATGAAGAAGAGGTAGGACAAAAAAAAGGCTATTTGAGACACCTACGAGGTCAAAATAAACACCTCCTATTTTTAGCTCTTTGGTTTTATCACCAGGAATACCAGTTCCAATATCACAAGCACTGCCAATGGCAGTGGCAAGACAACACCCATTTGCACATTTTAATGGAGGCAGTCCATTAGACATTGCTCAACATGATGACATCCCAATTGCAACCCTTAAAATCCTATCGTTCTTCACTAGAGAAGATCACAAAACACCAATTAAACATATTCATGGCGTGGCTACCCTGTGCTCAGTCCATAGCATCACGCAAGAGAACATTGCGTTAAGACTCTTGGCTACATCACTCAAAGGGAAAGCATTGCAATGGTTCAAAGGCCTCATAGCCAACTCAATCGCAACATGGGATGCATTAGGTAACGGCATGTATTAGTATTTTGTTGATAAATCTGATAATTTATCCCTCTTAGAGAAATTGAGCACCATTTAGAGGGCCCCACATGAGAACTTGGCTGATTTCAACTACTGATTTCAGAGAATATGGGACAAAATTCCTGCAACAGTAAAGCCTTTACCAACTCATGCTTTTTTGTTTTACTTAAAATCTTTGAATAGTAAGATTTTGGTCATGACCCAATCTATGGGTGGGCATACACTCCCTAATGCTTATGACATCACCATTAGAGCCAAGAATTGTCTCATCCAAGCAGGAGATATAGCCCCTACACCTCTTATGCCTTTGTTTCCTGAAATACAACCACTTGGCCCTATTTCTTTACCTCCCTTAGTTGTTGTCCTGCCTGTTCCAATGATAGGTTATCATAACATAGCCCAAGAAATTGTGACTTCAGCCCAAAACCAAGAAATTCAGGATATTAAAAGTATACTCAAGACCTTCGAGAATGATCTTGTGAGCATTAAGAAGCAAGTTGGTCATGAACATAAGCCTTCTCAAGCCACTTATCAATAGAACCAACCTAATAGGCCTACTTTTTAGAATGATTATCAAGGCCAAAAGAGGAGTTTTAACCCAAGACCATTCTAGCCATACAACCAAAACGCAACTAGTTCGTCAAAGGAACTCGTGCCTCAGAATAATATTGCCCAAGATTGTGATTGGTGTTATCCATGCAATAAGCCCCATAACCAATCAACGTGTGCTAATGGCATAAGAAATCAGGCCTTAATGGTCCAAAACAACTATGTTGGTTTAGAAAATGTTACTGATCAGAATCAAGAACAACAAGATAACATGGAAGTTGCCTTGTTGAACTAGAAAAGTTCTGAGTTATGTGGCATGAATGGCCAAGATCAACAAAATTCTCCCATTTCGGCCAATACTAGATTAAAAAGAGAGTTATGGATTTGGGGTAGCAAGCTGAAATTTCATAGCAGCAGCCTACAAAGGATAAACAACCCATTTCTTCATCAAATGTTAATGTTGCAACATAGCCTAAAGTGTAGATTCTACAAAGAGGCCAAGAAATACCTAGCAAGGAGCAGTCAAAGATGCATTTGCAGCCTTTGCAGAGGAAAAATGATGTTGCTGTCACAAAAAACTAGCAAAAGGTAAATCCTACTTCTTTCAATATTGTTGAACACCTCAGAAAAACTACTGTCAGCATGTCTATATTAGATGCTTTGCACATCCTAAGTTAGAAAATTTTGTTGCAAGATGCTTTAGCTGAGTTGTCTATTTTTGATGATACTAATCAAGGAGTTGTTAAAGTTGTGCTTGCAAATGATCTAGAGGTTAAAAATGAACAGAAGACTAAATAATTAAAGCCTCCCCCATTTTATTTAAGCCTAATTATTGGCGATAAGATTGTTCATAATTGTATGGTCTATTCTGGTGCTAGTAGTTTAGTCATGTGTAAGAGTTTAGCTAATAAACTAGGTCTTGTTTATGAGCCTAACCCCTAGAAGGGCGTAGTTCAGTTAGATGGGTCTACCATTAAGACTACTGGTATAATAAAGGACTTGGCACTTACCCTACATGCATCCTTGAGTTTTTCTATTCATTAGGATATACATGTTATTGATTTACCACTACACTTTGCCATTTGCCTCTCGAGGGATTTTACAGCCAAGCTGGGTGGGTTTTTGTCCTTTGATTGGTCCCATCTATTTTTTAGAAAAAGGTATGGTACAAAAGTGACTATAAAGTTTGAGCCTCTAGCCAAAGACCATATCGAACCATATTCCCCGAATCCTATAAACACTAACCTCTACGCTACCCCTATACTGGAGGAAAAAACCATGACCTCAAACTATAGCACCCCTATAGAAAATATGAATCTAGATGAATGGGAAGCTAAAGATCACGAGCTTGATCCTTTTCAGCACACAGATGAGATAGGATTAGGAGTCTATATGATTCGCGAACCTGATTTTGATATGCCTAATCTTTGCAAAGAGGAGTAATCTGCAGAAATAGAAGATGAGCTTTGGAATCTTTACTTTGATGGTTTGAGAAGCAGTATAGGTGTCATAGGAGGAGCTATGCTAATTTCACCAGAGGGAGATAAATATTTTTCAGCTTGCATATTTTCTTTTAGCTATTCAAACAATACAGCTAAATATGAAGCATTGGCACATGGCCTAGAATGGGCTCGAAAGAGAGCTATCAAATGCTTGCAAGTTTATGGTGATTTAGAGTTAATAGTAAATTAGGTTATAAATCTAAATGCGACAAAAAATGACTTGCTTAAGAAATATAATTATCGTGTATGGGATTTAATGGAAGATTTTGATGTTTTTAATATTGTTTTAGTTCCTAGAAGTGAAAATAAGCATGTCGATAGGGTCGCTGCCATAGGAGCCCAATTCGATATTCCAAATGAAATTCACAAAGTAGAGGCACACCAATATGTGAAAATAGTGGTCAAGCCCTTTGTGCCTGGCAATAATGTGAGTTGGTAGGTTTTTGACAACAATGAGAAAATTGTAAATTTCTTAATTGCTTAAGCTGAGTTTGTAGATGGAAACCAACAAAAGTGGCAGCAACAGTATGATAACTAGATTGTGCAGTTGAAGAAAAACAAGCTGCCAAAATGTTTTGTGACCTTGGAATCTGTGTTCAACTCAGATGACCAAGTGCAGAAAGACAAGTGTAGCCTGACTGTTAAAGAAGAACACTATGAGGCAATTGAAATCTTCAAAGGAAAGCTTCTCAAGTTGGGAAAGGTATGTAATAAGAAAGAACAAGCATTTATTCTATTATGTCAGAAATTTAGTAATGCTTTTGCTTGGAAGGACAAGGATTTGAAAGGTTTTGACCCAAAACTAGCCCAACATACTATTGAACTAGAGCATAATGCAAAACCAATAAGGTAGAAACAGAGACCTCTTAATCCCAAATTTGAACACCTTATGAAGGTTGAACTGAATAAGTTAGTTGAGAGTGGTATTATTTTTCCTATCAAGCATACTTCTTGGGTGTCAAACTTATTTCCAGTTAGGAAGAAAAGTGGTGAAACCAGATTATGTGTCAATTTTTGAGATTTAAATAAAGCATCACTGAAAGACCACTACCCACTCCCTTCCATGTAGAAAATTCTACAAGTAGTTTCTAGTTCTAACAGATTTTCTTTGCTAGATGGTTACTCAAGTTACAACTAGATTCTGGTAAAACAAGAGGATCAGTTCAAAATAGCATTCACTACTAAGCAGGGCATGATGGCGTACAAAATTATGCCTTTCGGCTTATCCAACGTTGGAGAAAATTTTTAGCGAGCAATGGACATGGCCTTTCACGGCCTCATGAACAAGTTTTTTTTGGTATATTTAGATGACATTCCTATTTTTTTGAGAAATGCTAATGAACATCTTGATCATTTAGAATATATTTTTCAAAGATGTAGAGAGTTCGAAGTGTATACTTTTTGTACACGAAGGTAAACTCCTTGGACACATTGTTTCAAGCAAGGTATTTCTATAGACTTTGAAAGAGTCTGTAATTCTTGAATTACCTTTACCAAATCACAAGAAAGGCTTGCAAAGCTTTCTTGGAAGAATAAATTTTGTGAGAAGGTTCATACCAAATATTGTAACCCTACTGTAACCTCTCACTTCTATGCTTAAAAATAATATGTCTTTTAGCTGGACCAAGGAAGGTAAGAGAATTTTTTGGTAGATTAAGGAAGCCCTTGTAGCTGCCCCTACCCTCATTAATCCAAAGTACAACAAAGATTTCATTCTTTATTCCTTTGGAGGAATTGATACTATTTCTGCCATGCTTTACCAGTAGAACGATGAAGCTTTGGAGTAACCTATAGCATTTTTTAGCCAGGTATTACATGATTATGAGGTGAAGTATTTGTTTGTCAAGAATCATGTTTTTGTTGTTGTAAGAAGCCTAAAAAGGTTCAGGTATATGCTATCAAATAGCAAAATTCACTTATTAGTTGCTCATTCGACTGTTAAGGATTTCTTAATAAAGATATTAATGATAAGCGTGCTGGTTGGATTACCAAAGTAATGGAATTTGACACTGATATTAAGGTAACTAAGCTTATTAGAGGCAAGGTTTTGTGTGAACAAATTGTTGGAAATGAGGATAACAGCTTAGAAGAAGCTGAAAATGTTGACAGAGTACTCAACAATGATGATGCAGTTGTTATTCCAATTTCTGCTGCTACTTGGTTGCAGCAAATGAGGCACTATTTACAAACTGGTGAGTGTCCCGAAGGCTTAGATAGAGAAAAAAGAAGGTATTACAGATTATAGGCTATTCCTTTTGCAATTATTGATGGAATTCTTTATAGAAGAGACTTTCAAGGTGTTTTGTTAAGGTGCATTGAACCTGATCAAGTTGATAAGCTTTTAGTAACATTTCATGATGGGCCTTTAGGAGGAAACTTTGTTGCAAGAACAACAACACTAAAAATTATGCGGGTTGGTTATTACTAGCCAGATCTGTTTAAAGATTCCATTGCTTGGGTTAGAAGATGTGAAAAATGTGCTTTATTTTCTGGAAAACAGAGGCTTGCAGCACTGCCCCTACACCCTATTCAAGTGGAGCAGCCATTTTCCAAGTGGGGTTTAGACTTCATTGGACCTATCAATCTTCCTTCAAGTGCAAGTCATAAGTGGATACTTACTACCACAAATTATTTTACTAAGTGGATCGAGGTGGTTGCTTTGAACGAAGCAAATGAGACTTATGTGCTTAACTTTTATCAAGACTTAGTGTCAAGATTTGGTACTCCAAATTTGCTAATCTCTGACAATGGTTTTTCTTTTATCGGTTTAAGGATTTTTGATTGGTCAGTTAGGAATAAAATTTATTTGAACACGTCTTCTAATTATTATCTGCAAGGAAATGGTCAGGTGGAATCTAAAAATAAGAATCTGATTCAGATAATCAAGAAGACAATTGAGGACAATCAACAAACATGGCATGAAAAGATGAAGTTAGCTCTTTGGGTTGATAGGGTGACTCCTAAAAGGGCCACTAGTTGTTCCCCTTATGTACTTGCTTATAGAAAAGAGGCTAGGTTACCTCTTTCTATTGAATTGCCTACTTTGAGTTTCGTTAAAGAGCTGAAATTTTTGAATGAATAGCCTCTTGAAGTAAGATTTGCACAATTGATAGAGCTCAAAGAAACCAAAAAGGAAGCATTAAGACAACTTGAGATACATCAAGCTCAGATGAAGAGTTCTTTTGATAAAAGGGAAAGACCATGAGATTTCATTATTGGTGATCTGGTCTTCAAGTGGAATGAATATAAGAGCAGACCTAAACGACATTCCAAATTTGATACAATTTGGGACGGGCCTTATGTGATCATAGAGTGCAAGGAATACAATGCTTTCCAACTTTCTAAGTTGACTGGAGAGGTGTTGTCTATCCCAGTTAATGGGATCCAGCTCAAGCATTTCCTTTGAGATAAGTTATATCTTGTAAATAAGTAGAGTAGTTTTTGCAAATAAGTGTGTTACGCACATTTCTTTTCAGTAGTTTTCTTTTCCCTAAGCATTGTTGCGCATGTTTTGTTGGCCATTAGGGCCTGTTTCTTTTCTTTCTGCATTGTTTCATTTTGTTTTGCTGCTATTTGGAGTGTTTCTGTTTAAATTTCTGAGTTTTAGAAGGGACATATTTGACTTCGTGCCCATTAGAGTGTTATAGGAAACTAATTTAATGCTTAGCTAGCAAGCATTTAGTGGATATCGCCAAAATGTTACCAATTTTTCACTACAGCTCAATTGGTGAAGCTAATTTAAAATATTGTTATTTCTTAAAGTGAAAAAATAGTTATTGCTACATATTCTTAAGTGTTTTTTGCACTATATTTATCATTCATCAAGTGATAGTTATCCAAGTGTTTTGAGATAACTGAGTTTCAGAAGTATTGCTCAAATTTTCACAAAATCAAATGGAGTACCGAACTGAGTTTACAAATGATAAATCATAACAGAGTGCTTTCATTTATCTCATGAAGTGATTCACATTACATGTTTTCATTTGATTGCAAGAAAACAAATGATGGTACAATTGGAAGTGAAAAGAAAATAACATGGGACATATCCCTTATTGCATGAGTTGGTCATTGCTTGATTCCTCGTAGCTTGCTCCATTTTGCTTCCGCTCCTGAATGTAGCTGTAAAAGATTGAGAAGGGCATGAATTGAGAGATCGGGATATGAACTATACTACATGCCACACTAATAGAGATATATTTCAATCCTTGCAATGCATAGAACCAACTAAAAGAAGGAACAAAAGCATAAACTAAAAATGGAAATTTCATCATCACATATTGTTTTTCATGCTAACATCGTTTGTTTCATTGTGTAGGTATAGGAAAAGTCATGTAGCTGATTATCTTTTTAATCTACTAAGCATGTGGAGAAAAATAGGCTCCCACAAGGGTAGAGCTCGACATGCTACCCCTTTAGTATTACAGATGGGGCTAAGAGAACGAGTGCAATCACCATAGTCGTCTTAACTATACAACTAAAAGAGTAAAGAAAAGTTCATTCATCAAAGCCATTAAGTTGATTGTTCACTCATAACAATCAAGTAATATGATTTTCTAAAAGCTACTAGTGGACAGTAGAGTTAATGAGTGCAATCAATACAACTAAAATGCATCATTTTCATGATTGCAAATCTAAAATATTGCTATGTTGATGCCTTTCCTGCCATTTTTTTTTTTTTTGCTTTAAGTTTGTTCACATTAAATGTTATCTCTTTCTTTTTCTTTTTTTTGGAGCAGTAGTGTTCTATCTCATAAAACAATGATAGTGAATGGGCATACATAATGCCTTATCAATTAAGCACTAATGAGTAATTAAAATATGGGAGTATTTTCAGAGTTTCAGTATTGTTTTATCTCATAAAGTGCTTAAGCTAGAATGCCTATTGTTTTCTGGAGGCATGCAAGTTGTGCCATGGAGATAACAACCATCAAAGAGTAGTTTTCATAATAGAGCATAAAAATGCATGAAGAGTGCTAGGTGGAAGAGCATAAAAATGTAAGGAGAGTCAAGCATGAAGAGAGCTTCATATTTTCAAGCATTAGGTAACCCACTATGTTATGTGTCCAAATGCAACTATGGCATTAATTGGAGTAAACAGTTCAAGTAATATATCATTAATCAATCCAAATGGGGTTTGTGAATCATTGTTTCTAAAATGGAAGCAATTCAAGTACATTGTTTCAAAGAGTTGTTTTTATCATTCATAATATGCTTTCAAAGAGTACTTGATAAGAATTTGAGTAAGCAAAAGACATTCCTAGAATGGACAAAGCTTTAAGGGGTCTAAGCTGAAGCAATATAAGTGAAATAAGGAGTTACAGTGAATAGGAGTTTGCAGAATGAACATGGTTCACAAAGCATGGAGAAGCTTATATATCATGTTTTGAGAGTTCAAGAAATTCCATACGTCAAATACCTTAATGAAATGCAACAAGGATGTGTTCATAGTCCAATTTTCTATAAGAATTTCAAAACCCATCTGAGGTTTCTTCTTCTTTTGCAAGAGAGTTGAGGCATTGAGCTCATAAAGATGAAGATGAAAGTTAAAAGTAGTAAATTGGAAATAAAATGGAGCAAGATCACATATTCCATTTTAAGAAAATGAGGGGTAAATAACTAAAGTGTAGAAATACATGAAGCATACAGATCAAAATGTAAAGATTTTTTTTCATTTTCTAGAATACCCACATTGGGGCTTTGAATTTAAAAGAAGATAGTACAATTTTCAAGAATACCCACATGAGGATTTCTATAGAGAAGCAGGATAAATGTTCTCTTTCATTTTCAGAAATACCCACATGAGGTTTTTGATAGAAAAACAGAGTACATAAATGCCATGGTGGGTCAAATACTTGTATCATAGAGGGTTAGTCACGGTCTGTTGGTCATATATTTCAATAAAAGGTTGAAACCCATATGAGGGTTTGTAATCAAAGTGTGAATTTCATCATATTTCAGCATACCCATGTCGAGTTCTGATCATAAAATATAGAGATAGGTGATTCTTCATCTTTTTTTGGAATACCCACATGGGGTTTCATTAAAGTGCAAAACTTGTACAATGGTAGGTCGAGCTCAAGCTTTTGTTTTCCAGAAATGTAGAATATAGATTTTTATCCTCAAAATATAGGTACCCATATGGGGTTTTCCTCCAGAAATAAAGAATACACAGTATGCTCTCTTGGGTCGAGCCCAAAAAATAGCCAAAAAAAATCATTTTGGTGCATGAGTGGTCGTAGCCAAGGGAAAGATTTATAACTTCAAATCTTCATTTTTGAAGTACAAAGAATCTTAAGTACGCATGCTACAACTAGAATCTGAAAAGAGGCAATTATATTATACAAATTACTAAGGAAATTGCATTCAAGAGAATGTAATGGCACGGCCTAGATATTGCCATGGATTCATAAAAAATGATCTTTTAAAGATGTATAAAGCTTTTATAAGCTTTATGTTTTAAGAAAGAATGTTCCTAGAAATATGAAAGAGAGCAAAGGCTTACCATGCGCACTTGTAGGAGACCAAGCAAGCCATGGCCAAGCTCTCGAGAGCTTCAATGTGCATAGGTCAAGCCCTTACAATAGTGGCTAGGAACACAGAGACAAAAGAAAGAGATACAAAGCCATAATATGTCAGAAAATTATGCTCACGTCGTGGCCTCAAGGCTAGAAAATAACTCTGAAACAAAGCAAAGAAGCTCAAAGTGCTTAAAAATGGCTTACCATCTAGAGAATGTGAGATTTCGACAAAATAAGAGTAGCAAGGAGGCTTGAATCTCCCTCATTCGGCTGAAACCCTAGTTCACATGGCAGTGGCTGTAGAGAGTCTCTTCCAAAGTCTTCACTCTCAAAAGATGCTAAATGAGTGGAATCCTTTTGGTTTTGTTCATTAGGGTTTTTCAACCCCTAAGTCGACTTAGGGGTGTTTTTTCCATAGTTTTTAAAATTTATTAATTCCCAAGTCAAAAATATATCATGGTGGTCGATCTAATGTGTTTAGGTTTCCCTTATGCATACCTCAGGTTGAGTGTCATAAGGATCTCCATGTTTTTAATTTTTTCCTAAGTCCTTAAGCTTGCTCAATGGAATATTTTATGGCTTTATGGTTTTAAAGTTTTGGTCAATTCTGCCTTTAGAAAAATGGATAATGATAATGCCTTAGGTTTTTATTGATTTTGTGAGAAATCAATAAAAATTGCAAAATGATTTTACTTATGACTTAGGCATTTTATTTTCAAATGATTTTAAAGAAATCAATTAGGGGATATGGATAAGAGATATGCATTATATTTTATGATTTTTTAAGAAAATATAGCATTGTAATTGGAGAAATAAGGCTATTTTGCAAAAGATTTCCAAATCTTTAATTGCAAAAGTAATCAAATCATGAGGATATTAAATCTACAAGCCATGTAAAGCAAGAATAAAATAAAATGTTTTATTTCTCTTCTATTTTTAGTAGATTTATGAGAGATATCTCCTTGGTCGAATTTAAATTTCTTGATGGAGAGATAAGGTGTTTTTTTTTGCTTTAAAAGCATATTTGACCTAGTTTGGGAAGCTTTTGAGTATGTAAATACAAAAAGTGTGATTTTTCCACTTTTGGGAAAACTTCTTGGGTAGGTTTTGATACCTTTCTTGGAGCCTTTTTCTTGAGCTCATATTAGGGTTTTGGTGATATATCTTGACAAAAACTTAGTGTTTGTCCAATTCATATTCTATTTTCTTTCTCTTACACATTTTTGAGCTTGTAAAATTCTTTGTACTCAGTTTCAAATATTGGCATACTCCTTCAGTTAAATAAAGTAACAATCCTATTCCTCAATTTTGTGTCTTTTGTAGTTTTAGTTCAATGTTATATTGTGATTTTTTCTTGCAAAATCCTTATTATGTCAACAAGAACAAACTATGCTAAATGGAGCTCATTATTTGGAGGATACTTAGTCTCTCTTGGAACTAAAGTCTAGGCATGTGTTGAGAACCAATATACTATTCCTACTGCCATTCCTACTAATCCTACAACAAAGAAGATTCATGAGGACAATATTAAAGCTTGGTTTATTATTATGAACAATTTTTCTGACTCTATTCATAGGAAAGTTATGCATTGTAAAATTGCTTACGATGTCTGGGAAAAACTTAAGAAAATCTATGAAGGTGACACCAAAGTGAAGTTGGAAAATTTACAAGTGCTGAGAGAAAAATTTGAAGGCTTGACAATGACTGAAGAAGAGAAGATTGCAGACTATCTTTAGAGAGTTGATGATGTGGTAAATTTCATTAAAGGATATGGTGTAGATCTGAAAGAAGATGTTGTGTTGAAAATTCTCAGGTCCATGAAAACTAAATATGATGCCAAGATTTCTATTATTGAAGAGGGAAGAGAAATTGATAAACTTATTGTTGATGAGGTGCATGGCATAATTACTACATATGAGATGAGAATTCCAAGTGTTGAATCATCCAAGAGAGAAGCTGCATTTAAGGTTGTCAAGAAAGACAAAGATGAAGTTGATAAGAAATAAAAAGTTGTTGTCATTGCATTTGATTATGAAGAAACTAATGAGGAAGAAGTAAATTTCATAGAGAAGGCTAAGAAGAGGATCTAGAAACTATAAAGGTATGCTCCCTCTTAAGTGTTTTAACTGTGGTAGAATAGATCATTTTGCTTCAAATTGTCCATATGGTAAAGAAGATAGTTCCAAGCAAGAATTTGATAGTAGAAAGAAGAAAGAATTCTACCTTAAAAGAAAGAACTTTGGAATGAAGAAAGGACTCATATGAAGGAGAAGAGGAGGCAGTTGTTGATCTTAAAGGAGAAATAATTAGTGCTCTTGAAGATCTTGATGAACTAAGAGACAAATATGACGATCTTAAGAGAGAAAACAAGAAGCTAAAAAGGAATGCTCAAAAGGAGACTAACAGATTAACACAAGAACTTGAAGAGTCCAATAAGTTGATTGTAGGACTAAAAGTTCATGTAGAAGAGATTAAAAGAATTGAGGATTTCATGAAATCTAAATTTCAATCTGAGATAGATAGATGCTTGAAACTTGAGGTAGAAATAGTTTCCTTAGGGAAAGAATTGGAAAAGCCCAATGAGTATATTAGAAATGGACTAAAGTTGAAAGGTGGTATAGATATTCTGAATGAATTGGTAAGTACACAAAAGCACACAAATAAAGAGAAATCTGGTTTAGGTTTGGGAAAAGGGAAGAATTCATTTATGGGTGTCTCTACAAAACTTTATGAAAGATTTAGAGTAGGAGAAAAATTAGTCCCAAGTGAAGAAAAATCTGACAAGGAGGAAGCTTCTAAAGATGAACAAAAATATGATAAAGAAAAGAAACCGGTCGAAGTCAAGGAGGACAACCAAATAGTTCCTGATCAACAAAAGAAGATGTAGAATGTAAAAAGAGTAGACAATGATGGAATCACAAGAGTACACTATCCAAGGAGTCCTAGACAAAGAAGATCACCTCATCCAATTGAAGGAAACTACATGCCTAGGTACTCATTGTATTTCAATTGGTATTGCTATACCTATAACAATTTTGGTCATATGGCTAGAGAATGTAGAATAATTCCAAGGAAGAATACAAATTTTGCAAGCAAGAATCCATTTGCACCCTTGGTTGATATGGATATAATTTGTTATAGTTGCAGCAACTTTGGTCATATAGCTAGAAACTGTAGAGCAAGATTTACAGGACCAAGTGTGAAATCTAAGAAGAAGAAATCCTCACCTACTAATAAAGAGAAAGGAAATAAGACTTCTGAGATAGAAGAAAAGAAAATGAGAAGAAGCCCAAGAAGATATGGAAGGAGAAAGAGCAGGGATCTTGTGTCACTCAGCCTATGTTTTCCAAATTGTCTTTACATGCAAAGGAACAAGATATATGGATTTTTTATAGTGGTTGCTTCAATAACATGACTGGAGATAAAAATAAATTTATCAAGCTTGAAATGAAAAAAGGAGGTTTAGTAAGTCTAGGTGATAATACTATTGTCAAGATCTGTGGTAAAGGAATTTTGAGCATAGATGGAAAGAATAGAAATAAATATGTGCTCTATGTGGAAGGTCTAAAACACAATCTTCTTAACGTCAGCCAAATGTGTGATAATGGATACAAAGTTGTATTTGATTATGAAGGCTATAAGGTAAGATTGAATGGTAAAACAATTGCTCAAGGGATAAGGACTAATAGTAATCTCTACAATCTATGTGAAGTGGAAGGCCAAACATGTCTAATCAATCAAGCAGATGAAATTTAGTTGTGGCATAGAACACTAGGACATGTAAATTTTGACAAAATGGTAAAAATAATTTCAAAAGGCCTGGTTAGAAATATGCCTAAGATTGCAAAGCCTGATAACATCATATGTCAAGGTTGTCAACAAGGAAAGCAAACAAAGACTAAATTTCCCACAAAGGATTACTATACTTCGAAATCCTTGGAAATAATCCATGCTAATCAATGTGATCCAATGAGGGAAAGATCGTTTCAAGGAGAAAGATATTTCATGTTGTTGATTGATGACTATACTAGAATGGCATATGTTATATTTTTTAGAGAGAAGGATGAGGATTTTAAAGCATTTAAAAGTTATAAGAAGGTGGTAGAAAATATGACTGGGAGAAAAATAGAATTTCTTTGGTTAGACAGAGGTGGAGAATTCATGTCAAGAGAATTCATGGAATATTGTGAAGATCATGGAATCAAGCACTAATATTCAACCCCAAGAACACCACAACAAAATGGTGTGGTAGAGAGAAGAAACAAAATTGTGAAGGAGATGACCAGGTCTATGTTGAATGAGGAAAACTTGGTAGATACATTTTGGAAAGAAGCAATACAAACTATTGTATACATTTAGAACAACGCACTTATAAGATCTAACAGTGGTAGAATTCCATGTGAATTATGGTTTGGTTGGCCTGCATTAGTCAAGCATTTCAAGGTATTTGGTAGTAAGTGCTATATTAAAATAGCAGATGAAAACTTAGGAAGTTTTGAGTCAAGATGTGATGAGGGGATATTCTTGGGGTATTCCAACCAAGGAAAAGTTTATAAGTGTTATAATAAAATATTGTATAGAATTGTAGAGAGTGTACATGTCAGGGTTGATGAAAGTGCAAATCAGGGTCAACCTAGCAGAAACAATCTTGAAAGTGATTCAAATGAAGATGACATAGGTGCACAAGTTGAAGACAAGGAATAAGAAGAAGAGAATGGGCAAGAGGTTGAACGCGCTCTTGCAAAATATGTGCAAAAACATCATCCTACAGATCATATAATCAATGACAAGAATGTAAGAGTGCATACTAGAAGGATACTTGCAAAGGACAAGGAACAAGTAAAATTTTCTCTCTTGTCTCAGATTGAACAAAAAAAGTTTTGATGAAGCTAGTAAGGATGAAAGCTAGTTAAGAGCAATGGAAGAGGAACTAAATCAAATCAAAAAGAACAAAACTTGGGAATTGGTTCCTAGACCATCAAGAAAGAATATAATTGGCACAAAATGGGTATTCAAAAACAAGCTGAATGAAGATGGAGTTGTGGTTAGAAACAAAGCAAGATTAGTGTGCAAACAATATGCACAAGTAGAAGGAATTGATTTTGAAGAAACATTTGCTCCAGTTGCATGATTAGAAGCTATTAGAGTGTTCCTTGCATTTTATGTGTATAAAGGTTTTAAGGTATATCAAATGGATGTTAAATCTACATTTTTAAATGAAAACCTTGAAGAGGAAGTATAATTGAGCAACTAGAAGGTTTTCAGCTATCAGAGGATGATGATTATGTCTAAAATTTGAGGAAATCATTGTATGGTTTGAAGCAAGCACCAAGGGATTGGTATTCAAGATTAGATCAATATCTACAAAAACAAGGATTCAAGAAAGGTTGTGTTGATAGCAATTTGTATCTCAAATCTAAGGGTAAGCAAATGGTCATTGTTGTAGTTTATGTAGATGATATTATATATGGTGGTAGTAGTGATGTAATGTGCAAAATATTTTCCACAAACATGCAAGATGAGTTTGAAATGTTCATGTTAGGAGAAATCAAATTTTTTCTTGGTTTGCAAATTACACAAAATTATAAAGGTATTTTTATATCACAAACCAAGTATGCAAAAGAAATGCTTAAAAAGTTTGGCATGGAGGATTGTAAACCAGTCAGTACTCCAATGATTACTGGCTACAAGCTGAGTAAATCAAATGAGTCACCTAATGCAAATCAGACTTTGTATAGATCAATGATTGGAAGTCTACTATATTTAATTGTATCAAGGCCTAATATAATGCAAATAGTTTGTATGGTATCTCAGTTTCAAGAAGAATCAAAAGAATCACACGTCAATGCAGTAAAGAGAATATTTAGATGAATCAAAAGTATTGTTTACTCTGGTTTATGGTATTCCAAATGCAAAGATTTCACATTAACAACATATACAGATGTGGGTTGGGTAGGTAGTGTGGATGACAGAAAGAGTACTAGTGGAGGCACATTCTTCCTAGGGAACAAATTGGTTTCTTGGATGAGAAAAAAACAAGAGTCTATTACTCTTTCTAGTATAGAAGCATAATATGTTGCAGCAGTAGCTTGTTGCACCCAAGTCTTATGGACGAAGCAAACTTTAAAGGACATCAAGGTAGAGTACAATGAGCCCATTTTGATTCTTTATGACAATTTAAGTGCCATTAATATCTCAAAGAATCCAATGATGCACTCCAGAACAAAGCATATATCAATCAAGTATCACTTCATTAGAGAAAAAGTTATAGATAAAGAAGTCACATTAGAGTATATTCCCACCATGGAACAAGTGGCTGATATATTTATAAAACCCCTTCCTACAAAGTAGTTTGAATACCTGAGGTAGAACCTAGGAGTAGTTTATCCCACTTCATATTGTGATAGGGCGAATTTCAGTGTTAGAATACGAACAAATAAAGGAAAGAAAATAACACTAAAAACACTCTACACCTCAAGATTAGCCTAGTTGGATTCAATACAAAATAAAGATGACAAAATGAAACCTTTTACCTTGTCTCGAATCGTTCATTTGGTTGGCTCTTCGATCTTTGGTGTTGTATGCTCCTTGGATGGCAAAAAGATGCAAGCTATAAGGTGGAATGAGGATGGAAAATGAGTGAAAGTGGATTGCAAATGCAAAAATGGCTAAGTATGGTTTGAGAAAAAAATTTGCAAGAGTTTGGCTACTATGAATGACCTCTCGCAAAATGAGAGAAAAGAGGGGGTATTTATAGAGAGTTTTGGACTCTCTAGGGAAATGGATGGTCAAGATTGAGCCACCAAGATCAAGATGTAGGGCTAAGGTGATTTGAGAACCCACAAGCCCTCACATCTTGACATGTGGCAAGTGAAGTGGTTCAAAAAAGGTGATGTGGACATGAGGTGGAAAGAGAGTATATGACATGGAGGAGGTACATAGTACCTTGGGATTGGGCAAAATCTCCTCATAAAGGAGGTCCTTGTCCCCTTGTGGGTAAAAGGACATGTGAGGAATTAAAAATTGCTCAAATATTCTCATGGGGATGAGAGGACTTTAAAATTATTTTAAATGCATTGGGGGATTAAATGTGAATTAAAAAATTCACATAGGGAATGGAGTGCCTTATTCAAAAAGAGAAAGTTTTTGATGAAGTTGACTAAGGACACATTCCATAAATGATATGGGGATTAGAGATTACCTAATTAGGTGATTAAGGTTGTGCAAGTACTTGATTAGACTAATTAATGACATGTTAGAGGCAAGTGGGAAATGATGGAGAATGTGACCCTAATGATGATTAAGAGTGTGCACATCTTAATCATGAATTAATTATGACTAAGAAAGAGGGTTAGATTTCTAAGAGGGATTAGAGGCCAACTTGCAAAAGTTGGAGGATGTGACAATGAGAGAGAAAATAAGAAATTTAAAATTCCAAAAGATAATATGACTAAATTAAATAAAGTAATGCATTTATTTAATTTAAAGAGGAAAGAGGGGAAAATTATATATTAAATTAAATACTTTGGGAAACCTTATGTAAGATACCAAAATATTAATTAAATGAATGATTTAATTAATACTGGAAAAGTGGACAATTTAAATGAACAAAGGGATGATTAAGGAGACAAATTTGACCATATGGAAGTGGTCAAATTTGGATGTCTACACATATCACTAATATCTAGTGATAGGGCATGTATCCAGGGCGAGCTTCATTGATCAATTATTCAACCCCGGTTAAGACTAATATGATCAAGTCATGAAAATTGCAGAATTCAAAATTGGAACATTTCTAATGACTTGATGGTTGTAGCATTCAAAATTGAAGCCTTTCTTCAGTTGGAGTGTACCCTTTTCCATTGATGTCAAAGGGGGAGAAATGTGTTACTAAACAGATGAGATGAGATGTATGTCATAGGGGGATTTGTAGTGTTATAGTCTATTAGTCAAATTGGTGTTAAGTTTCGGTGGTGCCTAATTGAATAGTTATAATTTTTCCATCAATGGCAAAGGGGGAGATTGTTGGAATATTGCTGTCATTGATGTAAAAAGTGAAAATCATGTAAGGGAGATTATTGGCATATTGACTAGGTTTCTCGAGAGCTTTTCAGAAAAGTATTGGGTAGGTTGTGATTTCAATAAAAATTTCCTCATTAATTGGTTCATGCTCTCAATGTAAGGCCAAAGTTGTAAGGAGTCATGGAGTTCCAAGTTTTCCTAACCTATGTCGCGAGGTTCTCAAGTTTCGTAACCTCCCAACTTGGCGACTTAGCTAATGGAGTGATAAGGATGGCGAAAATGAATGGAGTCACAAAATTCCAAGATTTTCTAATCGATGTCGTAGGGTTCTCAAGTTTGGAAACCTTTTGACTTAGTGATCTCCTTGTTGTCAATAAAAGTGAATGGTATCGCGAGGTTCTAAATTTTACTAACCTTGTCGTGGGGTTCTCAAATTTTGAAAATTCCTGACTTGGCGACTAAGCGATGGGGCAATAAAGAGTAAGGAAGAACTCCATGTGGGACCTAGCCTTAATGACAATGCAGACACGTGGCATGATGGGTTTGAGATGTGACATGGTGATGACGTGGCCATATGATGATAGCATGTGGACCCCACATTGGAATGATTTTTTGGGTGTTGTTATTTTCATTAAAGTGACTTAGTCATTTTCAAAGGAGTTTCATAGGTTCTCTCTATTTTCAGTGAGTCACTACTTATAATAACTTTGTAACCTTTGAATTGAGGTTCTAAGGTTCAAGTTTTTGATGACTACGCAATAGGAGTATGATGCCAACTATGGGACCCAGTGTAACGATGGTTAACATATGGCAATGAATGGTTGCATCAAGGCCATCAATAATGGTGCATGATCAATGATTGTAGTTAAGAAGATCTAACGATGCCTAGTAGTTCCACTAATATTTTAGAGGATACTAGCCATGTCATGTGAGGTCAACAAAGAATAGTGGAGATTAATCCACGATGGACGGATATTGACCATCGATGAAGATGCTGAGACGCAACAAAGAAAGAAGTAAAGGTGATGATATGAAAGATCAACAATAGTGGTTTAAGTGACTTATTATCCAATGGTTAGGGTTTAAAGTCACAACAGTGAATGTTGATCATAGGATCAAGGTGTGAAGGAGTTGATCGACAGACAAAGTTCAAATGCAAAGATTTGAAATGACTATGTCAAGTGTAAATGAGGGTTTGGTATGAAAACTGACAGAGGAGAAAGAATTAATTTGTCCAACTATCTCAGGGACCATGTAAATGAAGATTTGATCTATTAAGCAATGGAAAAATTTGTAAAATATTTAAAGATTGAACTAGATCAAATGATCGCAAGAATGCATTAAATGCATCTCAAATTCTAGGGTCTAACAGAATGTTATTCTTAGAAAATTCTTCATTATAGAATAAAATTTTATGTGACTTGATGCAAAGGTATAGTGATTTCTGATGAACTGGACAGTATGTGTTGGGCATGATGCTCTGACAATTTTGGAAGTAGGTGAAAAACCCTAACAATGATTCCAATGTATATGAATTGAATGAGGGAAATTATTGAGATATGGAGAATGAAGAGAGTGTATGAATGTAGAGGAAGGAGAATTATAACAAAAAGCAAAATCTTAATTTTCATGTAGCTAGTTACAATGGAGTAAGAGAGACCTAAGAGAGATAGAGAAAGAGCTTATGTGTTGTATTTATGCATCTCAAGTTTTCTAGAACCATTTTATGCGTAGTATATTGCAAAAAATTTTACAAGGTTGTAGCCTCCATTTTGTACTGAGTTGTAGCTCATAATAGGGTTTAGTAGCATCCTTGAAGTTGTAGCTTCTAAATAGGGAGTTGTTGCTTCCTTGGGTTGCAACCCTAAACATTGTAACTAAAATTTGAACCTTGTAAGGTTGGATTAGGATAGTAGATCCTAGTAGCATTTCTCACTATGGTTTTTCCCATCTTGAGTTTTCCATGTACATACTGTGTTTTGTGTTGATCTCTCTTGTGCTTGTGGATATTATATATGTTAGTATTTCAATCTACACATTTGAAGTTAAGGTTGAATCTACAAAAGGGTTGAAAAACTAAAAAAATTAATATCTACTAATTCACGCCCTCTCAGTAGATCATTATGTTCTAACAGCTACAACTACACAAAACTAGTGCAATCTCCTAAGGCCTACAAATTTCTAGATTGTGTATTGACTTCATGAACATACAATTTAACTAAGTTGCACAATGAAATAAGGAAGCATAGGCTAACTTTACACACCAGTTTGTCATCAACAAGTGCCAAAAGTATGGGCTGGAAATTCATCAAATACCATAACAAAAAACACCATTATCATAGAAATTCAAGAAACTACAAGCTAAAAATAACTTGGAAGTTGAACCATGCATGCATAATGAACAAAATCAAACATCCATAAAATCATGCAATGCTTCTCTCTATTGCTGCAAAACGCCCTTTACACCAATTCTCCAACAACTTACAAATGGTGAGCAAGCCCCTATTTATATTTTTCCAAAAGGAGAATGAATGGCCAGGATTGATTTACATTATGTGGACAATATTCGTTACAAGTTAGGGTTTCACCTACCCCCAATATCTCACAATTTAAACTATACTATTTTGTCCTCTTCTTTGTTTTGTCTTGTAGCCTATTTTTTCTTTTAGTTGTTGTAGTAGTTTTGTCCTGTATTGACTGACTTCCTTGCTCTAGCTAAAACTGTCAAAGTCTTCCCTTTTGTTGATGTGTTTGTAGAATTTCATCATTGAATCTTTTTGCAGATTTATGTCACTAAGAAGAAAATATGTTGCTCCTAATCTTAGTGGACAACTCTCTAATTATTTGGCACTGACTTCTTTGGCATGCATTCATATGTTAGTTATTCCTTCCTCTAGTGTCAGTTTTATTGATGGGTGCTAAGAGGAGAGGCAAGCATAAAATGAATGATGACTAGAGCAATGTGTTTTCCCCTTGTTGAGCCCTCCTATTTTAATGGATTTCTCAATAGGCCTCCCTGATGGACCCACAACAAGTTCCATAAATCCTACATGCAAAAGATTCAGTAAGTGCTTTCACATGTAAATTAGAGCAAAATCCCTACAAATCGAGCATTAGATCCACTCATACATTCTTCAAAGATCATAAAATTTATCATTGTTTAGTATCTGAAGTTCATTTGGATCATTTAGGCTAATGGGGGATCAAAAATACATGCTTCTCCAAGATAGAAGCTGTTAGAGGGAAGGAAATTAAATAACGTCTAAGAAGCCATGGAGATAGACATACAAAAACATGCAGGTTCAACTTTCACATGGAAACTCATAGCTAGCAACCCGCAGACAAGCAACTTGCACATGAAAACCCACAACAAAGGTTTTGCATTAGTAATTTGGGGATCAAATTCCTTGTGAGGTGCTTTGGCACGTGTAGAAATTAGGTTGTAGGATGACTGATCTCATTATGTTTTGTCCTAATGTTTTGCAGGTCAGAGATGTGTGGGTGCCACTAGCTGGAAGGATGTTTAAACTTAGCTATTAAGTTTGTAGCTTTCATGGGATAGAGACTCGCAGATGGATTTTCGCACTATGGGACCCACGAGTGGTTTTGGTGGCCAGGTTTTCTTTCTAAAGTTTGGTCATTTAGGGATGTGTGGATGGAAGTTGTCTGGCCACTTTCAAATGTTCGTCGTTAAGGAATGGCCTCAAAGGGATGGTGGTCTGTAGGAGATGGTCCACATAGGCAGGCCTGCATCAAGCTCCTCAACTTAAGTTTTGGCATTTGTTGAACTTTAAGAGAGCAAAGGAAAACCAATCCTACAAAACTAACCATATGAGAAGATGTAGGTGCTCTAATTTTAGGGAATGGCGACAGAGTAACGAATACCCACAGACAAAATTCCGTAGAGGTTGGCCTACATACCATTTTCCACATGGTATGATCACAAGGTAAATATAGGTCAAGGTCACTTGGCATGTGCAAAAATAAGTGATGGAGCACCTTCAATTGTCTTCCATTTATCAAAATAAACCTCTTTTGTTTATGTGGGTGCAAGGAGTGTGGGTGCATTCAATGGGAAGGGTGTTGATGTTTGGCTATTAAGTACCAGCTAAAGGTGGACAATGTCCCAGATGTGGATCCCCGTGGATGGCAACCCATAGGTAGAAACTTGTAGCCAACAACTCAGACATGGAAACCCACAGTGAAATTTCTACAAAGTCACAAACTTAGTAAATTTGAGATTCTCAATTTTAGCACATGGGAAAAGGGGGAGAAAGAGTGCCTACACATATTTCCTTAAGATTTGAATCATTTTGATAAATGCAGAAATTTGGGATGTAGAAATTGGAGGCCCACTACCATAAAACAAATGGCATTCCACAAATGGAAACCTATAGTGAAATTTTTGCAATGTTTAAACACTTTATAAATTTGTCTCAAACCTCCTTGGGCATGTGGAAACATTCATTTTATGGGCCCTAGATGTTGAAAAATTGAATTTTACACCCTTCTTTGAGATGCAGACATTTGAAAAGTGGAAGTTAGAGGGTCTATCACTAGGAAACCCTTGGCAAATGAAATGAGCAAAAATTCTACTTTGGGAAGGCACACACCGAAGGCCACAAGGAATGAAAAAATGAGCATGATGGCTTATCAAGGGAGATCCATAGATGCGGGTCCACCAGGGGTGATAGCCACTTGGTCAAAGCTTAGATAGAGAATTCAGGTGTGGAGCTCACCATGTAGGTGGAAGTTAAGTGTCAGTTGCTACTTAGCAGTGGAACACTGACGTAAACCTGCAAATAGACTTCTATAGATGGAAACCCACAGCTAGCAACCCACACATGGAAACCTACAGTGAAACTTCCACAAAGGAAAAAGACACAGAAAAATTTAGGTAGGTGAATTTAGTCAAGGGGTGCTTGATCATTTTAAGGAATGTGACCAACTTAGGCTCAAGAATAGGGGCATTCAAAATGAGGTAGGAAAAAAATAGCCAATTTGGAGTGAAAATAATCCATCGAGAGAAAAAGAAAAGGGGTCCTTTCCCTCAGTGGGGCGTGTTTGAAAAACATGCACAAAAAATGGTGAATCACTGG
This sequence comes from Sequoia sempervirens, assembly GCA_007258455.2. NCBI lineage: Eukaryota > Viridiplantae > Streptophyta > Pinopsida > Cupressales > Cupressaceae > Sequoia > Sequoia sempervirens. Next base: position 54,592,847 of record VDFB02353493.1, read on the forward strand.
GGAAATCCTCTAGAGAATTTTGATGACAAACTGAAATCATGAACCTAGAATCTCCGGTTTTGGCCTTCATGCTAGGACAAACAAACCAAACACTTGACCAATTGATCAAAACCACTATTCAACCCAACCTTCAGTATGCTGAAAATCCAACTGTGTGCAAGTGTGTTAATTCCCATCCTTTAGCCACTATAGGAACCTAAGCTCTAAAAAGTTAAGCTACATGATTTAATCTAACTCTAAAAGCATCCTAGACATTGCCTCACTACCAGTCAGGCATCCATAGACCTGATGAGGTTATCGTTGTGATTATCCCAAACATTGCTCTACTACTGGCTAGGAATACATAGCCCTGGTAGAGTTGCTCGGATTCTCATGAAAGTTGAATTTATTTCTTTTGATTTTCATTTTTTTTCTTTCTTTTTGTTTCTTTTTATTTTCCTTCTCTTCTTTTGTTTCAACCTACAAGTAGTGAAGCTCACACTCAGGGCTAACAATCACAATGGTATTGAAGAAATTTTTTAGATTTTTTACTTAACTAGACTTCACAAAGGACCTACAAAGACCTCTAGAATCTTAAGATGCGTGAGAGATATAAGATTTCAAAATACATCATAATCATATTGGACCAAAAACTCATCCCCTTTGAACTAAACATCTAGGTTACTTGACACTAGCAAAATATCTTCACCATCCAGTCTGAAAAATTGATTGAAATTTATCATAGAAATACTTCGAACACTCCTAGACAATAAAAATAGATTGTTGTTCCAGTAAACATTCCCAACTGAGGATAAGGGGATCCCGAGCAAAGCAACAAGGCATAATAAAAATGAAAGCAAACAAAAAGTAAACACCTACACTAACCAAAGTGAGAAAGCGAAAGCAAATGGCAAGGAAACTACCCTAAGGAAAGTAGGAAAGTGAGATATATACAAGAAACCTCCACTACCATAAAAAAACTATGTACAAAGATATTTACAAAGGATCATGTTCAAGAAAGTAAAATTGGCATTTACGCCTATTGGATTTCATAATGCATGCACAAGCAGTAGGGAAATTGTTACAATTCTAAGCCATTCAAAATCATCCTTATATTCAGAAAAAAGTTCAACATTGCAACATTCAAATTTGATAACACATTCAGGAAAACCTAGCAGTTGAGGTTATTCATTAAACCCATGGTCAATCCATAAACAAGTCTATCTCCCCTTGTTCCCATAGTCAAAGTGATAAATGTAGTTGTGAGTATTCATAGGATTATGGAAAGATAGAACCTAGATGTCACCATGCGAAGGTGGCAACATTTCACAGTTGAGAGCAAGCACTGAATCACCAGTCATTGCATTAGTAGTCTCTGGTAGAGTCAATGGATGGTGCAACATCCCTCTTGCATTACAAATTTGTACATCACAATAAAATTGATTAGGAAGTACACATTATGAAGAAAAATTTCCAAATGCAAGGAACCTTGTACTTGATCTCAGACTTGCATAAGGCTTGGAGAATGAGATAGAAAACACCTCTTCCAAGCTACCAGTGGGACCCATAGCCTCCATTGGTTGTTCTTCAAGGAGATGCACTTCATCTCATCAATCCTCTAGAGTCTTGGTGTCTACTTGACTATCGTCTTCAAAATGAAACATTTTGTGCTATCTTGTTTCCCTCATGTTGATCTTATGCTTTATGCCATAAAAACATGACATGGATGAATTTGTCTAGTTTTAGCTCTCAAAATGCATAGGAGGAGTAGCAATGGATAAGAAGGAAATACTCCCAACTACGGTCTATAGTTGGAAAGGTATATTATCTTTGTGGGCAGCCACCAAGACAACCTCACCTTGGTCTTCTTCTTTTTGCAATTCACGCAGCTCATCAAGATGTTCACCCATTTCCTCTTGTTCACTATCACTATAGATGGAAAATTAGTTCCTCTCCCAATCCAAGAGCTCTAATGTTTCATCATTAAGAGCTTCAAGGAGTATTTCCTCATTGCTACCAACCTTTGAGATGTATTCTTCTTCGGTGTCACTATATCTCTATGGTATAATTCCAAGTGGGAAGAAATCAGCGAGGGACACTGGCTCATTGAGGGGGCCATAGTATGACATCTGATTTCCCTCTAAAAGACATTCATAAAGCCTATCATCTAGAGGTTTGGGAATATGTTCTTCTTTTGTTATTGTTTGAACACCATTTTGAGGGCTGCCTTTCGCTAAGTTATCACTTGGTTTAGGTTCTTGGACCTCTGCTTTGATCCTGGTAGCAACTGCAAGAGATGGGGCAATTCGTTGCTCCACTTATTCTTTAACTAGTTTGATGGCCTCTTGACATAGCTCACACGTGAACTCAGAATGTGATGAATCATGGAGCCTACACCATCTTGGGAGCAACAAAACCTCCAAATCCACTTGGTGTTTCAGATCTGACCAATCCCTTGTGAATCTTGAGACAAGTTTGTTATATCTTTCCACTATCGGATCTTTATCTTTAGTTGGGAAGGAAGTTTGATGGTAGACAGTTGTGGCTTGTGGTTGATCCCACTCCTCTAAATCTTCTTTTCCAGCTGTCTGATTGCTCTCATCCATTGAGAATGGGTCTTTGAATTCCATTTTTCTAGAGCTTTCATCACTATTTTCTACTACCCCAAGGCTTTCAACCTCTTCTTCTTTCTAATTTTCAGCATCTATGTTGGTTGTCTCAACATATAGTGTTGCAGATTTTGCTCATTCATCTTTAACTTCAAATGATTCTTCTTCTTGAGTGAAGGAATACTCTTCACTGATGGAGAAAACACTTTCTAATTCCCTTCTCACTAACCTTTCATCAAAGCCCCCTACTATTGTAAGGAAATCAACTCCTTCCTCTTGACTTTCGGTCATAGTGTATGCTATCCTAGCACTAACTTGTGTGGAGCTTATTGGTTCAACTTCAATATGATATCCGCCAGATGTTGATAGCTCTCCTGCCTCATGGGATAACTCTTCTTCATTGAGAGTTGGTTGTTCTATCTTGTCTACATAATTGCTAACTTGGGTAATGACATTTGCACATGATGGTAAAGTGAATTTTGAATGAGGTGCATTGAGGAATCTACACCATCCAGACATTAGCACTTCTTCTTATCTTAATCCATCTTTGTTTCTCAAGTGTTCTTGGATAAAATCCTTGAAGGCTTTGAATACCATATTAATAAATTTTTCTTCTAGCTCTACAAGAGCTAAGGGTTGGTATATTTCCCAAAAAGGAATCTCTCCTTGCAAAACCATTTCAATTCTACCCAAAAATGTTAGGCATCCCAATTCGTTGTGCCTACGAGTACCATGGATTTTGCATTTGTTCTCCAATGCAAAGTGCTTCAATGGCTTCCTCAATCTCCTATTTAAATCTTCTTTTAGCTGAGCTATGTTGATTTGCAATTGCTGCTCCATTTCAATTCAACTTTTATTTTCCTTCAAATTTATTGATTTTGAATTTCTAGCATGTGATGAGATCTTCATATCTTAGATTTTTTACTTAAAAGTTTTTTACAACTTCCAACCTTGTATCCTTGTCCACAACCATGCCTTCCTTCTAGAACAATTTTTGGTGATGGGTGTTTTTGTACCTTCTCAACACAAGTAGCACACAAGTGCACTACCTCTCTTGAAAGGTAAAAATCTACAACAAGTTTGAGATTACTACCCCAAGGTCTCTTAGGTGTTAGGTCATGACAATGCTTGGAATAGTTTAGTTGGTTGATGTAATTTGTTGGTAATCACATGGCGGCCTTTTATAGTTTACAAAGCATGGGAATTTGGGTCTGCAAATGGAGTTTCATAGTTCTGGAAGTGAATGCACAATGGCTACTCACTCAAGACAACAAGCTGAAACTCACTTCAATCAGCAAATTTGACACTGTGATGGTGCTTGGAATCCTACTCTAAAAAGGGACTTAAAAGAAATAGAAAAAGGAAAGAGTTAAGATAGATGTCCTAAATATAAGCTATGAATGAACAGTAATAATGGAGGCTGCTACAGTAGACAGACTCCCATAACTGAGTTTTGTTTGAACAAGAGGACCTACTATTGACCTCCTACAATTATTTTAATAACTAAGCCTTTATAGCCATGACTCAGAGATTGGACATCTAACCTAAATAGCTATCTTAATCATCATGAAGGTGCATTTAAATTGTCAACCTAGGAACATAAACTTGAAATGGGTCAACACAGTATGTGCACTAGGAACTCAAAGTAGCCATTGTATTCTACATCTACGAAACACAATACTTAAAGTAAATTTCTTGAAAGGGAAAGAGACAAATTTTGAATATCAATCAATGACTATTCTAAACTAAAGTGCATAATAGGAATAAAAATATGAGCAACAAACATGACACTACTCTATCTGCTTTGGCTGCAAGAACAGTCACATAATGGAATCCTAGTGGCTGCAAGAATATTCAATGCCAAATTTCTAACTAAGTACTAAAAAATAAGTAATACTAAACTAATGCTAAACTAATAAGACAAATTACTCACCAAGTGGGCCCCCTTGGATAAGTATCCTCTAAACTAATAAGAACTCAAGTGCTTGAACTCAAAACTTTATTTCATTCATTGTAAATCATGCATACAAGAAAGTAATGTATTTTTATCACTAAAACTGGAGAATGAGAGTACAATATAAAATTGTAGAACCTCTTGAAGAAGGAGTATCAAATAATTATTTATACTACAATTAAACAAGGTAGTCAACTCCATGACTAGGAGGATGCCATTTAGGGAAAACAAGGGAAAGTGGAGTGATGGTAGTTACACATGCATGAAATTTGGTCAGACATGCAAGTCCAGATGTAGATCCAGCACAACAGTAATGCCCATGGATGCTCAATCATCAAGGTCCACTACAAGGTAGTTACGTTTAGTTGCATTGAGATTTTTTTGTCATCAATTTCCTTTGACTTGGAGCGATTCCTTAGCTGGTTGTTATGTTGCATGCCTAGCTAGCGGTGTCTTCCACAACTTGGCATATCAAATCTACATGGAAAAGTAAATATGCATAATACTTTCACATTTATAACCACTCTAAGAATCATTCATTAATCACATGCAAAATCAATATAGATAACCCACATAATATGCCAAATGTCATGAAAGCTTGTAGAGATAGGATAATGTCAAATGTCAATGGTTTGAGGGAAACATTATGCAAATACCAACATTTAATCATCAAAGTTCATGTCATCAACTAGAAAATAGACTATAGATTCTATCCAAAACTAGACAAAAAATTAGGCTCATCAGTCCCCCCAACCTAATGTTTTGTTGGTGGTCTAGCAGGGGAAGAGTTGTTCTTCTACTTAGTCAAAGCTCTAAAATTTGTAACTGAACGTTGTCCAACATTAGTGCTTGCAATGCATGAATCAGGGTCCCAATAGAATCCTCCCAATCTGTTAAACTTGTTCCATCTCTACCTCTATATAGAAATTTCATAGTGGTAGAAACTAAAATTTGGCATGGGCCACATGAGCATGGGTAGCTAGAAAGTTAGGGGAAGCCAAATTCGTCCTTGTGTTCTCCCAATCTCAATATACCTCTTAATTTTTTTTAGTTTGCAGCATAATTATGGATGGAATGAGGCTCAACCTATTTCAACTCATCAGTCAAATTGTTCCATCTCTGTGATAAACATCTCCTCATGGTCTCCTCCTTTGATGTTCTCTTAACTTCATACTCATTGTAATCTACCTCAATCCAAGGCATAATCCTATTTCCATAACTTGGTCTGAGTAACATTCTATGCCATCCTCTATAAATGTCTCTTGGGTTCTTTGATTCAGCTCTAATAGGCAGAGGGATATTAGATTCCAATTGCTTATAAGCACTATGTTGTTGTCCCCAACTAATCTCATTTTGTACCCAATACATGAATGCTCTCAATTGAATATCCCCAACATACAATAGTGTATTCCAATCATGGTCTTTTGTGATAGCATAATTATGCATATAAAATTCACATAGCAAATTCTTCATTTCGAGGGAGGCAATCCTATAAGCATTGAAAAATTCCATAGGGGTATCAATAGAAAGATTCAAACCTCAGGAAATTCTTGACATCTTAAAAGAGAGATACTTCTATTTTAGGAGTAGAGTATAGACCCTTGGAGGGTCTCTACATTCCAGAATCTTTGGTTCCAGAGCTGCCATATCATCCACCCTCTGCTTCAGGGTGGAAATCTCTGCATTTTTATCCTCAATCTCTTCATCCTTATTTTGAACTTCCTCCTTTAAGTTTCATTTTTCATTTTCCATTCTTCCTCCCTTCTTTTTATTTCTTTCCATAAATTCAAAATTGTTGCATGTACTATAAAACCAATAGGATTATGAATGCCTACCAGTCTTTTTGTTGATGATGACTCCTCATAAAGCACTAACTGCATGGACACAGGTTGTCCAGTTATCTTTGGATGCAAGGGTGTCGTTTCTTCTTCCTTTTGCTATAGGGACTCTTGTTCTTGTTGTGGCTAAGGAATTCCTGCTCTGGTTCTGGCTGTTGTTGCAAGACGTCTTGCTCATGCTACAAGAAGTCCTAATTTTCCTCCAATTCTTCTGCAATGTTATCAAGATCGGCCAGTGTTGTATTTTCTGCTCTCCTAAATATGTCTTCTTCTTCTTCAACATTCTACTACTCCATTGGAGCTTCAGGGTCCTCATGTGAGGACTCACCAGGTTTGGGGCTTTCCTGTGGAAGCGCACCAATCGCAAGCTCAGCTAGTCTTGATTTCTTATGAGGTCTCTCACATTTTCCTTTGGCTACAGGATGAACAGTATCAACCTTCCTCTTCTTAGAACTTGGCACTTTTCTTTCTACAGGCTATGTCTTAACCTTCCCTTTTCTTGTTTCTACCTCTCTCTATTGTGCCCTAGTTTTCATCAGTATTTCAAGTGGGATGTCATCATCAGAATCTAAGGAAGAGCTTTCTTTTTCTAAGTGCTCTGTTCTAGAAGAACTAATTTCTATAGTTTCTTCTATTGTAGGAGGATTCACACTAGATCCAACACTAGAGGTTGAAGCACTAGGATTGGCTTCAGCCATGTTTACTTTCCTACTAGACATGCAGGATTGAGGCAAAGCCCTAGGTTGCAAGTGCTCAAGTTTAATTTGATCAACATTTATAAACTCTTCCCAAGTCATCCCAGATACATCATGTAGGTACTTTTCAACCAACAATTTAATCAAGCAATGGTGGGAAAAAAAATATCCCTACCTTTTTGGGTCTCAGCCGCCATAATTGAGAGAAGATTGTACAACACGTGGGGCACATTAATCCTCCTTCTGTGCCTCATGTGATTCAAAAGCTTGAAGTGGAAAAAATGCAAGTTTGACTGGTGACCCTCACAAGTGATGTATTTGATAAAATTCATAGCTATCTGCTTCCACAGCTTGGGCAGAGACATTCTCTTTGCACCTTGATTCTCTATGCTCAATGGGGGGTCATTTGGCTTTGCAAACTTGGCCCTAGCTGACCTAGCATCTCTGGATGCAGGGTAATTTTCACCACCAACTTGTATCCCTATAACTTCTACAATTCTTTCCTTTGTTGCCACAACTTCCAACCCTTTTACTATGGCTTTTCCTTCTAAAAAGATCTGGGAAAATTTGAGGGCATTGCCCTCATCAAAACCATCCAACTTCAAAAAGTAATCTATACATCCATAGTTTTGAAATTATGCTAGGCATTGTGCATCCTATAGTAAAATATCATGCACCGTGGATTTGTTCCGAATTAACCCACCTCCCATTTTCTACAATTCCCGTCTGAAAATCAAATACACTTTCCTATAGTATCTGCTAAATTCCAGTACCAACTTGCTAAATTTCTAGTGCCAGTGTCGACTGAATTTCCTTTCTTTTGTTTTTCCTTATTGCTTGCAACTCAAGATTACAACAAGGCAACAATGGCAAGAAAAAGAGTGATAAAGGGAAATTATGATAGGAAGAAATAGTGGATTTAGTTATTGTCACTTCACACATGCAAGTCGTCCTTTCACTCATATTTCAATCAGCTCATTTTAAAAATTTTGACGCAAACTAATATGATTTGACACATGGGCAATAAATTCATGAAATATTTGCATCTTTTTCTTTCCCCTCCCCCCAACCTAAATTTGGACATGTATCCGCACATGTGAGATGGGAGTGGTGATTGACAGGTAATGGTGGTATTTATGTGAACATCCATACTAATGTACAATGATTAAATGAACACACTTAAAAGATGATTAAAGATAGCAATTAATGTGCACATACTTGAATGTGTGGAAGATTTGTTGCAAAGATCATGAATAAAGCAATGCTCGCCTTTTTAGAGAATAAATTGAGCAATAAATGATGATGAAGTGGAATGAGGTGAGGTGGAATGAAGTGATGGAAGAGAGAGAAGGGTGGTAATAGATGGGTGGATGGGTAGATGGATGAAAAAATGGACTTCCACATAGGTGAAACTCTTTATTATGAAAGGTATGTACCTTAATTAGCCAGAAGGAGGGACACTAGGTCCACTTCCTTCGACTATAGAAAGCTCTAGTGCTAAATGTTGGATGAATTGTTGTAGGAACTCTTCTTTGGAGGTTGGCTTGTGGTATAACCTGAGGTGATGACCATTTACAAGTAATTTGAATCTGATAGAGTCAATGGTAGTAAGTTGAACAACTCCATTAAGAAAGACCTCAACAACTTCGTATGGTCCTAGCCACCTTGTTTGCAATTTTCCTGCATTGTCTTGGTATCTTGAGTCATAGAGCAATGCCCAATCTCTTGGTTTGAATTTCTTGTCCCTAATAAATTTTTCATGCCACTTGATCTTTTGATTCTGCACTACTTTTGTATGTTGCAAGGTTGTTCTTCTTATTTCATCCAAAGCATTTAGCTGCATGATCCTTTCTCTCTATGCCTCAAAAATATCTATCCCCAAATCCATTACAATTTGTTGAGTCTTATATTCAAATTCAACTGGTATCATATCTATATTTCCATACAACAGCTCAAATGGTGTGAAGCCCGTAGTTGTTTTCCATGTTGTCCTATAGGCCCAAACAACTTCTAGTAATATGTTTTCCAAATATTTCCTATGGATAGCTACTATTTTAGTTAGAATAGCTTCAATTTATCTCTTTTTCACCTCAACTTGGCCATTAGCCTAGGGGTGATAAGGAGTAGACTTCCTATGCCTTATGTTGTACTCATTCACTAGTGCTGCAATAAGGGTTGATGTTAATTTTGGCCCTTGATCAGTCACTATTTCTCTTCGGACTCCATATCTTGTAGAAATCTCTTCACATAAAAACTTTGCAGCCTTGTTATCTCTTGCATGTTTCATAGCCTTAACTTCTACCCATTTTGTCACATAATCAGTGCATACCAATATATAAGACTTACCATTTGATGGAGGGTCAATTGGTCCCACAAGATATAATCCCCATTTGTCAAAGGGTGTGATTACTACCTGAGGGAAAAGTGGAATTTAATCATATCTAATAGGTTTGCCTATCCTTTGACATTTATCACATTTTCTGGTATATCTTCTTGCATCCTTGTGAAGTGTTGGCCAATAATACCCTATGTTCAAAATCTCCATCGTTGTCTTTTTGGCTGCAAAGTGTCCTCCACATGGTTCATTATGACATTCATGAAAAATGTCATATGTCTCATCTTCTCTCACTCATATCCTCGTGGCATGGGTAGGTCCAGTATAAAACAAACATCCAGTAATCCAAGAGAAAGGAAAGGATTTTTCAATAAGTGCCCTTTTCTCTTTTGGGGAGAAATGAGTAGGAACTCTACCTGTGACCAAGTAATTGGCTATGTCAGCATACCAAGGTGTTTGTACACTAAGGGAGAATAGATTCTCATCAGGAAAAGAGTCATCTATTGGTTGACTATTTTCTGATATAGTTAGTCTTGAAAGAAAATCTTCAACAACACTCGCCTTCCTTGGCTTATCCACAATGGTTAAATCAAACTCCTACATCAAAAATAACCATCTTTCCAATCTTCTTGTGATCAAAGGTTTATTCATGAGATATCTAATGGCTAGATGATCAGTGTGCACAAAGATTTGGTAACCTGTTATGTAATGTCTAAATTTGTTTAGTGCATAGATTATTGCCAGCATCTCTTTCTCTATCACTATATAATTGAATTCAACTCCTTGTAAATTTTTGCTGACAAAGTAAATAGAATTTTTAACAACTCCCTCTCTTTTGTCCTAAGGCTACTCCTATGGCATAATTTGATGCATTAATGTGGATGTGGAAAGGAACATCCCAATTAGGTCCCTTGAGTACAAGAGCATGAGTCAAAGCTGCTTTCAAGTTAGAAAATGCCTTGTCACAAGCTTTAGTCCACTAAAATTCAACATCCTTAGTGAGAAGGGTATACAATGGTGTTGCTACCTTTATGAAATCTTTGATAAAATTCCTATAATATCCTACATGACCCAAGAAACTCCTAACATCCTTTTTTGTAGGTGTAGGCAAATTTGTGATTACCTCAAGTTTTGTAGGATCTACTTGAATTCCTTTATGGGAGATGTAGTGGTCAAGGACTAAACCCTCTTGCATCATCATAAAACACTTTTCACTATTTAAGGAAAAGTTTTTATCTTCACATATCTATAGGAATCTCTTGAGATTTACAAATGCTTGATCAAAATCAACACCATAAGTGGTGAAGTCATCCATCTAAATCTTCATGCAATCATGAGAAATTTCTAAGAATATGCTAATGACTACCCTCTAGAAAGTTGCAGGTGCATTGCACAAGCCAAATGGGAGTATCGAATAGGAATAGGTCCCCCATGGATAGGTGAATGTGGTCTTCTCTTAGTCCTCTGGTGCAATTTGGATCTGGTTGTAGCCACTGAATCCATCTAGAAAAGAAAAGTATTTCTTTTCTACAAGTGTGTCCAAAACTTGATCAATGAAGGGTAAAGGAAAGCGATCCTTCTTGGTGGTAGCATTAAGTTCCCTATAATCAACACAAACTTTCCATTTCCCTCCTTTCTTAGGCACAATCACTAATGGAGACACCCACTAACTATTTGAAATGGGGTAGATAAATCTTGCATCTAGTAATTTCTACAATTATCCTTTCACAATCTCTCGTAGTGTAGGGTTAATTATTTTTTGTGGTTGTCTAACTGCAGTGCAATCATCTTTGATAAAAAATATGTGTGTACAAATTTTAGGATCCAATCCCCTCATATCATTATAATCCCATGCAAATGCATGATGATGGGCCCTTAATAGGTTTGCTAATAACAATTGTTATTTTTTATTCAATTTACTATTAACATTCAGATATCTTCCCTTTGACACATGGACTTGTGTAGTTAACTCTATCATGGATGCTTCATTAATACATGGTACCTTTAGTTCATATAGTAGCAATGTATGGAACATACCTATTGTTGGAGGAAGTCTTTCTATAGGAATAGTGGCTGCAGGAAGTGTGGTTGTAGGAAGATCATCTGTAGGAAGAATGTCTGCAGGAACAGTGGCTGCAAAAAGAGCAGGTAGAAGTGTCCTAACCAAAGCAGAAGATGATGCTTCCTCCACTTCATAATGGTTCTAAATGACATTAGCCAATATTTCATCCTCATCTTGGAGCTACATGAAAGATCTTTTTCCTAGCATCATAAGTTGTGCCACAAAATTAACTTCCTCAGCCTCTTCACCAACTTGTGGCCATACAAGATTATCTTCATCATGAGAAGGTTGAGCAGGTGAATAAAGAAAAAAAAAATTTAGTGCTCCTCCCATCTGAAATGGTCATGTTACCTGACTAAAATCCAATGTGTGCATCTGTATTTTCTAACCAAGGCCTTCCAAGAATGATGTGATACCCGCTTAGTGTAGCCTTAGGAGAAAGAATCATAAAATTTGTTAGATATTCCTAGGAGTCTATAACTATGAGAAGATCCTCTACTACACCGTCAAGCTTAAAAATAGAGCTATCAACAAGCTATAGGACAGTAGGATTAGATCTCATGCTTGCAATGTTTAGTTGTTGTAGAATTTCTTTGTTCATTACATTGATTGTTTCCCCTAAATCAATCAGAGAATTCTTCACTTGAATCTCATTTATGACAACTGCTACCACATGACTGCCTAGGTCATTGTACTTGGGAATAGTCACTTTTGATAGCATGATGTTAGCTAGCTGGCCCACCACATGAACTGTAGTTAGGTCTTTCTTTTTCCTACCTAGCTTCTTGAGACAAACTTCTTTTATTTTTTTTTGTAGATTGGAACATCCTTTATGGCCTAAAATAGGGGTAGCTGAACACATATATGCTTCAACTAATCCAATATATCAAAGGCGGTATCCTCATTTTATTCTTTCTTCTTGGAAACTTACAATCTCTAAGAGAATGGTGGTTCTTGCTCGGTCTACTTGGCTTGGACTGGTTCAAAAATTTTAGGTACATTTGGCTGAATAGGATCATTCAAAGGTTCCTCCTCTTCCAAATGAAGCTCAGTAGTGATGGGCTTGGAAGGGGCTAGTAGAGTAGTTCCTAAATGCAAGTGGATATCACTTACACTCACAACATATGCAAGGAATTGATTTGAATCAATAGAGTATGTAGGCTACTACTATGGTTTGTTATTTGGATTGGGTGTGGGTTGAGCTGGTAGTTGAGTAGGTTTAGGTGAATTTGAGCTTAGATTAGTAGGTGGAGGTATTATAGCTAGTTTTGGGGGCTGAGAAGGTGGTTGCATGTAACTGGTTGTTTAAGTAGGCCATTGTTGTCCTCTCCATTGATTTGTTTGCTGCCAATTTCTTGGAGGTGGTTTCCAGTGCCCTTGAAATTGTTGCCAATTCCCCCGAGGTTGCTGCCACTGGGGTGGAAAACTTTGATGACTGGGCCAAGCATTTGGAGGGTTACTCCAAGGCTATGGTGGATTGGTGCAGGAGCACCCAAGGCCTTCAAGGAGTTGTTCAAGAGCCAGGAGTTTTCAAGGGTCAAGAGGACCTATCCATTATATCAAAACATCAACTATGACCTTTTGAAGCCTATAATGGCATTTGTAGAGGATAAATGCAATGAGAGAGTCAACTGTCCTAAGGGTCTTGATAATAGGACCAAAATGCTATGAAATTGGGATTATCATGTTATAGGGCTTTAATTAGTAATCTAATGCTTTGAGTAGGTCAAATAAATTTGGATATTGAAGATCCAATAGTTTTTAGGTGGTAGATTTTAATAAATTTCAAGATTGCGATTTCAAATTTTTGAATTTCACTTTAGGCGGGAAAAGGAGTTTTAAGTGTTTTAGAGTTAGTTGTGCATTGTAATCAATCCAATTCAGTTGTATCAATTGGGGAAGGGATATATAACCCCAAAATATTCATTTGTACGGGGTTGATTAGTTTTGTGAAGGTACTGTACAAACTGTTTCTGGAAATAAGGGAAAAACACAGTTTTCTTGTATTATTTGGTGTCTATTTGATGAACCATTGATTCCTATTGAAGGTAAACATTGTTGGATGCCTTATTAGTTTGTATTTACATGTTTTAACATCCCATACATGTTCTGATAAGCATAAGAGATCAATTATTGCACGTTTTAACTGACTATCTACAGGAAAAGTTTAGATTTTGCATTGTTTTGAGAGTTTTAATGAAGGAATGATCCATTTCATGGAGTATTATGACTGAACACCTATGAAATGGATCAAATTTGACATGTACCATAAGAAACTAACAAATAAATGTGCAGGGAAGAGGAAAACTAATGTGTGGATAGTGAATTAGCAAAGAAAAAGGCATGAAGATGGACCCTAGGGTATAGCAGTGAAGGATCTGCCTTAACAAGTGATATTTTTTTGAGTTGCAATAGTTAATATGTGTTGAATTAATGGTGAAAAGTCTAAAATTAAGATCTGGAAGTGTTTGGAAGACCTAGAACCAAGAAGCCCTAGTTTTAAGCCAATTTAAGGAGGGTTTTGCATTTGGGCATGATAAAGGTGATATAGAAGACTAAGAGTCTAAAAATCCTTGGTTTGGGAATGTTTTGAGTGACTTTTGAGAGTTTCATGGTTAGGGGACAGCTTTAAAGAGGGGTTGCTTTGAAAAAAAGGGCTAATTAGACCTAGTTTTTCAGGAAACAACTGATTTTAAAGAGAGATTGTCTGAAACAAGTGATACCAGGAAGTTGATATGATGTTTTTCATCACAAACCACATCTAAAACAATCATTAGATTGGGGATTCATTTGTAAAGTTTGAGGAAAAGATCAAGAATCCTTCTCTAAAGGCCTAATAGGGCTAGAAGGCTAGTTGAGGAACAAAGGTGAGTTTTGTTCAAGATAGAGGGTTAGGGCTTGAAAACCATTTGAGTCAGGTTAGGTTGAGTCCTTTGAGATCATTACAATGGTTTGGAACCATAAGGGAAGCAAATAAGTCATGAATGCAAAGTTGAGGCCTTATCTCCATGTTGGTGCCTAGTTGAAAGGTTGAGAGTGAATCATTGTAGTCTTGTAACTTGGTGTTTCTTTCAAAGTCCCTAACCCGCTACATCAGAGTGGTATCAGAGCAGTGAGTAGGTCCTTTAGGCATTGGAGAAACAAAAATTGCACCAAAAAACCAATTGGCAAGAGAGTTGGAAGAGTTGAAGGAAATCTTGGAAAGGAAGAGAAGAGAAAGAAGGGAACAAGAAGCAGCAAGAGCAAGAGAAGAAAGGAAATGGAGAAGGGAGAGAGAGACCATGCAAACAAGGATAAATAACCTTGAGAGGAGTAGGAGGAGAGAAGAACAAGAAGACCAAGAAAACAATCATGAAGATGAAGAGCATGTGAGGGTAAATCAGAAACAACAAGCAGATGAGACAGAGGACCCTGAGGAAAGGAGGTTACTAAGATTGTTGAAGGCAGTACAAGGTCATGGAGGGAAGAGTCACATAGACTTTCCTATCTATCAAGGGAAGATGGATAGTGAAGAGGTGTTGGGATGGCTTGATGCCTAAGAGAACTATTTTGAGTTTGAGGAGATGGATGTAGAAAGGAAGGTTAAGTTTGCCAAAACCAAGTTGAGAGGCACAACATTGACATGGTGGACTAGTTTTCAAAATGATAGGATGGCTAGAGGATTGGAAAAAGTCTCTACATGGGCGAGGTTGAAGAGTTTGGTCAAAGAGCAGTTCCTACCATCTGATTATTCCATTCATGTGAAAAGGATGAGGTAGAATTTAAAGCAAAAGGACTTGGATGTTATGTCCTATACTGAGCAATTTCACAAGCTTAGTATCAGAGGAGGTTATGAAGAAGAGGATGAGAAAATAGCCAGGTACATCAATGGCTTGAGGTACAATCTACAAGATGAGATTGGTTTGCAATTGCCAAGGACATTGGGAGAATGTTTTTAGTTGGCCATTAGAGTAGAGGAAAAGGTGAAAAGGAAGCAATAGAGGTCAAGAAATGGTGGAAGAGGAGGTAGTTCAAATAGGGGAAGAGGTAATAGAGAACAAGGACAAGGCAGTAATGATAAGAGCAGCAATGACAAGGGCAAGGAAGTATTTTCTAATTAGAGAGGTGGATACACTCCAAGAGGAGGAGGCAGATTTGGACGAGGTAGAGGACCATTCACAGGTAGATGTTTCAATTGCAATGAACCAGGGCATCTTTCCTTCAAGTGTCCTAAATGGGAACAACTTGATAGGGGAAGAGAAAGGAGAGCTAACTTGGTACAAGAAGAAGAAGACAAGAAGGAGGAACCAAAAACATTCATGGCAGACCCTGTGATTGATGGTGAGTTTCTTATGATCAAGCAAGGAGAAAGACTTCATCAAGAACCAAAGGTAACTATTTTCAAAACAAATTGTCTCAGTCATGGTAAGATCTGTAGATTTCTCATAGATTTAGGGTCACATAGCAATTTAGTTTCACTTGATATGATAACCAAGCTAGGGATTGAAACATTTGATCATCCTACTCCCTACAAGGCCACTTGGGTAACTCAAGGACATGTAGAGATTGGTAAGAGAGCTTTTGTAGATTTCTCAATTGGATCATATCATGATAGGGTGATTTGTGATGTCATTCCAATGACTTGTGGTCATATTATCTTGGGGAGACCATGGCAGTATGCTAGAAGGACATTGCATGATGGATTTCTTAACACATATTTGGTTCACAAAGATGTTAGATACAAATTAGTGCCTTTTCCTTTGGAGCAATCTAATGATAGTTTTGTGATTTTTTTTGAGAAGATTTTGTAGGTGAAAAAGCAGGGTGAAATAGGGGAAGACATTGGTAGGTTGAAAAAAGACAAGTTGCAGCAGGGTTATGAGGTGGACAGTCCTTCAAATCAGGCTTTGTGGGATTTGGACAATATCAGGGTTGGAGGCATTGAATGCCCTATAATTGAGGGTGATAATGGTGGATTTCTTTCACAAAGGAGACAGTGGAATGAGGGTAGGAGCAGGGCACAAGAACCTACTGTTATCAAGTAGCAAAGAGGACACACTAATCCATATTTTGATTCTGTCAAGAATGCAGATTGCCAGAAGAGGAAGACAGTGACTTTGGGAGACTACATATCTTCTCATTGGAAGATCAAAACACATGAGAGCAAGGGGTCTTTTGGTGGTAACACATGGGACACTTCTTGGGGCAAGAGCTCTTTCTTTCTTGGGGAGAATGGTGCAGGAGCACCCAAGGCCTTCAAGGAGTTGTTCAAGAGCCAGGAGTTTGCAAGGGTTAGGAGGACCTATCCATTATATCAAAACATCAACTATGACCTTCTGAAGCCTATAATGGCATTTGGAGAGGATGAATGCAATGAGAGAGTCAACTCTCCCAAGGGTCCTGATAAGGATCTTAGGACCAAAATGCTATGAAATTGGGATTATCATGTTATAGGGCTTTAATTAGTAATCTAATGCTTTGAGTAGGTCAAATAAATTTGGATATTGAAGATCCAATAGTTTTTAGGTGGTAGATTTTAATAAATTTCAAGATTGCGATTTCAAATTTTTGAATTTCACTTTAGGCGGGAAAAGGAGTTTTAAGTGTTTTAGAGTTAGTTGTGTGATGGTGTGGAGCCTGACCAGTCTCCAAGTGGGAGATTGTTGGTATGTGGTGACTGATCATGCTATACTGTATAGCCCATGGTATACTGTACACCCTGGCCCCTTGTCCAAAAAAAGGAAAAATTAATGAAAAAAAGAAAAATCCGATTTTGTAGAACCAAAAAATCTGGAAGCTTCTAAGCTTGTTAAAAAGGGGTTCGAATGGGTATTACTGTATGATGAAAAATGCGATTATTCGCAAGATTGTAATAATTTTTTCACTAGATAACAAAAGTATTGGATGGCTATGGTTTGGTGGATGTAGCCCAGATTGGGTGAACCATGTTAAATTATGTGTTATGATTTATTCTATGCATATTTTAGTTTCTCTGTTTATTATATAAAATCTGCATTTAATTGTTAGATCTGCCATCTCTAACCCAAACAAGTGGTATTAGAGCGGAATGTGTTTCGATTATTGTCTGTAGGAAAGATCTCACAGTTGAGTGGGAGCAATGGTAGATGAGGGTAAGAAGGTTGAGAAGTTTAATGGGCAGAACTATCAGTTATGGAAGATGCAGATGGAGGACTATCTCTATCAGAAGGATTTATGGCGGCCATTGGAAGGGAAAACCAAGAAACCTGCAGCAATGTCAGATGAGGACTAGGAGATCTTGGATAGAAAGGCTCTTGGCAGTATTGGTTCGTGCCTAGCACAAATAGTGGTGTTTAATATTACAAAAGAAAAGACAACTCAAGAGTTGATTGAAACCCTGGAAAAGTTATATGAAAAGCCTTCTGCTTCGAATAAGGTATTTCTTATGAAGCATTTATTTAATATGAAAATGGTAGAAGGTGGGTCAGTTACTGATCATTTAAATGAGTTTAATATGGTCACCAATCAATTAAATTCTGTAAAAGTAAACTTTGATGAAGAAGTTAGGGCTCTTTTGATTCTGTGTTATTTTCTTGAAAGCTAGAATAGCTTGGTAATGGTTGTTAGCAATTCTATTTTTGGTTCGAATACATAGAACTTTGATGATGTTGTTGGTGTTATTTTGAGCGAGGAAATTCATAGGAAAAGCTCAGGTGGAACATCCACATCAGGCAGTGTTTTGAATGCAATAAGTAGGGGCAGAACAAAGGAGAGAGGAAACAATTCTAGAAATCGTGGGAAGTCACGAGGAAAATCAAAGGACAAAAGGTCCCAATCTAGAGACAAGAGGGATTGCTGGTACTGTGGTAAGCCGGGTCATCTGAAGAAAGATTGCTGGTCTCGAAAAATAAAAAGGAGACAGAAAAGAAGGCGATAAAAGAGGCAAATGTGGTAAGTAATAAATCTGATGAGGATGCTTTGATTCTTTTCCTTGATAATCTTGATGATTCTTGGGTGTTAGATTAGGGGCTTCATTTCATGCTAAGCCCCATAGAAGTTATTTTCTTGATTATGTCTAAAGGGGATTTTGGGTTGGTTTATTTAGGAGATAACGAACCCTGTCAGATTGTTGGAAAGGGAAGAATCAAGATTAAGTTGTAAAATGGGAATCATTGGCTACTACGTGAGGTAAGGCATGTTCTAAAGTTAAGCAGAAATTTAATTTCAGCAAGGCAATTAGATGATGAAGGTTGTGTTGTTACATTTAGTGATAAAAATTGGAAGGTCACAAAGGGTGCCTTAGTGGTAGCAAAAGGTGTGAAAGTAGGCACCTTATATCTTTGTACAGGTCATACTGTTCCTTCTACTTTAATTGTTACGGAAAAGGGTCAATGTTCAGGAACAATTATTGTAGTTAAGCAAGTAGAAGATCATACAGTTGCTG
The DNA here is from genome assembly GCA_007258455.2 of Sequoia sempervirens. NCBI lineage: Eukaryota > Viridiplantae > Streptophyta > Pinopsida > Cupressales > Cupressaceae > Sequoia > Sequoia sempervirens. The sequence goes on from VDFB02353493.1 coordinate 54,611,721, forward strand.
TGGACTCTGAATCAGTCTGTGGCATAATAGACTTGGGCATATGAGTGCAAAAGGTATGAAAGTACTTCATTCAAATAATGTTTTACCAAGTCTAAAATGTGTTAATATGGATTTTTGTGAAAGTTGTGTGTATGGCAAACAAAAGAGAGTTAGTTTTCTCAAGGATGGGAAGCAAAAGAAAGATGAGAAATTGGAGCTTGTGCATACGGATGTATGGGGACTAGCTCAGGTATCTTCTCTCGGTGGCTCTCTATATTATGTTACATTCATTGATGATGAAACTAGAAAGGTATGGATTCATTTCCTTAGGCAGAAATCTGATGTATTTGAAACTTTCAAAAAATGGAGAACCTTGGTTGAGAATGAGATGGGTAAAAGATAAAATTTCTTAGATCTAATAATGGTGGTGAGTATTTGCAATAAAGAGTTTGAAGATTATTGTTCCTCTAATGGTATTCGTAGGCAGAAAACGGTTCCAAGGACTCCACACAGGAAAATGGAGTGGCTGAGCGCATGAATAGGAATGGCAATGGAGCGTGCATGAACTATGAGATTGCATGTTGGGCTCTACCTTTAAAATGTATGAGAGACTATAAACACTGTTGTTAATTTAATCAGAGAGAGTCCTTCTAATCCTCTACGGGTTGTGGTATTCTAGAGGAAGCATGGAAAGGTAAGAAGGTGAGTTATTCTTTTCTCAAAACCTTTGGTTGTGAAGCATTTGCACATGTAGATTCTGAAAATAGAACCAAGCTTGATGCAAAATCAAAGAAATGTGTATTTGTTGGATATGGCATTGATGAATATGGTTATAGACTTTGGGATTTTGAAAATCAGAAAATTGTGAGAAGCATGGATGTCATATTCAATGAAAAAGTGTTGTACAAAGATCTGTTGCTTCAGCATGAGAAGAAAGAAAAATATTATGTTGTGTTGGATGATATTCCCAACAATGATGTTTTAGTGGTTCCTCATGCTGGGCAACAACAATAACAACAAATACCACAAACTCCTGTTAGACGATCTTCAAGGTTAAGTAGACCTCCAGAAAGATTCTCTCCCTCTTTGTATACTATTCTGTTAACTGATGCTGGTGAACTAGAATATTATGATGAAACTATGTAGGTGGATACCAAGGTTAAGTGGGAGCATGGAATGAAAGAAGAAATGGACTCCTTGCTGGAAAATCAAACTTGGGATTTATGCAAGTTGCCTGCAGGTAAAAAGGCTTTACCAAACAAATGGATTTACAGGCTAAAAGAGGAGGATGGAGGTAAGAAAAGATTTAAATCGAGATTAGTTGTAAAGGGATTTGCACAGAAAAAGGGTATTGATTTTGATGAGATTTTTTCTCCTGTTGTTAAAATGACTTCTATTCGTATTGTTTTAAGTATTGTGGCTATTGAAGATTTGCATTTAGAACAGTTTGATGTTAAAACAACCTTTCTCCATGGTGATTTGGAAGAGGAAATATATATGGAACAACCACAAGGATTTGAGGTCAAAGGTAAGGAGAAACTAGTGTGCAGATTGAAGAAAAGTTTATATGGCTTGAAGCAAGCACCTCGGCAATGGTACTTGAAATTTGATAGTTTTATGGTTGAGCAAGGCTACAGTCGGTGTAATTCTGACCATTGTGTTTATTTTAAGAGGTTGGATAATAATAGCTACATTATTTTGTGTTTATATGTTGATGATATGCTTGTAGCTGGGTCTAACATGGACCACATAAGAGATTTGAAACAATAGTTAGCAAAGTCTTTTGCTATGAAGGATTTGGGTGCAGCAAAACAAATCCTTGGTATGACAATTCGTAGAGACAGAAAAAATAGAAAATTGTTTTTATCTCAGGCTAATTATGTTGAAAAGGTGTTGCAGAGATTTCATATGGAGAATGCAAAAGCTGTCAGCACACCTTTGCCTAGTCATGCTAAATTGACTAAGGATATGTGTCCAAAGACATATGAGGAGGAAGAAAAAATGTCCAAGGTACCATATGCTTCAGCTATAGGTAGTTTAATGTATGCCATGGTATGCACTAGACCGGATATTGTACATGTTGTAGGAGTTGTTAGCAGGTATTTGAGTCATCCCGGAGTTGAGCATTGGAATGCAGTAAAATGGATTCTCAGGTACTTGAGAGGTACATCCAGTAAATACTTATGTTTTGGGGGCTCTAACACTAATTTAAAGGGCTATGTTGACTCAGATTTGGCAGGGGATATAGATACTAGGCGGAGTACCACAGTTTATGTATTTACAGTTGGTGGTACAACAATGAGTTGGATTTCACGATTGCAGAAGGTGGTTGCCTTATCCACCATAGAGGCAGAGTATGTTGCTGCAACAGAAGCGGAAAAGGAGATGATATGGCTGCAACTTTTCATGGAGGAGTTGGGAAAACAACAGGCTGAAAATTACTTGTTTACAGACAACCAGAGTGCTATACATCTTGCAAAGAATTCTACTTTGCATTCTAAAACAAAACACATACAATTGAGATATCATTTCATTCAGTCAGTGTTGGAGGATGGATAGGTCAAGCTAGACAAGATACATACAGATGTCAATCCAGTAGATATGTTTACAAAGGCGGTGACAAGGGAGAAGCTGAGCTCCTCTTTAGCTTCAGTTGGCCTTCAAGGTTGAATTCAAGTATAACAAAGTAGTAGGGTCCAAGGTACTTATTTCCAATGGGAGCTATAAGTGCAACAGTGTTGTCCAGGATCAGTCTCCAAGTGGGAGGTTGTGATGGTGTGGAGCCTGATTAGTCTCCAAGTGGGAGATTTTTGGTATGTGGCAACTGATTATGCTATACTATATAGCCCATGGTATACTGTACACCCCGGCCCCCTATCCAAAAAAGGGAAAAATCAATGAAAAAAAGAAAAATTCAATTTTGTAGAACCAAAAAATCTGGAAGCTTCTAAGCTTGTTAAAAAGGGGTTCGAATGGGTATTACTATATGATGAAAAATGCGATTATTCGTAAGATTGTAATAGGTTTTTCACTGGATAATAAAAGTATTGGATGGTTGCAGTTTGGTGGATGTAGCCCAGATTGGGTGAACCACATTAAATTCCGTGTTATGATTTATTTTGTGCATGTTTTAGTTTCTCTGTTTATTATATAAAATATGCATTTAATTATTAGATCTGCCATCTCTAACCCTAACAAGTTGTGCATTGTAATCAATCCAATTCGGTTGGATCAGTTGGGGAAGGGATATATAACCCCAAAATATTCATTTTTACGGGGTTGATCAATTTTCTAAAGGTACTGTATGGACTATTTTTGGAAATAAGGGAAAAACACAGTTTTCTTGTATTATTTGGTGTCTTTTTGATGAACCACTGATTCCTATTGAAGGTATATGTTTTTGGATTCCTTAGTAGTTTGTATTCACATGTTTTAACATCCCCTACATGTTCTAATAAGCATAAGAGATCAATTATTGCACGTTTTAACTGACTGTCCATAGGAAAAGTTTAGATTTTGCACTGTTTTGAGAGTTTTAATGAAGGAATGATCCATTTCATGGAGTATTGTGACTAAAAACCTATGAATAGATCACATTTGACATGTACCATAAGAAACTAACAAATAAATGTGCAGGGAAGAGGAAAACTAATGTGTGCACAATGAATTAGCAAAGAAAAAGGCATGAAGATGGACCCTAGGGTATAGCAGTGAAGGATCTACCTTAACAAGTGATATGTTTTTGAGTTGCAATAGTTAATATGTGTTGAATTAATGGTGAAAAGTCTAAAATTAAGATCTAGAAGTGTTTGGAAGACCTAGAACCAAGAAGCCCTAGTTTTAAGCCAATTTAAGGAGGGTTTTACATTTGGGCATGATAAGGGTGATATAGAAGACTAAGAGTGTAAAAATCCTTGGTTTGGGAATTTTTTGAGTGACTGTTAAGAGTTTCATGGTTAGGGGACAACTTTAAAGAGGGGTTGCTTTGAGAAAAAGGGCTAATTAGGCCTAGTTTTAAGGAAACAATAGATTTTAAAGAGAGATTGTCTGAAACAAGTGATACCAAGAAGTTGATATGATGTTTTTCATCACAAACCACATCTGAAACAATCATTAGATTGGGGGTTCATTTGTAAAGTTTGAGGAAAAGATCAAGAATCCTTTGCTAAAGGCCTAATAGGGCTAGAAGGCTAGTTGAGGAACAAAGGTGAGTTTTGTTCAAGATAGAGGGTTAGAGCTTGAAAACCATTTGAGTCAGGTTAGGTTGAGTCCTTTGAGATCATTCCAATGGTTTGGAACCATAAGGGAAGCAAATAAGTCATGAATGCAAAGTTGAGGCCTTATCTCCATGTTGGTGCCTAGTTGAAAGGTTGAGAGTGAATCATTGTAGTCTTGTAACTTGGTGTTTCTTTCAAAGTCCCTGACCCTCTGCATCATGGATATCCTCCATAACTGGGTGGATATGGGGTTTTTGTTGGTTTCTAGATGAATAGGAGTTAAAATATGGTCTAGCATAGTATAATGGATCTAGTGGCATACCTTGTCTTGGAGCCCAAGGTATCCTTTGTGCAACATATTAGACTTGGTCTTCTTCAATCCGAATTGGCTTGAACTCAGGTGGAACCTATTTTCTTTCAAGGTTAGCTACCATCTTGCATCTACAATCCTTCTTCTTTTTTCTATAGTGGGGGCAATACTCTGTCAACATTTCCTCTGCCTCCTCTTGCTTCTTCTTGGCCTAAAGTGTATCTAGTTTAGTAGTTAGAATGTTGATAATTTCCTACTTGAAGTCTATCAACAAATGAGTGATCTCCATTCCTTAAACTCCATAGGTAGTTGACTTACCCATGGAAGATTGATAAGCTCTCCCTTTCTTTGAAGCTGCCCTAGAGTAATTCTAGCATATTTTCTTGATATCCTCCCAAGGAGCTTGAGAGATATCTCCTCCTACCATGAGGTCCAAGGCATCAATGCAGCTGTCATTAATTACTATTAGGAAAAGAAAATTTTGTGAGTCCTCATTAAGTGCATGGTGTGGAGATTTTTGCAAGAAAAACAAGAACCTTGCAATTTAATCTTCCATGCTCTCATCTTCCTTTTGTTGCATCCTGAAAATGTCACCTCCTCTCATGTCACTACTCTTGCAATATTCCTTGTATTTCTCAAGGAATTTTGTCTTCATGTCTTCCCAAGTTTCCACAATATCTCTACCTAGGCTCATGAAACATCTTAATGCAACCTCTTTTAGAGTGGTAGGAAATAGATTAATCCTATGGGCATCAGTAGTATAATCATAACTCCTACAGAGTAGGTCAAACTCAAATAAGAAGGTATCAATATCTTCTATCACAATTCCATAGAACTTGGGGAGTGCTAAGGCAGGTGTTCTTTATGTTGTAAACTTCATTCTGATGGGAAATGGGGAAAGGAAAATTTGGTTGGTTTGGTCTGTTCCTATTTGCATCACCCATGCCTGCTTGATGTGGTTCCAAGACAAAGGGGTTTTCAAGTTGATTTTGATCTTTAGAGGACACTTCAGAATTAGTCAAATAAAGATATGTATCAACAAAGGGGTGTGGATCTTCTTCCTCTTATTCTAGTAGGTTCTGATATTCAACTAGCTAGAATGGATGAGGATTGTTAGGAAGAAATCTCCCATAGGCATCCCTTCTCCTTCCTCTATGCATGCGGTATCACTCACTATCAGTCAACACACACAAAGAATTGGTAAAGAATCATGGGGTTCATTACTTCCTAGATGAGGATATGCTAAGAACACCTTCCAGAAACACTACAACAAGAAAAACTACCAATGACTCCAAAAGACTCCCTAGCTTGACACCATCCCCAAAAATGGCGCCAAAAATGTTGGCCTCCTACAATGATTTTAATAACTAAGCCTTTATGACCATGACTCAAAGATTGGAAATCTAACCTAAATAGCTATCTCAATCATCATGAAGGTGCATTTAACCTATCAACCTAGGGAAGTGAACTTTAAATGGGTCAGCACAGTATGTGCACTAGGAACTCAAAGTAGCCATTGCATTCTACATCTAAGAAACACAATATTGAAAGTAAATTTCTTAAAAGGGAATGAGAAAAATGTTGAATATCAATCAATGACTATGCTAAACTAAAGTGCATATCAGGAATTAAAATCTAAGCAATGAACAAGACACTACTCTGTCTGCTTTGGCTGCAAGAATAGTCAATGCTAGATTTCTAACTAAGTACTAAACAACAAGTAATACTAAACTAATGCTAAACTAATAAGATGAATTAATCACCAAGTGGGCCCCCTTGGATAAGTATCCTCTAAACTAATAAGAACTCAAGTGCTTAAACTTAGAACTTTATTTTATTCACTGTAAATCGTGTATACAAGAATGTAATATATTTGTATCACTGAAACTAGAGAATGAGAGTACAATATCAAATCTTGCAACCTCCTGAATAAGGAGCATCAAATCATTATTTATACTACAGCTAAACAAGGTAGTCAACTCCACGACTGGGAGGATGCCATTTAGGGAAAAAAGGGGAAAGTGGAGTGATGGTGGTTATGCATGCATGGAATCTGGTTAGACATGGAAATCCAGATGTAGATCTAGCATAGTAGTAACACCCATGCATGCTCAATCATTAAGGTCCACTACAAGGTTGTTACGTTCAATTGCATGGAGAATCTTTTTCTATCGGCTGCCTTTGACTTGGAGCAATTCCTCAGCTGGTTGTTATGGTGCATGCCTAGCTAGCGGTGTCTTCCACAACTTGGCATATTAAATCTACATGGAAAAGTCAATATGCATAATAACTGCACATGTATAACCACTCTAAGAATCATTCATTAATCACATGCAAAATCAATATAGATAACCCACATAATATGTCAAATGTCATGAAAGCTTGCAGAGATAGGATAATGTCAAATATTAATGGTTTGAGGGAAACATTATGCAAATACCAACATTTAATCATCAAAGTTCATGTCATCAGCCAACAAATAGACTATATATTCTACCCAAAACTAGACCAAAAACTAGGCTCATCACCTACTACACAAAAACTAGTGCAATCTCCTAAGGTTTGTGAATTTTCAGATTATGCATTCACTTCATGAACATACAATTGAACTAAGTTACAGCAATGAAATAAGGAAGCCTTGGCTAACTTTACACAAGAATTTTTCATCAACAAGTGACAAAAGTATGGGTTGGAAATTCATCAAATACCATAACAACAAACACCATTATCACAACCATTCAATAAACTACAAGCTAAAACTAACTTGGAAGTTGAACCATCCATGCAAAATGAACAAACTGAAAAGAAACATTCATAAAATCATGCAATGCTTTGCCCTATTGCTGCAAAATTCCCTTTACACCAATTCTCCAACAACTTACAAATGAGGAGAAAGCCCCTATTTATAGTTTTCCAAAAGGATAATGAATGACCAGGATTGATTTACATTGCATGGCCAAGATTAATTACAAGTTAGGGTTTCACCTAGCCCCAATATCTCACAATTTAAAATAGACCATTTTGTCCTCTTCTTTGTTTTTTCTTCTAGCCTATTTTTTCTTTTATTTGTTGTAGCAGTTTTGTCCTATAGTGACTGTCTTCCCTACTCTAGCTGAAACTATCAAAGTATGCCCTTTTGTTGATGTGTTTACAACATTTCTTCATTGAATCTTGTTGCAGATTCATGTCACTAAAAAGTAGATATGTTGCTCCTGATCTCGGTGGACAACTCTTTAATTCTTCAACACTAACTTCGCATTCATATGTTAGCTATTCCTTCTTCTAGTGCTTGTTATATTGATGGGTGCTAGGAGGAGAGGCAAGAATAAAATGAATAATGACTGGAGCAATGTGTTTTCCCCTTGTTCTACCCTCCTCTTTTGATGGATTTCTCAATAGGCCTCCCTGATGGAACCGCAATAGGTTCCATAAAGCCTGCATGAAAAAGATGCAGTAAGTGCTTTCATATGTAAATTAGAGCAAGTGTTAATCAAACCCTATAAATCGAGCATTAGATCCACTCATGCATTCTTGAAAGATCACAAAATTTATCATTATTTAGCACTCAAAGTTCATTTAAATCACTTAGGATAATGTACGATCAACTATGCGGGTTTTTCCAAGCTGGAAACCATTAGAAGGAAGGTAGTTATCTAAGAAGCCATGGATATTGACAGACATAAACCCATAGCCAACAACCCGCAGACAACAACTTGCACACAAAAACCTACAACAAAGGTTATACATTAGTAAGTTGGCAATCAAATTCCTCATGAGGTACTTTGGCATGTGCAAATGTTAGGTTGTAGGATGGCTGACATTGTTAGGTTTCATCCTAACATTTTGCAGGTTAGATATGTGTGGATGCTGCTAGATGGAAGGACATTTAAACTTAGTTGTTAAGTTAGCATATTTTAGGGGACAAAGATGTGTAGACAGAGTTCTGCACTATGGAACCCGCGGGTGGTTTTGGCAACTAGGTTTTATTTCTAAAGTGTGGTTATTCTGGGACATGTAGATGGAAGTTTTTAGGCCATCGTCAAATGTTTGTTGTTAAGGAACGACCTCACAGGGATGGCGGTCCACATAGGTAGGCCCACATCAAGCTCCTAAACTTAAGTTTTGGTGTTTGTTGAACTTCAATAGAGCAAAGGAAAACCAGTCTATGAAACTCGCCATATGGGAAGACACAGGTGCTCAGATGTTAGGGAATGGAGATGGAGTAAGGGCTACCCATAGATGAAAGTCCACATAGGTCGACACACATGCCATTTTCTACATGGTATGATCACAAGGTAAATTTGGGTCGAGGTCACTTGGCATGTGCAAAATAAGTGATGGACCACCTTCAATTTTCTTCCCTTTGTCAAAAAAAAACCTCTTTTGTTCATATGGGTACAAGGAGTGCGCGTGTAGCTAATGGGAAGGGAATTGATGTTTGGCTATTAAGTAGCAACTAAAGGTGAATGACATCCCACATGTAGATCTCCACGAATGGCAACCTACAAGCAAAAACCCATAGCCAGTAACTTGCACACGAAAACCCACAATGAAATTTCTACAAAGTCACAAGCATAGTAAATTTGAGATTTTCAATTTTAGCACATGGGAAAAGGGGGAGAAAGAGTTCCTAGACATATTTCCTTAAGATTTGAATCATTTTGATAAATGTGGAAATTTGGGATGTGGAAGCTAGAGGGCCCAGTGTAGTAAAACAAATGGTATTCCACAAACAGACTTTCGTATATGAAAACCCGTAGATGGAAACCCACAACCAACAACCCGCAAATGGAAACCTATAGCACAATTTCCACAATGTCTAAAAACTTTATGAATTTGATTCAAACCTCCTTGGGTATGTGGAAAAATTCATTTTATGGGTTGTAGATGTTGAAAACTTGAATTTCACACCCTTCTTTAAGATGCAAACATTTGAAAAGTGGAAGTCAGAGGGTCCATTGCCGGGACACCCTTGGCAAAGGAAATGAGTGAAAATTCTACTTTGAGAAGGCACACACTGAAGGTCACAAGGAACAATGAAATGAGTATGTTGGCCTACTAAGGGAGACCCATAGATGCGGGTCCACCAGGGGTGATAGCCACTTGGTCGAAGCTTTGATGGAGAAATTAGGTGCGGAGCCCACCATGTGGGTGGAAGTTCAACATTGGCCACTACTTAGTAGAAGAACACTGACATAAACTCACAGACAAAAACACATAGATGGAATTTTGTAGACAAAAACCCATAGCCACCAACCTGCACATGGAAAACCACAACGAAACTTCCACAAAGGTAAAAGACTTAGAAAAATTTAGGTAGGTGAGTTTGGTCAAGGAATGCTTGATTTTTTTAAGGCATGTGACCAGCTTAGGCTCAGGAATAGAAGAACACAAAATGAGGCAAGAGTAAAATAGTTGGTCAGGAATGAAAATAATTTATCAAGAGAGAAAGAAGGGGGGTCCTTTCCCTCGGCAGGGCGTGTGTGCAAAACATGCAAAATAGATTGAACTAGTTTTGTGTAGTTGTAGGTCCCTCTAGGTCAAGCAAAACTTAGTTTTATGGGAGTCTTTCTACTGTAGCATCCTCCATTGTTATTGTTCATCCATAGCATAGATTTAGAACAAATTTCTCAACCCTTTCCTCTTTTTCTATTTCTTTTAGATCTTTGTTAGAGTAGGATTCCAAGCATCACAACAATACTAATTTTGATGAACATAGTGAGTTTTAGCTTTCTATTCTGAGTGGGTAGCCATTGTTCATTCACCTCCAATACTGAAACTCCATTTTCAAACCCAACTTCCCATGCTTTGTGAACCATAAAGGCAACCTTGTGATTACCAACAAATCACATCAACCAACTGAATTATTCAAAGCATTGTCACGACTTGACACCTAAGATACCTTGGGGTGATTTATAAAAACATAGTTGTAGAAATTACCTTTCAAGAGAGGTAGCATACTTGTGTGTTTCGTATGTTGAGAAGGTGCAAAAACACCCATCAGCAGACATGTAAGAGGAATAAATGAAAATAGTTGAGGATTTGAAAGGATGTAATCAGAAGTAAATGAATGTAAGAGGTATTTATGGATGTGTAAGAGGTTATTTGAAACCTTTCGAGGGAAATTGAATGAGCTAGTTGAGAGGAAAATTCCTAGGAATATGCCATTACAAGGATAAATAAGGTATTAGATAATTAAAAGAAATGAATTTCATGTGCAATTTGGTTAGTTAATTAGGGGTTTAGTTTGACCAGGGTTGAGTCAAAAGCTAGAGAATGGGTAATGATGATTAGGAGTTAATTAATTAAGAATTAATCAACTTTAAGGGATTAGGAGTTTATGACATTTGATTTAAATATTTTGATTTATTAAATCAGATGAGAGGACTTTATGGTTTTAATTAAATAAATTGATTTATTTAATTAAACGTGATGAACATTAGTGAGCAGGAAGTGAATTAATCAAATAAACTTAATTACTTAATTAATAGTAGAAGTGATGTTAATTGATCAGATTTAGATGCATAATGTTGATTAGGATTATTTGCATGTCTATAGTGCTAGCTAGCTGGCATAAAGAAATTGGACCAAGTAAGGTCAAGAAGCCGAAAGTGACACCTACTTCCATGGAAAAGCCATAGATTCAACTAATGATTGATGAAGAGGTAAGGATGAAGATGAATACTCATGCTCAAACAAGGTCTACATCCTATAGGTTTGCATCATTATTTACTTATCCCCCTTTATTCAATATGGTTGTAGTAAAGTAAACATTGGGAAAGACTCCTATGGCTCTAGATGAGAGTTCCAAGTTTAAGGAAAATCAAATTAGGGAAAAAATGGAAAAACAAGGTGCCATGATGGAGTGAGTTAAAAAGAAGAAATCTAAAGAAGAGCCCATGGTACAACCAATAGTGGAAGAAATGATAAATGGAGGGTTAATTCCTATGGATATAGAAGAAGAATAATTTTTAAGAGAAACACTTTCCCCAAAGGTAGGAAACCTTGAAATACTTGTTGGAAAAGAAACAAGGGAAACTGTAGCACATATTCCAATTGATGATATTGTTATTGGAGACACAATTAGTGCCTAGCTTCCACTAGGGGATATTGAAAAGGATGTTGAAAAATCGTAGGTATTTGAAGAGAGAAGAGAAGACCAGGTTGAAGTTAAAGAAATAGTACCTTCACAAGGTATTGATGATAGGGTGATGAATAAGGAGAATCTTGATATAGAAGAACATGAAGGAAGTGAAACCTCAAAGACTGATATAGAACACATGGCTGGAAAGGAAAATGTAAGTATTGGAAACGAAGAGATATTAGAGAATCCTAGAAATCCAAAATCCAAGCTAGTGAATATTGAAAATGTTCCCATCCTGGAGAATGTGATAGGTGAGGTCGAGAATATAAGAGGATAATTTTTTGAGGGTACTAAAAAACAAGAAAAAATAAATGTTACAGAGGTAGAATGTAATGAAGATGCACCTAATTGGTTAATTAGAGAATTGGATTCCCCATTGGAAGTGGAATTGGTACCTCTAGATCTCAAGAGATTAACCCAAGAAGTGGAAACTCCTAAACCTAGGTGAAGAGTGAAAATGAAACATGTCTTGTAGAAAAATGTAGATGGAGGTAGAACACTCCATACAGCTACTCCAGTTGTGGATAAAAAACATGAAATAATGCCTAAGGAGTAGAGATTAATGAGTATCAATGTTGGATATTCATCTTGGACACAAGAATTAGAAGAAATGAAAACGAATTTGGAAACAATTGTTTCCAGGTTGCAAAAAATTAAACAAAAGAATAGAGAACTAAAATAATGGATTTCCCATTTGGAAATTTTTATAGTATCATTAGCCCAATCTGGCCAAGCACATGTTGAGTTGCCTCAGAATCTAGTGGTCATGTCACAAGAGCAAGTGGATGTTATAATAGCACTTCACAATAAAATGAGTGTGTATGAAGAATAGATGGAGCACTTGGTAAAACAAGGAGAAGAATTGATCATAGATGCAACTAAGAAATACAAGGAGGAATACCATTGGTGTCAAAAATCTAAGAGATTAGAAGGAGAACGCAAGTTTCTCTATGAGAAAATTGATGTTGAAAGGTGAAGTTTAAAAGCTATCATTTAGACAGATGTCCAAGAATTGATAAGTGAAAAGATAATCACCAAACAAGAGATTACAATGTGTGCCAAATGGAAGAAACAAATGAATTGGGAAGGTGACACCTTAATGCAATGTGTGGAAGGATTTGAAGAAGTCACTAACAAATGTAATAAATTTATCAACAGAGATCAAAGTTTCATTGAAACACTAGCACGGTAGGATGGAAAGGAATTGAAAGCTTTCAAGGAAAAGGTAAATAAAGACCCTGTTTAGTTGTTAAATAGGGAATTCATTGATAAGATTATATAGTTCAGAAATGCCATGGTTAAGTATGAAACAAAGAAGATTGAAAGGAATGAAAACATCCTCTAGATATCAGAAAATTATGCCAAGCTCAAATATAGTTGGATGGTAAATCAAGAAATTTCTAAAGAGTGGATGCAACAAGTGTTGGCTACCTTCCGGGAGTACCAATCGAAGAAAGGAAAAGAAGAGTTATTAGGCCTAGAGTCTGATACAAGCCAATGAATAACCATATGAACAATAAGAAAAATTGGATAGGGAAGGCCCACTATTCTCCTATTGTCACTCAATAATGTTCCTAATTGGATTGATATCAACCTCACAAGGTGAGTCAATTCTCAACAAGGAAGGCCTAGAAGGGGTTTTTTTGAGATTTGAGAGGTTCACCACCAAGAAAATTCTTGGAAAATGCACGTAAGAATTCAACTCACAAAACCTAATAATGAAATCTAAATGATAAGTGCAAATGATGAAATTATGCAACAACAAGTGAGGATGTGTGTACTTGGGAAGTCTAGAAATGCAATGAGGATTCCAAAAATTCAAAGAAGTTATCAAAATGTGTTATGGAGGACTAAGACACCCTTACTGTCTTATTAGTCCCAATGCCATTTTTTTGGGAAAATGTGCAATCTTTGGATGTCAGAATAGGATCTGAAAGAATCTCTACAAAATTCCACTTCTATTGGATGACTAAGAATCCCTTGCTACCATCTTAGTCCTAATCTCAATTTCTAAAATCTTCGAAAGTGATCCTGAGGCTTGATGTCTACACTCCCTTCTCCTCTAATCTCAAGTTCTAAAACTTCTGAATTTGTCTTGTAGGTGAGTTTATGTGAAGATTTCAACTATGCAATGCAACTTTGCAACTTTGTAACTTTGCACTTCAAATTATCTTCAAGTCTTCAACCTAAATCTGAAATCACAAACACACAAGAAGGAAAAAACTTGTTGATTGTTAGTGAATGGGGGTTTTCCTTGGTCAAACCCCTTGTTGCTAATTAAACCTTAAAAAGAAATGAAATTGAGGGAAATGATGAATGAACAACATGCAATGTTACAACTCACCAAACCCTTGCTATAAAATCTACAAACTTGTGTGAAATGACTAGCTTGGATATGGATCTTGAATCAAAGAAATGCTTGATAGATATGAACTTGAGTTTCTTGCTTGAATCAAAACCCTACATCACAAATGTTAGCTCAAAAACACACATGATGCAATAAGATATTTTCTATGATGCTTGAATCTTGATGATGGCTCCAAATGCTTGATGAATTTCTCTTGAATGCTTGAATACTTGAATTCTTACTTATATTTCTTGCTATCTTGTTATACGAAAATGACAGGAAGGAACCTTGTATTTATACTTATCCATGCTTAATATCCTGAAATTACACTACACCAAGCCAACATATGAATTCATTAATTAAAGGATGCTATATCCCACCAAGATTTGAAATTAAATCCCAAAAATACCTTAAGGGGGACTAAGAAGCCATAGGTGGCGTCTTAGTTCCGAGGCATGAAACTCAGGGCATAGACTCCAAAAAGGGACCTCTTTAAGGCACACCTAAAATCAGAGTCCCAAGACCTTTGGAAGAAAAAGATGCACTAGGTGGAATCTTAGTCCCAACCCAAAAATTAGGGACACTCAGAAAAAATCATTAAATTATAATTTATCCATTGATTTTTGTTGGGATTAGCCAGAAAAAGATATAGTTTATTAAGATTGTGGATACAAAATAGGACCAATTATGACATAAATAAGGATAAAAAAAGAAAGGTAGGCCCAAAAAATGTGAAAATGCAAGGGTATGCATTTTCCTACACTACATTTAGCCCCCACTTTAGTGAGAGGATGAAATTTCTTCAAACTCACACTAAAGTAGCCAACCACACAATCAAGAGGGGTTCCAATGTTCAAATGTTGGTAAGATAGGATGATAGTAACCAAGAGGGTGGCCAAGCCTCCAAGATCAAGATCTTAACAAAAACCAACATAAGAACAAAAGAAAACATATGCGGATGATATATGAATCCATAACCAAATCGCAAACATACACCATCAAAGATAGAAAAAGGAAAAAAAGGGAAAAGAAAAATTCTACAAATTAAGCTTCGACTAGTCATCCACTACAGTATGGACCGGGTCTAAGTTGTTTGTCCAAAAAGAGGTTTACAAGTGGAATGTGCTATCCACTATGCAAATAAAACAAATTCTCACAAGTGCTAGTGAGGCTAGTTGTCCACTAGGTGAGCCCCAAGAAGTCCATATCAAAGTCATACCCCCATGACTGTGATAAAGACAAAAATTCTTTCTCACAAGGGCTATTGAAGCTATTTTTTCACTAGGTGAGCCCCACGGGACCATATCAAATCCATACCTCCATGACTTTAATAAGGTACAAAAATGTATGCTCACAAGGGCTAGTGAAGCTAGTTGTTTACTAGGTGAGCCCCAGAAGACCATATCAAACCCATACCTCCATGACTTTAATAAGGTAAAAAAAGGAAATGCAACAAGAAAGAGGGATGTTCAAAGGGATTTTGCTTAGTTCATGTGATGTCTTAATCTAAGGGGACATTGTTCCTAATGTCTCCAAGAGAGGACCAATCAAAGGATAAAATATTTGCAACTTAGGGGATGTAGTGCATTGCACCACCACTAAGAGGAATGTAATATGTTAGGATAAATCAAGCTCTTGAAGGAAATTACTCCCAATGTCACCACAAATAGAAAAATACATCACACATGAAATAAGAAAATCACATCAAGGAACATGAAAAAGAAAAATGCTAATGAAATAATGCCAAAATAATGCCAATGTATGCCCCCACGTTAAATAAATTGCTAACACCATGTTGTGAGAAATTACTTCAAAGTAGTTAAAACATGAAAAGGGCAAAGAGGGTTGCCCCCAGAAACACATAAGGGATCTATGGATTCAAGGTCGGTATATGTCTTTGCTACAATGATATTAGAGAGCTTAGAACTGTCAGCATTCCCCAAATACACATAGAACTGGAAGAATGACACAAAGAGACCAAAAAAAAAAGAAAAATATTTTGGGTCAACATGGAAGAGACATATGGTGTCTCGATGCCTTGCATCATCCAAAAAAGGAAAACACAAGAGAAACATGTAAATGAAAGGAAAAGATCAATGAAAAGGAAAAAGCTTATGACATATAGAAGAATGAAGATACAAATAGAGGAATGCACATAGAGAGGAAACATCAAATAAAATAGCATGGGGGATCACAATATGCACATGCAATGAAACTAAAAGAAATAAAAAAAGGAAAATAAAAAAGACTAGTAAAGCATATTCAAGTCAACTATCCAACAGTTCATTCACATCCTAGTCTTGTTCAGAATATGTAGAATGTAAATCACTAGCAAGAGGGACAAGATCAAGTATTGTACTAGGAGATTCACCAAGTTCAACACGTGGTGCATCACTCGGCTTAGGAGGATCATCATGGTTTTTATTGTCTAAGCTCATGGAAGAAGAAAATAATAAATTCAGCTCATTATGCACTTGTTCATCAATTTTAGTTGTTTCTTCATCTTCATCCAAGTTAACCGCAGTAGGAGGATGAATTATAATATCCATAGAAGGTGTTGGTCCTTGTCGTGTTGGAGACATAAGTTTTGTTTGTTCTAGTAAGAGAGGATGGTCATCATTTATTGCTTCTATCAAGTTTGAATTTTTATTTTCAATGTTGTTCTCTTCATTCATTTTTTGAGCAATAGCACGACATCTACACCTATGCTCTCTAGCATTTCTATTTCTTTTATTACGGTTTTCAAGTTGTACTTGTGTAGGAGCAGGTTTTTCAACCATAGGTTCATTTTCTTTTTGTGAGGGAAGAATGAAAGAAACCATGGAAGGTTGTTCAACCACTTTCTCTTTGGCTTTATAAATTTTCTTAGGAGGTAGATTAGGGCTTGCTTGATTTTCTCTTGGTTTTGGCTTTATAAATTTGCTTAGGAGGTAGAATAGGACTTTTTTGGTTTTCTCTTGGTGTTTTTTAGGAAATAGGAAAGGAATTTTTATGGATGGATCTTGGTTTGTCAGGGGGGATTTAAGCTCGCTAATGTTTTCTTCAAGGGGTGGAGGTTTGAGCATAGGTGGAGGCATATTTTCAAGGGATAACTTGGCTATGCATTTTTCTTTGAAATTTTGGTAGGGTAGGTAAAGGAAGTATTCATGGGGTCTTATAGGTTCCATGGGCTCAGGAAAAAAATAATCTAAGGAAAAATTTTCATGGGAAGATAGAGTTTTAAAGCCACTATGGTTCACAGTGAATATTCCATTGTTGACTAGAAACTTTAAGCACTTGTGGACAGTGAATGAGACCACATTCATGGAGCAAAGCCATTTCTAGCCTAACTTCACATGAAATTTTTAGACACTGAAATTTGGTCTAAACCTATGACTTCAATATTCTTCATGGTCATGATTAAATAATCTTAATTATTTAATTAATTCATCTTAACATAAATTCTTCTATTTGATTAAATAATCTTAATTATTTAATTAATTCATCTTAACATTAATTATTCTATTGATTAAATAATCTTAATTATTTAATTAATTCACACTTTTCTTTATTCTATCTGATTAATTAAATAAACGCTTTTTATTTACTTATGTTACTAATTAACCTTATCCTTCTTGTCAAATTAAATAAATTCTTATTTAATTTACCTTTATTATATTTCAACTATAATTAAATAAATTCTTTATTTATTTATTTATTCATTTAAAATCCCTTCATCACTTAATTAAACAAATCTTATTTATTTAATTATTCTTTGAATATCAAATATTGAATTAAATGAATTATTTAATTCATTAATTCTATTTTAATGCATTCTTCTATATTTTAGATAATTATGTGAGTTATCTAAGTATTCACTTTTACTCGACTCAAAGATCTATTCAAATCGCTCAGTTAACTCTTGCTTTGATGTCTGAGTGGCTTTCTCGAGTAATCTCTTCGTCAAATCATTCAATCGTCCAGTGCTAACTCAATTGTGTGTACATGTAGATTAATTAAATATTCTTATTTAATTAATTAAACCTCATGCATGCATTTGAACAAGAGTTGTTTTAATCAATCTTCATCTTTGTCATGCAAAGATAATTCTTCTGTTTTTGAATACCAAACTTGAAGATTAAATCATTTATTTAATCTTTAATTCTATTTCTAATTTGTATCACTCATGTCACTACTGATAGTTATCATAATGCATGTCTAATCTGTTAATCTCAACCGTCTGTTGATCTTTCAATCCTGGCCTGTCGTTCGAATAATCAATTTTCTATAAATTGATCTATCATTCTTCATTCCAATCTCTCTCGTGAATTCTTATGACTTTTGAGAGCACTTTGTCTTGAATCTTCAATGTTTTGCTAATCATTGTCTTAGGCTATACTTGCATGAACTCTTGAAAATCTAAGGGCAATTATACTACATAAGCAAAATGGAGAAGGGCAATCAAGATGAATCATGGAAATACGTTTGAAATTGGTGAGATTGTTTCAGTTTGTTCACGTTATTACTTTCCTTTATTCTTTGTTGCTTAACATTTAGATTTGCATCTTAGATTTTAGTATTGCATGTTTGCTTCTAATCTTCTTTGTTGTTTTTGTGCACTTTCTTGGCGTTACCTTTGGTGAACCTGATGTGAATTATAGAGAAATTTGTATGTTTTCTTGTTTATTTTCGTTGTTTTGCAGGTTACAGCCAAGAATTCATATGAAATCCCATCACCTTCTTTTGAGCACAGAAAAATAGGCGAATAAAATATTTTAAAACATTTTTTGGGTTTTGTATATCTCATTCTCAGCTTTCCAAAACTTCAAACAGTTTAAAATTTTGTTAAGATTTGAGAAAGTTATGGTCATTTTAGTGATCGGATTTTTTTAAGCTTTAACTGTTAAAATGCGAATTTTCTTTTGTTTATAACACTATTGTCTTGTAGGATTTTGCAAAACGTTTTCTAGGTTTTGAAGGTCTATTCTTTAGCTTTCCATAGATATCTACGATTTAAAATTTTGTTTATTTTTGAGGAAGTTATCACTATTTTTAGTTTGTTGTTTTCATTTAAGTTTTTTGTACTAATCTTCTATTTTCAGCATGTGTCTTGAGGAGTTAACAAGTTTTTGTAGGATGATTGACGAAGACAATATTGAAAACTACTAATGAATCTTTCTGCAGAACGCATGTCAAAGACCCTAGTTAAACTTTTGAAACAGATTGTTTGGTAGTGTAGCAAATCTTTCATTTGGATTAAAATTAACAAGTGTTTACTATGTTTGGTGTGAAAGCACAATTGTGTATTACCTTCACGATTTGGTACATCGAAGTATCCTCTCCCCTTATGCATCTGTGTGATCCTAGGTGTAAGAGAAACGGTTACCAACTCTAGAACTTGGGCCTATTCTGGTGGGAATAAGTACTCACCCCAGGATGACTTAGACCGGTAGCACCCTGAACCCGTGGGACTTCCAGCCAGTATATAAAAGTGGGTTCTTGGGGAAATCCCAAGAATCACGAGTGTGGTTCCGACAAGATGGATCTAAAAGGGGACTCTCGCCGCATGGATCATGCCCCACAAATGGAATGCCCGTTCTAAACACCTTTTGTTTTAGAGACCAACCGTTCTATTGGCCATTGCTTGGTATACTGCAGGGTATAGTATCATGCCTGAAGATTACTCACTATTGATCCCCTTGAGTAGAGATAGTAGTTCTTGGGAGGTCATTGCCTAAAGAATTCAAAATTAGTGTGCTAGAAAGATGTTAATGAGTCGTGGAGGGGAGCCAATGCCACCAAATTTCTAAGCTATCTACTCTCGAGAAGGAAAGGCGTTTATCACCAATCCAGGGTATTTCAGTGGGCTATACCAAGTATACAAACCCTAGGCCTTTGGCCTATTAGGATGTGCTTGTCTGTTGTCAACTTAAACATTTTTTGAGTCCAAAATCGAAACTAAAAACACTGTCTTATGTTTGTTCTTGTTTACCAAAATTTGATCACGGAAAACAGAGTCAGTTTAAATCTTAGGTCACTAAAAATTTCACAGAGTCACAACTGTTCACCAGAAGGTTGCAATTGATTTTTAGAGTCGCATCTATTTAACTTTGAGTCACATATGTTATTATGAGTCGCATCTGTTTAACTTCGAGTCGCATCGGTCAGTTAGAGTCGCATCTGTTAGAAGGTTAACCGCATCTGTCAAAGTCACACATTGAACTTTACCAGAGAAACACAATTGATCACTGGAAAATCGCAACTAGTAAACTTGACTGCATCTATGAGATCCTGCGATGCATCTATCTGCTTATCAGAAAACTAGAATTCACAATCACTATCCAGTCAACACGATTATACTAGTTTCAGTTATCCTTACACAAACAGTCCTTGAACAGAAACCTGAAACAATTTGCTCAATTTTGCATCTTTTAGGTTCATTTGGTCATTACCATAGTTGTCTTAATTCAGGGTTTAGCTTCATCTTAGAATACATATTACCTTGCATTAAACTTCTAGAAAGGTCACTTTTACAAACTTTAGGATTAGTCCACCACCTACACTCTAGAAAAGTCATAGTGTCAACGAAATATGTCATTGAACCTAGTTTTATCAATTTATCCTTTGTCCTACAGAGAGTCCTCCTAGCTCATCAGTCTAGTTAGGAAACTCAACTTGTCTTTGATCCTCGTCCTACATTGGTTCCTTGACTTAACTAAATTGACGCCTTAGTTACACTTTAGGTAGTTGGTCCCTCCGTATTGGGTTTATAGAATTGATTATTTTAGAACCTTGCTTAGACTTTGCATCTTTAGATTTTAGACTAGTGTCGCCCTAGAACATTTCGTATTTTGCATTTAGAAAATCCAAAAACATAGCTTAGGTTGCATACCTTAGACTTAAGTCACTCTTTGCATTGTCATACCTTAGCTCTCATATCACATACCTTAGTCATACTCCACCTTTCATCATAACCTCATCACCATGTTTGCAATTTACCTTGATATGTGTGCTAGTCAAGTTGAATACCAGTTACTCCATAATGGTCAATTCCAACAAGCTATAGACTTCAAAACACAATATATCCAATCCAAATGCCAACCAACGTCAATCCATGGTCAACTACCTACATACTCTTCCTACCAACAATTCATAAGTCCTAGTCCTCCATCCATCTACCCTCATTATCAAGAGTCCCTTAGCATAATCCATGCCATGAATCAACAACAAACGTCCACTTATCACCCTTATCCTAACCTTGACAAGGGAAACCAACCTTCCACTAATCCCTTCCAATCCTCCACATCCTATCATAGTCCTTCATCCACTAATCCCTTCCAAGCCACTCCATCTCAATCTACATTTAGTCATGAAAATACATCTATTCATGGTCTCCAAAGTCACATCCCATCTACTAAACTTAAGGATACATGTCAAATGGAAAGTCCAAAGCATGACTTCATGGCTTCACCTTCCTGTCAAGATCAAAGTAGTCTATCCCATGACCCTATCTTTAAGTCCATCCAAGAAGTCCTAGATAATCATGGCATCCAAAATACACCTATCCTTGATCAAAATTCCATTCCCAACCATATTATTCAATGTCTTTGATCAAGACATTACTATTGAGCAAGAAGTCCAAAATGATCCACTCCTTGACCTTTATGCCATTCATGATCAAAAATTTGAAGACAACCCTATCCAAGTACCAAATGCATCCATTTCCCAAAATGAGACACTTGCCTCCTTTGGACACATAGATGATATTCCTCTAGAATGAGAGTTTCCTACTCTGGATATATTTGCAAATGATTAAGCTATAGCTGAGTTCATTGGACTCTATGACAATGACCATAAAGACAGTTTCAATATTGACTTGGAAGCACTAGTAGAATCCTCTGAATCTGATATATCACAAAATCACATCAAAGATATCCAACATCTCAATGAAGCTAAGACATCCTATCAACTAGGATCATCCACTTTTATCAAATCAGGATTTCTTGTAGAGGAGAAGATTCCAAGTAACAGTTTACACATGAACAGTGATGGGTTAGCATCTTGCTTTCAAAACAAAAAATACCCCATCACAAACAGAATTTGTCAGAGCATGCAGTATCAAGGAAAAGGACTAGGCATACACAAGCAAGGAATTCTAGAACCAGTACAGTTTCAAGCAAATCCTAGACATCAAGGTCTTGGTTATTCTTTAGTCAATAAATCTAATGATGTTAATGGTACCTCCTCAATATTGGGGGCAAATTTATCTGATACAAACATCAAAATGGAGGACATGAGTAGTTCTTACCATAAGGTTGTTGCCAACACTCCTTCCATCCATCTTATAAATTGTCATTCCAACATGAATAAACCTTCCATTTGGAACCAACAAAAACAAAAGTTTTACAAATTCAATGTTCAAAATCAAATATCAAAGGCTATTGAATCAATCAAAAATCCAAGTGGACAAATAAAGTTAAAATGGATCCCAAAGAAAAATGGATCAAGCAAAGAAAATAGTTCAAAAGTAAAAGTCAATCAAAATGTTGAGCTACAAGAAAAGAGGACTCCCACATATAATAAATGTCCACCTCCTTCAAAATGGTCATCATACAAGGCATATAAAAGTTATGGTTCCAAAAATTATCCCAATTTGAAACCCAGTCTCCATCATCCATCACCCCAAGTTTGGCAAATGAAAATTCCTACATCTAAATTGCCAACTGTGTCTACCATCATCCATCATAATCCTACATCTCGCCTAAAGTCTAAAAATCCTACATCACAAATCCATCGCATCTTGGTAGCAAATATTTATTGTAAGGACTCCCATGGCACTCTATCACGATGTGTGTATTTTGATAAGGCCAACTCTAATGTCAACAAGAATCATAATGACATCAATAAATTGTATGCAAGGGCTATGATCCTGACGAGGCAACTACTTCATCAAGGTTATTATTGGCATATCATGGCACCAGTCTCTACATCAACACCATCAATGGATTTGGAACAATCAGTGATCATCTAAAGCATCAAGGCCATCCAACAAAAGAAAAAAAAAGTCACTTTGATGAAAACCTAGCAAACAGGCATCTTGTTGACACCAAAAGAACCAAAAAAAAAAAGTTAAGAGAAAAATTTCATCCAATAGTGAAAACCATTCTTATGGTGCTTTGGATAAGTACCATGATGAAAACCTGGCAAACATGCGTCATGTGTAAGAAATTATCTATGTGGACTATTACACTTGGGGGCAAGTTGTCTCATCTCCCATACCCTTCATATGACATTTATTATGACATTTCCCTCTATCCATCTAAGCCCTTCCACTCATGCCCATTTTCCACCTACTTTGATCTTGATAAGGACTGGGGTGCAAACATAAATCATGCTTTGGAAAAAATCTTGACATGTCTATCCTTTGGTCATACACTATCCATGAAATATCATGTCATAGCCTTCATAACATTTTTTCAAATGAGTTATCCTTATATGAAATACCTATCACATGCCTTGGTTTTTCCCATGTCAATGGTCTAAGGATCTTCCATCATACCATCCAATCTTGAAAAGTAATTCCAAATGCAACAAGCCCAATCCATACAATCTTTCTATGCATCCTAGTGCATCATTCAAAACATTCATTGGCTTTGTTTCTAGCTTGGCTTCAAACCTTGATCCTTTAGTCACATTATTGTTATCCTCATGTTGTTTCGGGATGTGTCCTTCCCACGCTAAACAACATCATCACCATCCTCATCACATGTCAATTGGTTTTCAACTTGACTAGGGGCAAGATCATGGTTGTCCTTGGATTCTTGTGCATGCTTGCTCACTTGCTTATAGGCATCATTACCCTGTACATAGTATCTATCCCTGTACATAGTCCACTTCCCTGTACATAGTCCACTACCTTGTACATAGTCCTTATCCCTGTACATACTACCTGTCCCTATACATATCCCTTATCTTTCGTATCCATCACTTGTATATACCATTCATAATAAGTGGTAGTCTTTCCCATAACCTAGAATGATTGACATCAAGTGCATTTCATATCCCCCATTTTACCCTATTCATAATCGATTGGTCTTATACTTGATTGGGAGCAAACACTTGACATGCATCATATTGGTTCTTACATTGGCTGTGTTGAAGATGTAAAACCATAGAAAACTCCAAAAAAATTACAATATGACCTGAGAAAACACAAAAAACATCAGAAAACTTCAAAAAGACAAAAAAATCAAAACATTTCAAAAATCCAAAAACAAAGTCAAAGTCAATCGCACTTGTCAGTCTTTGTCGTTTGTTGAACTATGTTGCCTCTATGACTAGACATAGGCAAGGCCATCTTCCAATGTGCCCTTGAGGCATTAGGTTAGTCCGTTTAGGTTTGTCTATATAAAATCATAATTCACTCCATATGTCTATATGACAAGGTCATTGGTCAAGTTGAACTACGAGGTCTCTACATGTATAACGTAGGCAAGGTCATCAATCGATGAGCCCCTGAGGCCGCACTAGGTTAGTCCATTGGGGTTCATCACATTCACTTTCACACACATCTTCTATTTGTAGTCAGTCTTTCCAGTCAAAGTCAAGTTGAACTACGAGGTATCTGCGTGTATAATGTAGGCAAGGCCATCAATCGATGAGCCCTCAAGGATGCACTAGGTCAGTCCTTTAGGGTTTGTCATCACACACAAGTCATGCATCAATCTGGTGAATAAGTCAACAAAGTCTCTAAGTCAAATCAAACAACTTGCCAAACAAAATAGTCAAAACAGATCAACAAATGTCTGCAACAGGATGTGTCCTTCTTGGAAACAGACATCATCACAACAACCATCTGGTATCTTATTCAGGATGAGTCCTTCCTGAATACAACTATTGGCAAAACAATCTATGTCTTATACAGGATGAGCCCTTCCTGCATAATTGACATGCTCAAACAATCAAACATAGCCTTACATAGGTTATCACATCAACGACATCTGACTCAACATCTTATACGATACATGTCTTTCTGAAACTAGGCTTTGTCATGCCTTATACAGATAGTCATAACATTGAAACCAGACTCACAGTCTTATATGGTATGTGTATCTCCTAAAATCAGGCTCTATCAATCAACACAAATCAAATAAACAAATCAAGTTTTGGCAAATATTTTATTGGCTTTTTGACTTTTTGACTTATTTATCTTATCTTTTCATTTGACTTTATGACTCAGAATTATGTTAATAGCTTTCTCAAGGATGTCCCATGAAGGATTTAGAGAAGCAACGATGTATCATAATTCTATTTTCTTTGACTGTTGTCTGTCGACTATCTTTTAAATTTAATTTTGAGTCATGTTGCTAGTTTCCTCAAGGATGTCCCATGAAGGATTTAGAGGAGCGATGACGTCTCATGATCCATCTTTTTTTCTTTGTTTGTTGTTTGTGGTTTGTCTTGACAAAAAGACTAGGGCAACTTGTGTCCTTAGTTTGAGTTAACGACACTTCTTGTCTGTGATTGACTGTTGTTAGCAAGTGGATGACCTTGCACACCTTGATCTATGCAATATCATGGTGTTTTTCTCCATTTGTATTAGTCCCACCCAATGATGATAAAATGCAACACCTTTTGTGATACAACAAAACATCAAAGATTGCTAATACTAACATCAAAGTCTTTTATTATTCATCTTTCTTTTCGCACTAACATTTCTTCTTTTCTACTTCTTCACCACCATTATCTATTTTCCTCTATCCTTTTCTTCTTTCATCTTCTAGTTCTCTCATTGATTTCGAGAGCACACTCATGTTCTTTGAACCCGCCTATCCTCCTGAGGGGGCATACCTTCACCTGTTTTACACTGGGGCATTACTGGGGCATATTTCATATCAATTTTCTTTGACACAATGCCGAAATGACATTGTATCAAAGAGGGAAAATGTAGACACTAAAATTTGGTCTAAGCCCTGACTGTCTTCTTCATAATTCTTATTCTTCATGGTCATGATTAAATAATCTTAATTATTTAATTAATCATCTTAACATAAATTCTTCTATTGATTAAATAATCTTAATTATTTAATTAATTCATCTTAACATAAATTTTCTATTGATTAAATAATCTTAATTATTTAATTAATTATCTTAACATTAATTCTTCTATTAATTAAATAATCTTAATTTTAATTAATTCATCTTCATTAATTCTCTATTAATTAAATAATTTAATTATTTAATTAATTCACACTTTTCTTTATTCTATTGATTAATTAAATAAACACTTTTTATTTAATTATGTTACTAATTAACCTTATCCTTCTTGTCAAATTAAATAAATTCTTATTTAATTTACCTTTATCATATTTCAACTATAATTAAATAAATTCTTTATTTATTTAATTATTCATTTAAAATCCCTTCATCACTTAATTAAATAAATCTTATTTATTTAATTATTCTTTGAATATCAAATCTTGAATTAAATGAATTATTTAATTCATTAATTCTATTTTAACGCATTCTTCTATATTTTAGATAATTATGTGAGTTATCTAAGTATTCACTTTTACTCGACTCAAAGATCTATTCAAATCACTCAGTTAACTCTTGCTTTGATGTCTGAGTGGCTTTCTCGAGTAATCTCTTCATCAAATCATTCAATCATCTAGTGCTAACTCAATTGCATGTACATGCGGATTAATTAAATATTCTTATTTAATTAATTAAACCTCGTGCGTGCATTCGAACAAGAGTTGCTTTAATCAATCTTCATCTTTGTCATGCAAAGATAATTCTTTTGTTTTCGAATACCAAACTTGAAGATTAAATCATTTATTTAATCTTTAATTCTATTTCTAATTTGTATCACTCATGTCACTACTGATAGTTATCATTATGCATGTCTAATCTGTTAATCTCAACTGTCCATTGATCTTTCAATCTTGGCCTGTCGTTCGAATAATCAATTTTCTATAAATTGAACTATCATTCTTCATTCCAATCTCTCTCGCGAATTCTTATGACTTTTGAGAGCACTTTGTCTTGAATCTTTGATATTTTTCTAATAATTATCTTAGGCTATACTTGCACGAACTCTTGAAAATCTGAGGGCAATTATACTACATAAGCAAAATGGAGAAGGGCAGTCGAGATGAATCATGGAAATATGTTTGAAATTGGTGAGATTGTTTTAGTTTGTTCACGTTATTACTTTCATTTGTTCTTTGTTGCTTAACATTTAGATTTTCATTTAGATTTTAGTATTGTATGTTTGCTTCTAATCTTCTTTGTTGTCTTTTTGCACTTTCTTGGCTTTACAAAATTAATCCAAATTAGAGATGATAGAGAATGATGCATTTGATTTCTTTGGTCTTACTTGTAAAGGGAGTGTGATCGAGCCCATTGTAGCACAAGCAAAACCATCATGCATTTTAATCCATGCTTTTGGTGTATCATATCTATCTTGAGTGAGTTCATGCACATATAATATTTCTTCTATGATCACATTCTCTCCATAGACGAGATCAATTAAAATCCTAGGAGTGGGCCTGTTATTGATTCCACTAGCTATGTAAAGAGGACCATCAGGTGCATTCTTGATTGTTTCTTTTGAAGAGGAAGTAATTTCAATAGGAATTTTGGTTTTTTTTATGAGACTCAATGTCAATCACTCCTATCCTTGTATTAATAGGACTTTGTTCATTAGTATCCATAGGATTTTTTTCATTATTGCTCATGTTTTCATCATTCGTGCCAACATTCATCACATCGGGCTTAGTTTCACTAGCCTTAACAAATGAAATATTATGGTTGGACATTGGATTGGTAAAGACTTGCAAGTTTTGGTTGGGAGGAGCTACAGACTTATTAGCTTTGTCATTTACACCTCCAATTTGGATATGATTAGAATCAATGAGGTTTTGCACAATATGTTTAAGACATTTGCAATGTTCTGTATCATGTCCTTTTTGTTGGTGATAAGCACAATAGGCATTGTTTCTAAATCTAGGAGGTAACGGTTTTCTAGGGTCAAGGGGTCGAACATGAGGTAATGTAAGCATGTTTTTGTTTAATAGTTGAGTCATGATATTGTGAAGTGTGTCAGGTAAGGGTGTGAATTATCTTCGTGGATCCCCAAAGATATAAGGATTACTCTTCCTTATAGTAGATACTTGGGTATCAACTTGTTGGGTAGGTTGGGATGTGGAATTTAATTGAAGGAAAATTTTATGTTGTCTTCTAAAAGGTCAGTAGGAATTTTGTCTTGAAGATTTCTACTTTTTAGGATAGGTAAAGGTGGTTTTCAGTTCACTACTACCTATGAAATTTTGATAATCTTGAAGGATAGTGCACAAGTGCATGAAGGAAGGGAATTTCATCATGGTAAGCTTGTATTTTATCTTACTTTATAAATTTTCTATGAACATCTTCTAAAGGTGAGAATCATGAATCTTCACACTGATTTGGGAATAAATTGATTGGTAAGGATGAAGGAAGGGAATTTCATCATGGTAAGCTTGTCTTTTATCTTACTTTATAAATTTTCTATGAACATCTTCTAAAGGTGAGAATCATGAATCTTCACACTGATTTGGTAATAAATTGATTGGTAACGTGAAATAAATTCAGTGACTTTTTCACCCTCATGTTGCTTACATCTCATCAAATCAGCCAATGTTATTTAAGGAACCATATGCACTTGGAAATGGTTAATAAAGGCTTCAAAATTTTCATTAAATGAATGAATTGAGTTATTTTGTAATGCATAAAACCAATCCAATGCAACGTCTTTCAAGGATCGAGGAAAAAGCTTAGCCAAAAGTTTTCCCTCAAGGATAAAATCACTACACAAAGTAGTAAAGGCATTAACATGATTAACAACATCTCCCTTTCCTCCATATTTCTCAAATATAGGGATCTCTATGTCTTGTGGAACCATATTTATTAATATTGAACCAACAATTTTGAAAGGTTTTCTATTAGCTACTCTTGCACTCTTAGGATCTTTCACCTAAAGAGAGAGAGAGAGAGAGAGAGAGAGAGAACCAAAAAATTGAACTAGTTCATTCAAATAGAGGATTGTATGATATGTATATGACTAAATGCAATGTTTTAAATGCAACTAAGTATTGAAATTGATTAATTAAATATGAAAAACCTATGAAATATGCAATGTTTGAAAACACAATGTGATATGCAAGAATGAACTAAAATATGAACAAATGCAAAACATAATTGAAAGAAAGCTAAATAGAGTGCACCTAGGCAATGGATGATGAATCTGGAATGATCTAAATGTTGGCATAAATTAGTGAAAATAACTAGTGGGACTCATTCTCCACTGATGGTGAATGAGTCCTACTACTGGCAAAAACTCCTAAAAACTAGTTTCTAGCTGTCGAGAACTAGAATCTGACAAAATTTTCTTATTCAACCTTAAGGTGGGACTCATTTCCCATTGATGGTGAATTATTCCTCTCCCAAAATTCTATGAAATCAAAGGTCAATTCTGTAGCTCCAAATCTGCACTTGTCTTCTTGTCGGGTTGACAAAGTCAAATATGCAGAAAATAGACTGTAGGTTGTCTCCAAGCTTGAAATAGGTTTTAGTTGACTTGAAACACTTTTTTGACTTGTTTACCATCTTTCAACACCTAATTGCTTGATAAATCTACATACAAAATTCAGCAAACATACATGCAAAAGGAGAAAAATGGTTAAGGGTTAGGATATAGGGATTTTCCTTGGTCAAATCCCACTTTGGTAATCCAACCCTTAATGATGAAATGTAATGAAATGAACAAGGAAAGATGAATAAACAAAATGCAAATATCCTAAACTCACCACAAATTTGTTGGCAAAATATGAAGTTATGTCAATGGTTGCTTCAAGATGCTTGATTGATTGCTTGATTGAATGATGCAAAGTGCTCAAATGCAAATTGATGTTAAGTGAATGCAAGTGAATGGGGAGATACTTGAATGAATTAGGAGATGTAAAATGAAGTGAAAAACACTTATTTATACACTCTTGTGCCCTAATAACCCAGTGATACATCATCATAGACCGACATAAGGTAATTTTGAATAAAAACCTGAAAGAAAATTTGGAAAATTTTGATTTTGGAGCCAAGAGGGACTCATTCGCCACCCATGGTGAATGGGTCCCACCTTGGGCTTGTAAGTGGGTGTAAAGAATTAAGTCACATTTAATGTTATTTGTCAGCCTTACATTCAAATATACACTTAATTAAGCCTTATGAGTGCATAAAGGGGTCAAATAAAGGATAAGAAAGGTGTAAATAGTGAAATTAAGCCTAGAAAAGCATGAAATCTTGTCACAAGACTTTAAAACACTTCAAAATAGGACTTTCTAAGTGATGAGAAGGTGATTTTTAGGTGAATTGTAATGAAAAAAGTCTATTAAAGTGTAGAAATGTGTTACAACACTTCACAACACCTTCACAAGATGCCATAATTTGAATATTTAGGACCTAAAGTGAATGCATAAGTTACATTCCAACATTAAATCAAAGAAAAATAGACCAAGCATCATAAGAGAAAGACCATTTTGATTTTGATTTATAGTGGAAAATTGACATAGTATGAAGGTGGACCATTTTGATTTTGATTTGTAGTGGAAAATTGATGTTGAATGAATGAAAGGATTTGTAAGAGGTGGTTAATGATGGGATCATGACTTGTGGTCTGAGATGGAGGTGAATATAGTGGTGGTGTGTTAGAAGGTCTAGTGGATGGATTGTTCATGGGAGGAGATATAAGATTAGATGCCACATAGGTATAAGGAGCACTAGTGGAAATGGTTGAGATAGGAGGGATATTGCTAGTTGGTTGCATTGTTGTGGTCACTTGAGGATTGGTATAGGTGGGAATGGAAGTTATAGTTGAAGGGGGAGGACTTTCATTTCCTCGTTGTCTTGACACATTGTTTGAAGCTTGAGCACTAGTGGTAGAAGGAAGATGTTTTCCAAAGATGTGAGCTATGTTACACACAACTTCTATTCCTTCATCACTTTCCATCATGCAGTGGATACTATCTATGGTAGGCATAATGGTGTTGGAAATGTTTTCATTACTCACACTATCTTGTAAATGGGCTAGGTCTTCATGAATTTTCATTATGTTTTCTTGAGGGATATGATCAACCATTGTTTTAACACTTAGCATAACACTTGTAGGGAAGGTAGGCATAGAAAGAGAGGTATCAAAGGCATGGTCCATACCTAGTGAACTAATACCAACACTAGAAGTAAGAGAGCTTGATAACCCAAGATCTACAATGAGTATTTTATCATGGGATGCAATGACTCTTGCACTTCATCTCACCATAGTATTAGTAGTAGGACACCAAGTAGTACAACTCATGTAAGGGATAAACCAAATAAAGTGCAATGAACACAATATCCTATGTTTGCAATTACACTTGAAATGACAAAAATTAAGATAACAATTCTATAAATTGCAATAGAAAAGTAAAAGTAGCAAATAGAAGCACAAAAAAGAAATTTGAAATCGTGAAAACTGGAAAGTCAAAGTCAATAGGGACTAAGATGCCAATAAGGGCATCTTGGTCCTATTGGTGAAATTCTAAGGTTCTAGGGACTCAAATAGACAAGAAATAGTAGAGAAAATATTCTAAGATAGAAACCTACAAAGGGCCTAAGACAATAGGAAGAGCGTTTTAGTCCTAGCAAAAGATTTTCTTAGAAAAACAACAAATTATGGATTGTTTATAGTGTTCACAGGTTGCTTATTCAAGGAGCTAATGTTTAAAATTAGGAAAATGTGCAAATGAATGCAAAAAAAAGTAACTAATAACAAGCAATTGGATGTAAAAGTGAATGATTTTTTAAATTTTGAATGCAATAACAATGTTTCTAAATGAAATTAGGACTATTAGCAATGCACTTTTCAATTTTTCAAGGAGATGAAATAATTCAAGAAAGAAAAAATGCAACCTATATGCACTTTCACTAATGCCAATGTGAGAAACCTTAGATGAAATTTCACTAATGCAAGATTCAATGCAAGAATGAATGCAACCTAGATATAGAACTTTAATGAACTCCAAATCAGAAAATGAATGCTCAAACATGTTGGGTTCACCAAAATGAACAATAAGAAAAATATGGTGGGGGAAAGCCCACTTACTTTCCTTTGGTCATTCAATAATGTCCTAGATGTCCTAATTGGATTAACTATCAACCTCACAAGGTGAGTCAATTCTCAACAAGGAAGACCTAGGAGGGGGTTATTTAAGCTTTGAGGGGTTCA
Source organism: Sequoia sempervirens (assembly GCA_007258455.2). Lineage (NCBI taxonomy): Eukaryota > Viridiplantae > Streptophyta > Pinopsida > Cupressales > Cupressaceae > Sequoia > Sequoia sempervirens. The sequence continues at coordinate 54,643,995 of VDFB02353493.1, forward strand.
CCACCAAGCAAATTCTTGTAAAAGAAAAGTAAGCATTCAACTCACAAAACCTAATAATGCAAGCTAAATGATGAGTGTTAATGATGAAATTATGTAACAAGTGAAGATGTGTGTACCTAGTAAGTCTGGAAATGCAATGTAGATTACATAAATGCAAAGAATTTATCAAAATGTGCTATGGAGGACTAGGATTCCCTTACCATCTTATTAGTCTCATTGCTATTTTTTGGGGTAGATGCAGAATCTTTGGATATCAAAACAGGTTCTCAAAGAATCTTTGCAGAATTCCACTTGGAGGACTAAGACACCCTTGCTACCATCTTATTCCTTATTTGAATTTTTGAAATCTCTGAAAGTGATCCTGAGGCTTGATATCTACACTTCCTTCTTCTCTGATCTTAGGTTCTAAAACTTGTGGATTTGGCTTGTAGGTGAGTTTCCATGAAGATGACAACTTTGTAATGCAACTTTACAACTTTTCAACTTTGCACTTCAAATGATCTTCAAGTCCTCAACCTAAATCTATAACCACTAACACACAAGAGGGGAAAAACTTGTTGATTGTTAGTGAATGGGGATTTTCCTTGGTCAAACCCCTTGTTGGTAATTAAACCTTGAAATGAAATGAAATGGAGGGAAAAGATGAATGAACAACATGCAATGTTACAACTCACCAAACCCATGCTGTAAAGTCTACAAACTTGTGTGAAATGGCTAGCTTGGATATGGATCTTGAATTAAAGAAATGCTTGATAGATATGAACTTGAGTTGGTTGCTTCAATCAAAAACCCTACATCACAAATGTTAGCTCAAAAACACACATGATGCAAGAAGATCTTTGATATGATGCTTGAATCTTGATGATGGATCCAAATGGTTGATGAATTGCTCTTGAATGCTTGAATACTTGAATGCTTGGATGCTTAGATTGCTTTTTATCTTGTTATATGAAAATGAGAGGAAGGAACCTTGTATTTATACTTATCCATGCTTAATATCCCAAAATTACACCACACCAAGCTAACATATGAATTCATTAATTAAAGGAGGCTAAATCCTTCCAAGATTTGAAATTAAAATTTGAAAATACCTTAATGGGGAGTAAGACACCCTAGGTGGCCTCTAAGTCTTGAGGCATGAAACTCAGGGCACAGACTCCAAAAAGGGACCTCTTTAAGGAACACCTGAAATCAGGGTCCCAAGACATTTGGGGGATAAAGATGCCCTAGGTGGCATCTTAGTCCCTCACCCAAAAATTAGGGACACTTAGACATAATCATTAAATTATCATTTATACATTGATGTTTGTTGGGATTAGCCAAAAAAAGATATAGTTTATTAGGCCTGTAGATGCAAAATAGGACCAATTATGACATAAATAAGGATAAACAAAGAAAGGCAGGTGCAAACAAGTGTGAAAATATAAGGGTATTCATTTTCCTACACTACACTAGATATCAAATACCAAAAGTAAGAGTGGAGATATGTTGTTGAAAGTAATTTTTGTAGTTTGTTCCCAATCCAGGTGGAAATGTATTGTCCCAAAATGTGAAGAGTACCAGTGGCCATGTTTTTTACAGAGTGTTTTGAATACTAGAGCTTGGAGTTGATGATGGATTCTAATGAAGAAGTCAAAGCCTTGACTTTTTCTAGAAGATTCTAATGACAATTGGCATTTTCCACATGCTATGTTTTGATTTGTTGTTTATGATTCCTTTCATAGACTTTAAGTTCAAACTCTTGGGGCCTTGTTCCTGTAAGATGGGGTTAGAAATCAAATAGCATAGACAAAGTGACAACTAACACTTCTAAGCTATTAAACCACATCAACAAGAGATAACAAATAATGGAGAGAATAAAAAATGCAAAACATAAAAGAAAACACTACCCATTATGGTTGATTCTTTCTCTTGCTCTCCTTCTTATTCTTATGCAACTTTCCCCTCAGATTTGTTGAAACACTTGTGCAAAACCTGCAAATGGTAGCAAGAAAGTTGGAGACAATTAGCTGTTAGGCTAAAAATGGAGAAGGAAGGTTGCTTTATAGACAACCTTTCGAATGGATGGCTGAGATTAATCCTCTAGAAAAATTCCAAGATCAATGGATGAGAATGCATGAGAGAGATGTTACGAAATGGATGGTTGAGATTAAGTCTCAGAAAAGATGCCAAGATCAACAGTCCAGAATTGATGCACCAAGAATATGCCATGCATGGAAAAGCTATGACGATGATGACTATGATGCCTGACAGCTATGACAAACATGCAAGACATGCAGGCTATGACGAAATGAATGTTATGATAGGGGATTATGATAGAGCATCTTTGACTAGGTGGAGGTGCATAAATAATTTATTTTAAATTATTTATTCAAAATGGAGGAAAATGACAAGTGGCAAATAAATAATTTATCCAAATTATTTATTTAGATAAAATGACAAAAGGAGCATTAAATTAAATTAATCAATTTAATTAAATGGGGAGGTGGAAATTAGACCTAGATAATTAATTTGAATTATTTAGCCAAAAGAGAGGAATGAAACACAATTAAATAATTTTGACAATTATTTAATTATAGAAGAATAAAAAATAAAAAAATGATTTATTTAACTATTGAAGAAAGGGACATATTAGTGACGCAATTAAATAATTTTAATTGATCAGGATAGATTAAAGATGAGGAGGTGAATTAATTAAATAATTAAAAATTATTTAATTAATAGAGGAATGCGGTCAAACCTAAATGAATAATTAAAGTTATTCAATTATCGAAGGACAACGACCAAGAAAAATGATGCTGGCAGACTTAGGACATTTTTTAGTGTCTACATTTTGCCCCTCTTTGAGATAATACAGCTTGTCACATTGTTTCAAAGAAAAAGATTGATCAACTGATACATGCCCCAAAGATATCTTGGTAAGGATTATGATAATAATGATATTCCCCCTCAAGAGATTGATCAAGATTAATCTCTTGATAGATGTCTAGAAAGTGATTAGATGCCTGATATTGTGCAAGTGATAAAGCAGTGATGTACATTTTGATGAAAATGCAAAGTTGATGGGCGTATTTGAACAATTGATGGAAATGATTAGTATAGCCAAGTTGATGAGTTGATGAAGCTGATTGAGATAATTAAGTTGATCAAGAATTATGCTTATGCAAGACAAGGTGCTACAATGATGGATTGACTTATTGATTAAGGGGACATGAAATTTCAACAAGCAGGTTGATTGATTTGAGATTTGATTCAAGAGACATATATCAGTGAGTTAAGCAATTGATTGATTTCTCTACGATAAGAAAGATGAAGAAAATGAAATGCAAGATGGAAGATAATGAAGGTGATGAAGCCTCTTGTACCATTTAAGTGTTTTTATCATCATCGAGCTTATTATGTCACAAATTAGTATAAGCATCTAGATAACATGAACATCTAGACGATCTAAATATTGTTTGTGTTTTTATTTAGTAATGAAATATAAGCATCTAGGTATAAGAACCTTAGATGACCTAAATACTTATTGCATGGAAGACACTATCAGACAAGGAATGCTCTCATTTGCATAGGACTCATAGGTCCTTGATGGTTTAAGACAACCATGTCCTAAGACGAGTCATCATGTGAATAAGAAACAATCCACAAACAACAAACAAATGAACATGCCCCATCCTTGCCTCTCTAGTCAAAGACATCATGAAGAAGCTAAAAGGCATGTCACCAAAGATAAAACCATAAAATAAGCAAAGATCAACAAATAAACAGGAGTCCTACTTCGATATAAAACTGATTCTCGTTACAGTTTATGCGTCTGGTTGGATTTGTAAGATGGGTTGATATATATGTTATAATGTTTGCTTGGTTGTCAACACTTGTGCACTTTGATTTTGTTGAAGTTAAAAGTTGTATGCTGATCTGAAAGTGTCACTATTTTTTGGGATTTTTGATTTATTTATTTATTTTTTCAGGACTTTTTATGGATTTTTTTTTGGATTATTTTAGGACATTTTATGATTTTCTTTTGGATTTTTTTAGGACATTCTACGATGGAGATGGAATGAAATGTGATATGAATAATTGAAGGAATAAGATCTTCCATAGTAGAGGTAATGAAACCATGGATAAATGATAGGTCAAAATGAAAAATTCACTGCAAAACATGTCACACAAGCAACATATCCTTTGTCAAAAGATGATAATGGTTCGTTGATTGGATGTCAGGAATGATCGATTCCATAAGGCATGATGATGACAAGTACTTAGGATCATTGATTCCTCTAAGTACGATAAGATTGATGATTGTTTATGATTGATTGACAAAAAAATATGAAGATTGGATAATGTTTTATAGCTAGGCTCAAATATGATTCACATGATAAGATTCAAGGTTGCAAAGGGACATGATGACCAACATTGGAGGTAATTTAATCATGGATAAATGATAAGGATGTGAACTATGATGGAATGGTAACACATAAGGATATGAAAGGGAATCTAAAGCATGCATTTGTAATTTTTCCCCTAATCTCATCAAGAACAAAGGAAGGAAATGGGACATGGATTTTGATAAGCTAGGAGATATGGAATGGAAGAATGCAAAGATAAGGATAATGAATAGGATGATCAAGATCGATAAGATATGGACATAATGCCTAAGCATTTTGTTCCTATTCCTCATCAAAACCAAGGAAGGGAAGAAAGGATGCATTAAGATAGGATGGTGGAATATGGATACGGTGAAGGATATGGTATGAAAGATATGGATAAAGTGTATAGGATAAGATATACGATGTTTAAGAAGATCCTTAACCTAGTCAAGATCAAAGGTGGAAAGGTAAAGGATGAATGTAAAGAGGATAATGGATATGAATGAAAGGATGGATGAAACTTTCCCCCAAGTGTAAAGTACAAGAGGAATATGGAAGATAGGATATGGATATGGAAGGTAATATATGCATGATAGGGAGATGAAGGGAGTAATCAAGCATCAAGTTTCACGGCTAATATCCCTCGAATATGTGCTCTAATAAACCATGGAAAGAAGGATTAGACTCATAACCATAGTTATATTAATGGTATGATGGAAGAAGCTAAGGACTTATGCAAAGGTTTGGATTAAAGGAGGATAATGGGGGATGGATGTTGGATAATGGATAGGAGGTTGGAAGGCTTGATGATGGATAGATGGAAAGGATCGAAAGGATGGAAAAATCAACAACATCGACACACACCTTGAAGGGTGGTGGAGTGATGGAGGAAAAATGAATTTGGAAGGTGATAGTTTTTTAGATGGACAATAGGAGGAAGCTTTTGGATTAGAAAATTTGGATGCCAATTTAGATTTTATTGCTTCTACGAGACTTTTAAGAATCCACATAGCTTTTGACTTTGATTTTTGATTCATGGGCCTTTGTGGCCTTTGAAATTCTTCTTTTTTCTTTATGGGCCTTTGTGGCCTTTGAAATTTTTCTTCTCAATTTATGGGCCTTTGTGGCCTTTGAATTTTTTTCTTTTGACTTGATGGGCCTTTGTGGCCTTTTGGATTTTTATTTTGACTCGGGATCAAATTTTCTTTTATTTTTGCATGGCTTTTCAAGGAGACATGTTGATCCTTTGATACATGTGGATTTTGATATGGAAGCTTTTGACATTTGGCACCCAAATTGCTTCCAAGAGCAATGGGATGGGTGGATGGAGATGAATGATATGGAGGTCGTATGGATGGGTTAATGTAGGTAGAATTTTGAGAGGGCATCAAGGGTGTGTGCCTTTGTTGTTCTTGATCAATAGGAGATGGACGGATGTAGGGCCCCAATATGGATGGAAAGGTTGATGAACTAGGGTTTGGATGATAAGGACCAAGGATAGATGGAAGATTTTATGGACTAGGATACTTAGGTTTATTTTTATGGACTCTAGGCATACGATGGGTATGAATGTCTTGAGCATAAGGTGTATAACCAATGCCATGATAGTATGTTTTTTCTTGGATATAAAGGGGTTCTAGGATACCTTGTTCATGAAGGCCTAATCCTTTGCCTTTGTAGTTCATACTTTGACACATTCATTTGCCAATGGGATATATATAGTTTATGAAACAAGATGCAAGTCCATCATGTGGTGGATGTGATATGGAAGGAATAACAAGATCTTTGAGTAAACTACCTTGGATAAAAGTGAGAGAACCCATTTGATAGGTAAGAGGTTCATGGATAGTTTGAATAGGGCTGATAGACTCTTGTGGAGGATTGTGGTCATGAGGGGAATTAGGATGTGTGATAGGATCTTGACATGGGGATGAGGCGTTACTTTGATCTTGACTTGGAAAAGGATCACGAGGTGTAGGAGATGGAGTAGATTGCTCTTTATTAGGTATGGAATCATCATGAAGTGGTATGAAAGGCATATCTTGATCATGAGAAGGATGGACATCATCATGGAATGAAAGGGTATCCTTGAATGGAGGTTTATCTTGATCTTGATGAGGAAGGGAATCTTGAGATTTCGTGGAAAGCATATCTTGATCAGAAAATGGTATATATCATTGGATGTTATGGAAGAACTATCATGCTCTTGGGATGCAATGGAATCATTAGATGGTATGGATTCATTAGATGAGGTGGAAGGAGGATTTGAAAAGATACTTTTCTCTTAAGATGGAAGGGGATCATCTTGGATGAAACAAAAAGAGATAAGGGGATCATTGTGAGGTTCTTGAGAGATGGGATCTTGGTCAAATATTGGAGAGCATTGGAGATTTTTTGTATCATTGGATGGAATGGAAAGAATACTGTGATCTTGATTTGTAGGGGAGTCTATGCTAGCATGCTTTGGACTAATAGATTGAAATGACTCATTGGATGGGGATGGAATGATATGAGAGGATGGTTGAATATATTTGTTAACTTGGGTGAAAGACTCATGAGGTTTATTTTGACTTATGGGGGATGAAGATAGATGCATGACATGGTAGGATTGCACAATATCATTTGTGTTTAAGGATTTAGCTTTGGTTCTCTCATTTAGCCTTTGTAGAAATTCATGGACATTAAACTTGGATGATGTAGTTTTGGATGAGGATGAAGGCTTATGAGATGATTGCATCACTTCATTCAAATGTTGGGATTCAAGTTGTTTTTCAAGCTCTTTCAAACGATGGTCAAGATATTTAATCCTTTAGTTTCATTCATAGGTCGTGGATGAATATGGAGGATAGCAATTAGACATGTTTGGTTTTGAAAGTTTTGGAAAAAAATTTGAGGTGTTGCAAGTTTCTGTGTGATGTTTGTTTGAGGTCAATTGTTTGTGTTCAGACTTGTGAATGTGGTAAATACTGTTTGAATGTGGACAAACACAAATAAGACAAGCACAATCCTATGGTTAGGCCAAGAAAATATTTGTCAGATTCTATGTGGGTTTCCCCAACCGCATATCAGTAGCATGTGAATCCAGAAGCTTGGTTGCATGGGCTCCCCCTTACAATGTACTCTCTTCTCAAGCCAACCAAGCTTCCAACCCCCATGAAACTCCCATGGAAGATTGATCGCCTCTACTACAGACTGCAAAGATGTGGATGTCTTCACACCAACCGGTGTTGCGCTAACAAATAGAAGGTTTTTGGCTACTACACAGAGGTGTTTAATTTGGGACCCCCGTTCGAGTGGCCATACATGGGGCACAAGATTAAGCTCCATTTAGGAGGCACTCCAGCCTGAAGAGGTTAAGCTCAATAGGGTTTATGGGAGTACTACTTGGTCTGTATGGCACATCCGCACTTGTAATCCTAGACTTTCCCTTAGGATTCACATTTATATACCGATCGAGGGTAGCTTGGCCAAAAAGCTCCATTGCCGGTCTGAGTCACATTGGGGTGAGTACTTTTTCCCACCAAGGCAGGCCTAAGTTTTAGAGTCAGTAACCATTTCTCTTACACCTAGGATCGCCTGAAAGCTCAAGGGGAGAAGATACTTTTATTACTAAGTCTTAAGGGTGTATAATAGATAAAATGGGTCTGGTTTTCTGATCACCAAGTTTTTGCAAGGTGAGAGCATAATCACCTACCATTTGTCCAAACATAATCAATCACTTGCAAACATAGTTCATTTTAGAGCACCAAAGGAAATGTTCCTAAATTAAAAATTGCAAACAAGTGGTTTGAGAGATAAATATTCAACATACGTAGTTGCAAAATCACATTTTAGTAGTTTGAATATATGCCTTTGACCCATGAAACATTCCAATGCCACATGCTGCAAACCTAGATTAGTAACTCAAAAGAAAAGTTTAATGACAACAACAAATTAAAATAGTGATAAATTTCTCAAAACTTAACAAAATTTTAAATCGTTTGAATCCATGGAAAGATGAAAATCAAACCTTCAAAACCCAGAAAGTATTTTTTCAAAATTCTACACAAAAAAATTGTTATGGGTAAAAGAAAATGCGGGTTTTAAAAGCTAGATTCAAAAACAACAAATACTAAAACAACCATAACTTTCTCAAATCTTAACGAAATTTTAAATAGTTTGAAGTTATGGAAAGCTAAGAACAAGGCCTAAAAAACTCAAATAATCATTTTTAAAGATTCTATATGCCCATTTTTCTGTGCTCAAAAGAAGATGACAAAATTTTGTAGGAATTTTTGGCTGTAACCTGCAAAACAGCAAAAATAAACAAGAAAACAAAACAAATTTCTCTACAAAATTGTAAGATTCACATCAGGTTCACCAAATGTAAGATGGGGTTAGAAATAAAATAGCATAGACAAAGTGACAGCCAACACTTCTAAGCTATAAAACCTCATCCAACAAGAGATACCAAATAATGGAGAGAATAAAAAATGCAAAACATAAAAGAAATCACTCCCCATTATGGTTGATTCTTTCTCTTTCTCTCCTTCTTGTTATGGAACCTTTCCCTCAGATTTGTTGAAACACTTGTGCAAAACCTACAAATGGTAGCAAGAAAGTTGGCGACAATTAGCTGTTAGGCTAAAAATGGAGAAGGAAGGTTGCTTTTATAGACAACCTTTTGAATGGATGGTTGAGATTAATCCTCTAGAAAAATTTCAAGATCAATGGATGAGAATGCATGAGAGAGATGTTACGAAATGGATAGTTGAGATTAAGTCTTAGAAAAGATGTCAAGATCAACGGTCCAGAATTGATGCACCAAGAATATGCCATGCATGGAAAAGCTATGACGCTGACAGCTATGATGCCTGACAGCTATGATAGACATGCAATACATGCAAGCTATGATAGAAATGAATGTTATGACAGGAGATTATGACATAGCATGTTTGACTAGGTGGAGGTGCATAAATAATTTATTTTAAATTATTTATTCAAAATGGAGGAAAATGACAAGTGGCAAATAAATAATTTATCCAAATTATTTATTTAGATAAAATGACAAAAGGAGCATTTAATTAAATGGGGAGGTGGAAATTAGACCTGGACAATTAATTTGAATTATTTATCCAAAAGAGAGGAATGAAACACAATTAAATAATTTTGACAATTATTTAATTATAGAAGAATAAAAAATAAAAAAATGATTTATTTAATTATTGAAGAAAGGGATATATTAGTGACACAATTAAATAATTTTAATTGATCAGGATAGAATAAAGATGAGAAGGTGAATTAATTAAATAATTTAAAATTATTTAATTAATAGAGGAATGCAGTCAAACCTAATTGAATAATTAAAGTTATTCAATTATCGAAGGACAACGACCAAGAAAAATGACTCTTGCGGACTTAGGACATTTTTTAGTGTCTACATGGGGTTAGAAATCAAATAGCATAGACAAAGTGACAACCATATAGCATTTTTCATAAGAAGAAGGAGAGCAAGAGAAAGAATCAACCATAATGGGGAGTGATTTCTTTTATGTTTTGCATTTTTTTATTCTCTCCATTATTTTTTTTCTCTTGTTGGATGTGGTTTAATAGCTTAGAAGTGTTGGTTGTCACTTTGTCTATGCTATTTGATTTCTAACCCCATCTTATTTTATCTATGCTATTTGTTTTCTCTTGTTGGATGTGGTTTAATAACTTAGAAGTGTTGGCTATCACATTGTCTATGATATTTGATTTCTAGCCATGTCAGTGGATTCAAAACAATTAGTGGTCATCTAAAGCATCCAAGCTCTCAAAAAAAAAAAAAAATCTAAAACAATCATAAAATGTCCTGAAAAACTCCAAAAAAAAATCATAAAATGTCTTGAAAAACTCCAAAAAAATCATAAAATGTCCTGAAAATATCAAAAAAAACAATCATAAAATGTCCTGAAGAAATCCAAAAAAATCAAATATTCTAGAAATCCCAAAAAAAAAAAATTCCAAAAAATGGTGACACTTTCAGATCACCACACAGCTTTGAACGTCAACAAAATCAAAACATGCAAGTGTTCACAATCAAGCAAACATTATAACATATATATTGACCTACCTTTCAAATCCAACCAAACACATAAACTATAACGAGAATCATTTTTACATCGAAGTTGAACCCATATTTGTTTGTTTCTCTTTGCTTATTTTATGATTTTCTCTTTGGTGACATGTCTTTTAGCTTCTTCAAGATGTCTTTGACTAGATAGGAAAGGATGGGGCATGTTCATTTGTTTGTTGTTTGCGGATTGTTTCTTATTCACAGGATGACTCGTCTTAGGACATGGTTGTCTAAAACCATCGAGAACCTATGAGTCTAATGCAGATGAGAGCATTCCTTGTCTGATAGTGTCTTCCATGCAATAAGTATTTAGGTCATCTAAGGTTCTAATACCTAGATGCTTATATTTCATTACTAAATAAAAACACAAATAGTATTTAGATCGTCTAGATGTTCATGTTATCTAGATGCTTATACTAATTTGTGACATAATAAGTCCGATGATGATAAAAAAACTTAAATGGTACAAGAGGCTTCATCACCTTCATTATCTTCCATCTTGCATTTCATTTTCTTCATCTTTCTTGTCATAGAGAAAATCAATCAATTGCTTAACTCACTGATATATGTCTCTTGAATCAAATCTCAAATCAATCAACCTGCTTGTTGAAATTTCATGTCACCTTAATCAATCAGTCAATCCATCATTGCAGCACCTTGTCTTGCATAAGCATAATTTTCGATCAAATTAATTAGCTCAATCAGCATCATCAACTCATCAACTTGGCTATACTGATCATTTCCATCAATTGTTCAAATATGCCAATCAACTTTGCATTTTCATCAAAATGTACATCACTGCTTTATCACTTGTGCAATATCAGGTATCTAATCACTTTCTAGACATCTATCGAGAGATTAATCTTCTTACAATCTATTTGATCAATCTCTCGAGGGGGCATATCATTATTATCATAATCCTTACCAAGATATATTTGGGGCATGTATCAGTTGATCAATCTTTTTCTTTGAAACAATGCGACAAGCTACATTGTCTCAAAGAGGGGCAAAATGTAGACGCTAAAAAATGTCCTAAGTCCGCCAACATCATTTTTCTTGGTCATTCTCCTTTGATAATTGAATAACTTTAATTATTCAATTAGGTTTGATTGCATTCCTCTATTAATTAAATAATTTTTAATTATTTAATTAATTCACCTTCTCATCTTTAATCTATCCTGATCAATTAAAATTATTTAATTATGTCACTAATATATCCCTTTCTTCAATAGTTAAATAAATCATTTTTTAATTTTTTATTCTTCTATAATTAAATAATTATCAAAATTATTTAATTGTGTTTCATTCCTCTATTTTGGATAAATAATTCAAATTAATTATCTAGGTCTAATTGCCACCTCCCAATTTAATTAAATTGATTAATTTAATTACATACTCCTTTTGTCATTTTATCCAAATAAATAATTTAGATAAATTATTTATTTGCCACTTGTCATTTTCCTCCATTTTGAATAATTTATTTATGCACCTCCACCTAGTCAAAGATGCTCTGTCATAATCCCCTATCATAACATTAATTTTTGTCATAGCTTGCATGTCTTGCATGTCTATCATAGCTGTCAGCGTCATAGCTATCATTGTCATAGTTGTCAGTGTCATAGATTTTCCATGCATGGTATAATCTTGGTGCATCAATTTTGGACCATTGATCTTGGCATCTTTTCTGAGACTTAATCTTAACCATCCATTTCGTAACATCTCTCTCATGCATTCTCATCCATTAATTTTAGAATTTTTCTAGAGGATTAATCTTAGCCATTCATTCGAAAGCTTGTCTATAAAAGAAACCTTTCTTCTCCATTTTTAGCCTAATAGCTAATTATCTCCAACTTTCTTGCTACCATTTGTAGGTTTTTCACAAGTGTTTCAACAAATTTGAGGGAAAAGTTGCATGACAAGAAGGAGAGAAAGAGAAAGAATCAACCATATTGGGGAGTGATTTCTTTTATGTTTTGAATTTTTTATTCTCTCCATTATTTCTTATCTCTTGTTGGATGTGGTTTAATAGCTTAGTCTTGTTGGCTGACACTTTATCTATGCTATTTGATTCTCTAACCCCATCTTACATTTGGTGAACCCGACGTGAAAAATATCCTATTTGATTCACCAAATGTAAACCCCATTTGCATTTGGTGAACAAGAAGAAGGAGAGCAACAAAAAATTTCCTATGTTTTTCATTTTTTATTCTCTCCATTATTTGTTTTCTCTTGTTGGATGTGGTTTAATAGCTTAGAATTGTTGGTTTAAAAGAAGGGTTTGATTCACAAAATGTAAACCCTATTAAATTTGGTGAACCCCATTTTTCACATTAGGTTCACCAAATGTAAGATGGGGTTAGAAATCAAATAGCATAAACAAAGTGACAACCAACACTTCTAAGCTATTAAACCACATCAACAAGAGAAAAAAAATAATGGAGAGAATAAAAAATGCAAAACATAAAAGAAAACACTCCCCATTATGGTTAATTCTTTCTCTTGCTCTCCTTCTTGTTATGCAACTTTTCCCTTAGATTTGTTGAAACACTTGTGCAAAACCTACAAATGGTAGCTAGAAAGTTGGAGACAATTAGCTGTTAGGCTAAAAATGGAGAAGGAAGGTTGCTTTTAAACCAAAAAGGGTTTGATTAATCTTCTTGTTTGCTTTTAAACCAAGAAGGTTTTGTTTAATCTTCTTGTTTTCATTTTTTTAGAAGAAGGGTTTGATTCACCAAATGTAAACCCTATTACATTTGGTGAACCCCTTTTTTCACGTCAGGTTCACCAAATGTAAGATGGGGTTAGAAATCAAATAGCATAGACAAAGTGACAGCCAACACTTCTAAGCTATTAAACCACATCAACAAGAGAAAACAAATAATGGAGAAAATAAAAAATGCAAAATATAAAAGAAAACACTCCCCATTATGGTTGATTCTTTCTCTTGCTCTCCTTCTTGTTATGCAACTTTTCCCTCAAATTTGTTGAAACATTTGTACAGAACTTACAAATGGTAGCAAGAAAGTTGGAGACAATTAGTTGTGTAACTAAGGGTTAATTTCTAAGGATTAGATTCAATCAATTAAAACCCAAAGAAGTAATGAAGTGCAAAGGAAAGTAAATGAAAACACAAAAAATAGAACAATCTCACCCAATGTCTTTTGTCTCCATGGATGATCTCCATTACACCTTCTAACTTGTTGATTTGTGTTGCCCTCAAATCGAGTGTGTGAGCAATTTTGACTATGCCATTGTCCTAAACAAGCTTTGAAGGATTATGAACTAAATGACTATAATGCCTCTAATAATGAAGTGGTCCCAAAATTATGAACAAAATTGACATTTTATAGAAAACACAATTTTGAATGGATGGATGAGATCAACTCTTGACAAAAACCTAAAATTAAAGGATGAGATTTCATTTGATAAATCCCTAATTAGGGTTAGGGTAAAATCCTTAAGTGGGTGATCAAGATGTCATCTGAGAAAATCAAATCAGCGGTGGAGAAAAGATGAGATAATTAATTTCAAAAATAAAGATTTTCAAAATTAAGAAGATAAAGATAGCCTGCTTTGTGAGATTCATAAAAGACGGACTGAAAAGCAAATTTGATTAAAATCAAGAACTTGCTTGCTTTATTTAATTTTTGGAAGAAAGCTACCAATCAACTCAAAATATGAATTTTGTGAGACAAATAAATAATCATTTTAGATTATTTACCAAAATGGAATGTCAGTTTAAGATTGTGATGACATTTTAAATAATTTCATTTATTTAAAATGAGAGGAATATTAATTTTGTCAATTAAATAATTAAAGATAATTATTTAATTTAGCAGATATGATTAAGAATTAAATAAACTAATGAATTTATTTAATTGTGAGAATTAGTGACATATTAAATAAATAAATAAGATTTATTTATTTAATATTCAGGAAGAATTAATGAATAAAGATTATTAAACAAATTTAGAAAAAAATTTAATTAGAGGAAGACTTAGACAATTAATGACGTATTTAATAAATAAATAAAATTTATTTATTTAATAATCATGAAGAATAAAAGAGATATGAATTAATTAAATAATTATGAATTATTTAATCAATAGTCGAATGTGAACCAAAGACATAATTAAATGTCATAATTATGCTAGGACGAAAGTGGTAAAAATAGAGCTTGCAGGCCTAGGTCATTTTTAAGTGTACATTTTGCCCTGCAAAAAATGGAGAAGGAAGGTTGCTTTTATAGACAACCTTTTGAATGGATGGCTGAGATTAATCCTCTAGTAAAATTCCAAGATCAATGGATGAGAATGCATGAGAGAGATGTTATGAAATGGATGGTTGAGATTAAGTCTCATAAAAGATGCCAAGATCAATGGTCCAGAATTGATGCACCAAGAATATGCCATGCATGGAAAAGCTATGACGTCGATGGCTATGACGCCTAACAGCTATGACAGACATGCAAGACATGCAAGCTATGACAAAAATGAATGTTATGACAAGGGATTATGACAGAGCATCTTTAACTAGGTGGAGGTGCATAAATAATTTATTTTAAATTATTTATTCAAAATGGAGGAAAATGACAAGTGGCAAATAAATAAATTATCCAAATTATTTATTTAGATAAAATGACAAAATGAGCATTTAATTAAATTAATCAATTTAACTAAATGGGGAGGTGGAAATTAGACCTGGATAATTAATTTGAATTATTTATCCAAAAGAGAGGAATGAAACACAATTAAATAATTTTGACAATTATTTAATTATAGAAGAATAAAAAGTAAAAAAATAATTTATTTAATTATTGAAGAAAGGGATATATTAGTGAAGCAATTAAATAATTAAAAATTATTTAATTAATAGAGGAATGTGGTCAAACCTAATTGAATAATTAAAGTTATTCAATTATCGAAGGACAACGACCAAGAAAAATGACACTCGCGGACTTAGGACATTTTTTAGTGTCTACAGTTCCTATAAAAGGCTTTTTAATGCTTTACTTTTATTTTAAGTTCAACATTTGTGGATGTCGGAAGAGCCAAAACTTCTCTAAGTTTTATTCTATTTTCCTATTTTTTGAATCATTCTAGATTAAAAATGTGTATGCAGATTGAACTGATCAATATCGAAGCTAATTTGAAAGCTACCAAATATTATCTTTTGTAGATAGTTGTTTGTTCTGCTGGACAAGACTGTATGCTACATCATTTAAGGGTGCATATAGAACCTACCCGGTGTCCAAATTAAAGCCCCCCTTCTTTAAAATCTTGCACCATTCTATGCCTAGTTGTGAAGCAATCTAGTGAAGTATAGAGTGGTTTTCTTTGATTTGGTTAATTCTTGGGGCATGCATGGATAATACCCAAGAGCTCTTTTACTTTTCAAGTATTTTTGATGCTTTATTTTAGACCAGATGTTTAAATTCCAGAAAATGTACCAAAAAATAGATGAATGAATAGAAATTTATTGCAAATATTTCATTTCCATTGTATTGTTGGATGCTTAAAGCTAAATCTACTTAAGTGACAACAAATTTTTTTAAAATTCATGAAATATTATTATATATTTGTTGATTTCATGGAATTTTTTGATGATCAGTCTAAAAACATCTTTCACTAAACCTTATGATTCCCTTTAGAACCAGAAATTACTGTTTACTCCTCGTGATTAACAATATTGTCACAATGAACCCTGATGTGAACCTAGAATGGTCAAGACCTAACTTAAATGAGCCTTGGGATTAAGTTGAGTTAGCCTGAAGATTTAGGTTGTCTTGGTTCAGTCTTTCAAGTAAAGATAGGTTATTGTGGTTTGTCTATGAGGATTTATCTGCACCGTTTGTGTGCAACTAATATCGTGATCAACAAAATTATTCACCATTCATTTGAGATTAGTGATTTGGTGCTATATGAAAATCAACACAATTTAAACACTACACCAAGCAAAAAGGGAAAATTTAGCTCAAATTTGTTAGGACCCTACATCATCACTAAAGACTATGGATCAAGTGAATATAATATTTCTATGATGGATTGTATGCCTCTTAAGGAACCTATTAATGTTGTGCATTTGCATAGATTGTATGAATAAATTCATTTCAAACTATGAATAGTATGTTTCTATTTATAGCATCTAGATTAGATTAGATATATTTATTTTCTATTTAATTTTGTATTGCCTCATTCATGATAAATATTATGTGACTTAGATTTTAGAGTAAATTTCTCAAATTTGATTACTACTTGTTGGCATAATATTCAACAATTTGTGTGACATGTTAATTAGATCATAGTTGTATTATTTTTAGCATGTGGGAACTTAAGTGTAGCATCTAATTAAATAGATTACTTAAATCATGTCATCTATTTACTTATATCAATTAGATAATTTTTATATAATTTATTGAATAATCTTAATAAGATTGTTTAATTATATCACAAAGTGTATCCAATTTGTTATATATGGTAAATTGTAAAGAAATGTAATGAGATAACATGTTTTCTCTCAAGGAGCAATATTCATGAGTTTGAAAGTTTCTGCATATTTGACACATCATCTCTTCATTGTGAGGAGTTTACGCTTTTGTAAAGCGATATTTTCTAGGAGTTTCTCAGAGCTTGCTGGTCTTTTTTGGTTTTCAGGATGGAAGCTTTGAGTTGATGCCACTAGGTTACATGACTAGTCAACTAGATTTTTTCTAGGCTATTTTTTAAGATTTGATCATTTTTAGATAACTATCTTTGCTAAATATCTAAAAGACATTAATGTGATAGTTGAAAATTGATGAGAAAAGATTGTTGTGACCTAACTAAATATCTACAATTACATCATGTTCTATCAAATTCCAACACCTGGAAATAATTACTTCCATGTTATGGTGTCGTTTTCTTCTTTCTACAACTATAAATGAGAGACAACAACATAAGGAAAGGGTTGGTTCCAAGTTTTAGTTTCCTTTCCTTAGGAAAAGTTTCTTTAGTTTTCTTAGGTTTTAGGAACTATTTTCATAAGTAGAGTTGCAAAACTAATTTTCTCTAGCATGTTATATCGTTTATGCTCAAACTATTATTAGATTGGCATTTGACCTTTGTTTTCAAGTTCATCTGATATTTAAACATGAATTAATGGGAAGAAATACTTGAGACTATGCATGTATGGCCTTTATCAAGTTTTCCTTCTTGATGATTTTTTTCTAAATAAAACATTGTGTCAATCAAGTTGAATTCAAGTAGTTTAAGTTGTTAATTTTTATGTTGTAGACTTATATGGTAGAATAATAACTTGTGAAAATTGGATTATGTCAATGGAATTCTCTATTTTTTTTAAGGGTTGTTGTTTTGTTATGTTGTGCTATATTAGCAGAGAGAGTTTATGTAATTATTGAATGGTTTTCTAGTAACCTTCAAAATCTTTATGTTTGATCGGACCTTAATGAACAATTCCTATGAAAAGATTTGAAAGTCTACACTCTGCTTGTTGTTAGCCTTTGTTGTTCATTCTCTTTCCAATAATGAAGGTTTGTGACATTCTGTGTCTAATTATATCACTCATAGGAAATATTATGTTTGAAATGTTGTAAAAGCTTTGGCACATCACCATTTTTATATTTTATGTTTACATTTCTTCTACCCTTTTCTCCAAAACCCAAAGAAGAGACGGCTTTCTATAAAAATCCTAGAGGTATTTAGTGACGCACAAATCAGTCCCCCACTCACTGAATTTCCCATAAGAATATCATAGAGACACAAGCTTTGATGATCAATAGTTATATTTTTAGCATTCCTAATGGGACATGAAGTTCTCTGAACACCTGATTAGAAGTCAAAAATATTTTTTAAATCAGGCTAAGAAAAGAAACTAGAAGTTTCATGCCTAGAATCCAAAGAAGATCATCTTCAAGAGGCCACTTCCAGTACTCCCAGTTACCTACCTCGGTACCTAGGAGAAGAAGACTTACAGGTTCTATATCACCTGTAAGGAGAAATAGAGTGAGATGTAAGAGCCCAATATTTAGAGCCTTGTCTATTCCACCTGGAGGCTCAACCTTCCAAATCAAAATACCTATATACCCAATTCATAGGAATCTTTTCTCTATGGCTCATGTACCTACCCTACTCCTAGAAATTTTGTAACCTAGGATAGTGGTAGTCTACTACAACCACCTATGCCCCCAGATGTATGGCCTACCATACCTGCTAACGCCCTCAACGCTATCCCCAAAATTCTCCAAAGAAGAATTCAAAACCCCCTTCAAACACCTTTAAGATATAGCAGAGGTATGTAGGGTGTTGGATGTTGTGGATGTGCTACTAATATGTGGCTATCATTTATGTCAACACTATTAGAATTTGGTGTATCTGAGGTTGTATATGTCAAGGATATTGAGAAAATTGTAAAATAAAGTGTTCCAAGTTCCTAGTGGAACAATGCAGGTCATGGAGGCATCTTGTTCTTTACGTTGAAGCTCACTCGTTGTGGACTAAAGGGCTTATTCTTGAGAGTATCTAGATCATCTATCAGAAGTTTCATAGGTTCGTGTATATATTTGATCATGTTGTGGTCTAACAGTATATATGTGATCTCCATTAGTGTTCCTGAGTGAAGTTTGTGTGATTCTAGAAATCTCAGTTGCTGTGGATGTTTCTCTATTGTTTCTTGATTTTTTTGGATGTCTCTAGATCATTCTCTATCTTTGTAGTACATCCACATTAATTGGTGTGCTTGTGGTCAAAGATCTTTTCTTGCGCATGTTTGGTTTTTCATTTTCCTGGCTAACATGATGATGGTAGCATGTTATGAATCTTTGAGGTGAAATTAATTGAAATATTTTTTGGGTTGGCAATGTTAATTTGGATCTCCACTATGTTGTGGCTGACCTTGGTGGATTCACATTAAAAATTTATTTGTAAATTTTGGCCGACATTGCAAATATGTTTTATTTTCTTGGCTGACTAATTTGTTGATGAAATCTCATGTAACGGATATATAAGAGCGATTGCTTCATTGGTGCAAAGTGTGTTGGATGTGCTCCTATGCATGTATATGTGAATATCATTCAATTACAGAGAAGAGTGTGAAGAAGATCAAGCGAAGTGTGAAGTAGTTTGAGTAAAAAAGTGGATTTTTTCTATGCTTAATTGGAATTGTAATCAGGCTTGAGCAAAAGCTATTTTTTCTTAGTTCATACCCACTGGATTTTAATCCTATTTTGTATTGTTGGGCAGTGATCCCCTTTTGTAATTGAGTAGTGAGCTCTAGGAAGTGTGCTTGAATGCATGTGCATTCCCCTTTATTGATTTCATTATACTTTTAATAGGGTATAATCTTATGGACTAACATCCACCATGTTTTTTCCCCTAAAAAGGTTTCCAGGTAAAATATCTTAGTGTTCGTTGCCTCTCTGATGTGTTAATTATTTATGGTTAATTGCTTATTCATTAGATCTAAGATTAAGTAAAGTTTGAAAAGTTTATTATTTTGTGAAAACTGGTTCACTCCCACCCTCTTAGTTGTCTATCCTTGTTTTTTCAACATAGGGTACATAAAATAGTGGAAGAAAGCATTGCTCTGAGTCTGTTAGCTACCTCTTTCAAAGGAAAGGCCCAAGATTTGTATTGATCTTTGGCCTTGATTCTATCATCTCCTAGGATTAGCTTGAAGAAAGGTTGTTCGAACACTTCTCAGAGAAAGGAGATCGTTCTTCATTGCTATGAAAAATAATCACCATCAAGAGAGCTCTGCAAGAGGCCATGAGCAATTTTAACACCAGGTTCCACAAAACCTAGCAAAGGATCCATGTAACTACCTGACCCCTAGCTATAATGGCATTTATGTTCTACCTGAAGGCTCTCAATTTGGACATTGTAGTAATGATAATCTCCATGGGAGGAGATATCTTTCCCAATGCATATGAGTTGGTTGTGCATGCAGAAAACAATCTGATTGATGCCAGGAAGCTTCTGTCATGACCTCCAACGTTTGTATTTGTAGAAATCTCTGATGGTCCTTGGAAAGAAGTTGTCCCAAGCTCTTATGTTACACAACTGATGTAGGCTATACCATAGTCTATGTATGTGTACCCTAATTCCTAGACAAGCATATCAGGCTCTTTCTCCATTGTAGCGGATATCAACAACATGAAGAACCTCATGCAGAATTTTGCTAACAAGTTGGTTATTATCAAATGACAACAAGCAACACCTTAGAGGTATACAACCCAATCCTATGATAGAGGAAAGTCGTCTTATTAGTAAAACACATATGAAGTATCCTCTAGAGGAGGAGGTTAGAAGATGGTATCTGCAAACTAGATAGTTCTTATCACCATGTTGGTACAGACGGTCAAAGATAGCCCAAGTAAAGAGTTAATCCCAGGCCAAAAAAATTGGTGGAAAATGAGAATGTATGGTGCTTCCCATAGTCATATGCCTCGAAATTGTCCAAGGGGGAATATGCAATAGAAGATAGTGGAACAAAGAAGCAATGGCATGCTCCCAAATGTGGATGAATATGAGTTTGCTGAAATAGAAAATGCTCATTTCAGAGCACAAATGCAAGGAATGTCCTTGGAGTAGGAGTTGGATATTGTACCCGACCAAGTGCTATTTTCATGGATGGAAGAAGAAGATGTGTTGTTCACAAATGAAGCTCCGATAACTAATTACCCACAAGTATAGTGAGATTACAACACAAGATCCAAAAGAAGGCTCACAAGAGAATACATGCAACAAGCTTTTCCATGTCCATAGCCATGACAACCACTGCCGCAAGAAAAGTAGGATTTGTTTCCCACTATCTGACATACTCCTCAGCCGTACACTCTGACATCCTTAGAGAAGGAAACAAACAAAACACTAAGCCCATTCATGATGAGACATTTTCTTCTAAAAGCAAGAGTAATACCACCATACAAGCCCAAGACCCAACCAATTGAAATGCTCATTGTGGTGGAGAAATTGAAGAAGGCCCCTACTAATGTATCTATGTGGGATGCCATATCCATCCCTAAACAAAAGACATTGCTTTGAGAAGAATTAAAGAAAGAAGAAAAAATACCACAGAGAGAGTGTGACTCCATCATGTGGTCAAAGTGGAGACAAAGGATCCGCGTTGGACCCTCAAGCTCTGAAAAAAGTAGCTTATGCGAACAATGTGGGTAATGCAAAAGAGAAAGAGGTAAGAAATACAAAGCCCACACCTTTCCTTTTAACACTTATTTTGGGAGATTATATTTTACATAATAACATGATTGATTTCGGGGTTAGCACAATAGTCATGCCAAAAAAAGTGGTTGATGTCCTCAAACTTAAGTATGAGCCCCTTGAGAAAGGAGTCATGCAATTAGATGGGAAGAAGGTTCTGACTGTTGGTCGGATAAAAGATCTATCTCTAACCCTCTTCTCATGTCCAATCCAAATGGTCACACAAGAAATAGTAGTGATAGAAATTCCCCTGATCTTCAGAATGTGTCTTTCAAGAGATTTCATAGCAAAGCTTGGTAGATACTTAGCGCTCAACTAGTCCCACCTAATATTGAGAACCAAGCACAAGGTGAAGATGAATATGTTTTATGAATCTTTACATATCGAACACATAATAGACAATGTATTCCTATGCTTTGAAGTGGCACATACCTCCATCTTTCAGCAAGAGAGATATTGTGTAGAGATGTTGGAAGATGAAGAAGACACAAGTGATCAGACTCCCGAAGAAGTGATACTCAACCAATTCATTGACTCTGAACCATTTGGAAACTTTCATGCAATAGGGCTAGGAACCTATGTGATTTTTGACAATGATCAAGTCCTTCCAAAATTGATGAATGATCGGGAGGAATATGATGATCTATGTGATAATTTTATATGGACCTTACATTATGATGGTGCCAAATGAAAAGTTGGCTCTAGAGCAGGTGTCCAACTAGTGTCTCCAATAGGATTGGAGACCCTCAAATCTTACCATTTTTAGATCTCATGCTCAAATAATGACATGGAATATGAAGCCTTGGTCCATGGCTTGACCCTTGTAGAATGCATGGGTGTAAAGAGAATACAAGCTTTCAAATATCTAGAGTTAGTGTTGAGCTAGGTTTGTGGGCAAGAAGATGCAAAGAACACAAGAATGAAGTCATACAAACATTGAATTTGGGACCTAATTGACAGATTTGAAGCCTCTAATATACAAGTTATTCCCCAATCTCAAAATGATGTCACTGATTGGATGGCCTCTATCGGTTCATAATTTGAACTAGTTTCTAATTCAGCCAAGCAAAATGTAGTACAAGTCACTGTCTGACCGGAAATCCCCAACAATGATCAAAATTGGAAAGTTTTTGATGATGACATGAAATTTGTTGCCTTTATACAAAAATCAAGAGTAGTTTCAGACTATTCACAAGTAAGAGAAAATTTTCTTAAAGAACATGTTATCTAGTTAAAAGGAAACAAGCTTCCTTAGGGATTAATATCCCTTGAAAATCTATTTGATTATGAAGACGTAAGAAATGGTAAGTAGAGGTTCACAGTGGATGCAAGGGACTATGAAGAGCTTGATGTTGGAAGCAACAGAAAGTTAAAGGTTAGAAGGGAAGTCCCCCACAAGGACAAGAGATTGAAGCATCTATGTTTCAAATGTGAAGGAGTCATTCCCCGAACTTATGATGATCTTAGAGGGTATAACCTAGGCATAATTTACAATACCATTGACTTGGAAAAGGGATCTAAGCCCATCTGGAAAAATAAAAAGGTTGGTCAATCTAAAAGTAGAAGCATTGATGGCACAAGAGCTCACTAAATTGGTCGAGTCAAAGATCATATATTTGATTAAGCATTCCACCTAGGTGCCAAATCTGGTACTAGTTTGGAAGAAGAATGGCGATATCAAGTTTTGTGTCAACTTCTAAGATTTGAATAAAGCCTCACTAAAATACCACTATCCCTTTCCATTGATGGAGTAGATCTTATAGACTGTGGCTAGATCAGAGATTTTTCCATTACTAGATGGTTTCTTAGGCTATAACCAAATATATGTAAAGGAAGCTGACCAACATAAGAAAATTTTTACCACCAAGTAGGGAACATTTGCAATATCAAAAATTTCATTCAAACTTTCAAATGTTGGTGTGAATTTTCAATGAGCAATGGATATTGCTTTCAAGGGATTGATTAACCTAATTATCTTAATATATCTAGATGACCTAACGGTCTTTTCAAAGTGGAAAGGTGATCACTTTGATCATCTAGAGAAAGTTTCCCAGAAATGTCAAAAGTTCAGGATTTATTTGAATCCCAAAAAAAGTGTTTTTAGAGTACCACAAGGTAAGCTACCTAATTTTCTAGTGTCGGAGGAGGGTATAGCAATAGACCCCGAAAGGGTGAGATATATAATGGAATTACCCTTTCTAGTAAATCAGAAGGGATTGCAATCTTTTCTGAGCAGATCAATTTTGTTAGTAGATTCATATTAGATTCTAGAGGCATTGTGAGATTGATCACTCTAATGCTTAAGAAGAACCTAATTTTCAAATGGACCCCTAAAGGAAAAGTAACTTTTGAGCAGATAAAGATAACCATCTTTGCTGCTTCGGTATTGGCTAACCCTGACTTTTCCAAAGACTTTCTTGTCTATGTGTACAATGGCCAACATAGCATAGCTTCAATGCTCACTCAAAAGCGTGAGGGAGATAATGGAGAGAATCCTATTGCATTTCACTCAAGGACCCTTAAAGGTTATGAGGCTAGGTACAATTTTGTAGAAAAGAAGGCATTTTCTTGTTGTTAAAAGCTTAAAGAAGTTCTAACAATTCGTGTTGACCATTAAGATAACTATCTTTGTTGCGCATCCCAGTGTGAGGGAGTATATCATAGAAGGGGAGATAACAAAAAAGAGGGAAAATTGGATCACCAAGATCCTATAGTATGATGTGGATATTAGACCAACCAAGCTAGTTTGGGGAAGAGGTCTGTGCGAATACATTGCATATGAATCAATTTCTATAGCTGAAAAGGAGATCGATTAGGTCTACTCGAACCAATTCGAGTCCAACGAATCTTGGGTGGCTAATTAGACATAGTATATACAAAAGGGGCATTACCTAACTAGCCTTCCATCCCATAAAAGGTGATACTATCATTTGCAAGGAACTAGGTTTATAGGAGTGAATTTGCACCCCCTATGCAAATTCCCCTTTTGCCTTTCTCCACTTTAGAAAACAAAATTTGGAGACTAAAATACACATAAGCCCGCTACCTTCATTCCACTTGGCACCTATTTTGAGCATCAATGGAGGAATTTCTATCGAGGATGCCTACGTAACACACATATGTTTGTGTAGCATGCTTATGTCCCTGGAAGATTCCTAAGGCTGGAGCCTATAGAGGCGTTACACTTCTTATTGGTAGTTGAATTGTAATTCCCTCTTCGGTTGATCGACCCGAATATGTCTATTTTCTTCATATTCTCTTCACATTTCCTTCAAATTCCCTCCTTCTATATGCATTTCAACTTCTTCACAACTTATTTTGCATCCCTTCAAGAAATCTCTCTCACAAGTTCAATCATTCTAGTCTCCATTCCAGCATTCTAAGCAACACTCTTGCACTCCATAGCAGCAACAACTTCACTCCATCACTTCAATAGAGCAAGTGTGGGAGAACACCATTGTAGCAAAGGCTTGAGTACTCTCATTTTCTCCCCCATTAGCCTTAAGTTCTCTTGGTGGAGGTGGTAAGCTTCCCACTCCTCTCCTCTATTACTTGGTTGAGTAAGCACATTTACTGTTTTGTAGTGTTTTAGTGTTCTTTACTATATTGCTTCCTTTATCGTACTATATCTCCATTATCACTTTCTTGGCTATTTGTGAAGGTCAAAATTTCTAAATGGGGTTCTGACTAAGGTAGGCCCCTATATAGCCACCCAACAATTTTCCTCTCCTTCATGTGTAGGTGAACATACTACTAGGATCTAGCTGGCGAACAAACTCCTTTGTGAGATCATCCTTGCCACCCTAACTCTTGTGTTCTTATTTTATCATATTAGAGCATATTTTGTTTACTTCATAGTGTTTTTTTGGTCCTTTAGAAGTAGCTAGCTAGGTTGTTAGTCTGTTTTCTAGAGTTTAGCCTTATCTCTTTAGTCCTATGGTCGTCCAGACGCCAACACACTTGAGAGACACCACCGCATTACACTTTGGTCTCAGGACTACGCTTTCTTCCTAGGACAAAGAGCTCCCTAAGGTATAGTGTTAAACCCAAAAACTAGCTCGCTCAGCCCCATTTTTTATTTCAAGTCTATATGGTGATTGAAGGACTTTATAGTCCTCATCATTCTCGTCCCACATTTCCTAAAACCCCATTAAGCTAAGGTATGTTAGGGTAGCTTTCCACTCTTGGCCCTCCATGACCTAGGGCCTTGAACATGGTTGGTCCCCCTCTCTTACACTAGGTATGTATTAGGTGTATTATGGAAGAAAAATTATGATGGTGTCATGCTCTGATGTTTAGAAAAGTTGCAGGCAGAAAGAGTTCTCAATGAATTCCATTGCAGTCTTGAGGGTGGAAATTTCTCCACATAGACTACCACTTTAAAGATAATATGAATGAGATAGTATTGGCCCTCTATGTTTTCTAAAGCACATCATCTGGTGCAAAAGTGTAAGTGCCAATTCTTTGTTGACAAAAGAAAGAATTTCACTTTGCCCCTGAGTCTGATTGTAACTGATGAACCCTTTGCTCAATGGGGTTTGAATTTTATCATAATGATAAATCCTATTTATAGTGCTAGCCACAAGTAGATCCTTACAGAAACCAACTACTTCACAAGTTGGATGGAGGTCATAGCCCTAAAAAACACCAAAAAGGGGGAAATTTTTAATTTCCTTGAAGAGCTAGTAGCCAAATTTGGCCCACCGAAAACCATCATATCTGACAATGCTCAAGCTTTTGTAGGATCAGGGATGTCTAGTTTTGTTATCAAACGTGGTATTTTCCTTAAAAATTCATTGAATTACTACCCACAAGGAAATGGGTTAGCAAAGTCAACCAACAAAAACCTAATTAGGTTAATCAAGTGTATTGGGTCTGAATGACAAAGGGATTGGCACAAGCACCTACAAGCTACTCTGTGGGTGGACAAGAATACTCCTACATAAATTATGAAGACCTCCACTTATAAACTGGTGTACGAGAGAGATCTACTGTTACCTATTTCCATAAAAATTCTTGCCTTACAACTAGTAAAAGCCCTAGAAATTGAAGAAAGTGGTAGAATGGAAGTACGGTTGGAAAAACTCCTCAAACTAGATGAAGAAATATAAAAAGCTTATGAAGACATGATCAACCATCAACAAATAGTAAAGTGATGGTTCAACAAAAATACCTCTAACCCAAATTTCAAAGAGGGGAGCCTAGAGCTAAAGTATGATGAACGTATTGCAAGACTATGGCAACACACAAAATTTGAAGTGCTATGGAAGGGACCCTTCTGAATCAGCACGTGCAAGGAAAATAATGTGTACGAACTCTAAGATATGGAAGGAAACACTTTAGACATACCAGTGAATGGTATTTATCTAAATTTATTCCATTAAAATATGCATTTCTTTAAAAAAAAATTAACAGTTATGTACCATATGTAAAAATTTTGTAAATATGTTTTAATTTTGAGAATAAGCCATTGAGAGTAACATAGAAGAACTAAAAAGTTTGTATTATATTATATTCATAAAAAATTTACAATGTAATACAAAAATTGAGGCTTAGGTTTAAACCTAAGGATCTCTTGAGAAAACCCAAAAAGAGTTATAGAGCAAAAAGATGGGAAAATGAGGGAACATGCAAAAAATAGTAAAGAAAAGCCTCCAACTATTGTCCAGGAAGTCAAGAGGGCTCGTTATTAGGTTCTTCTTCTTCTTATTCTCTATTAGTACACAAAAAGGGGTTGAACACACAACACATGCGAGCTCCACATGGTGTAGGCTAGAGGCCTAGTCATCGCATCTCTGCACCAGAAACTCGAAGTGCTTCCTCCAAGTGAGCCCTGAAACAAACTCTATGCCATACTCCCGTAGTAGGTAGGTGGCCACTGGTTGAGAAGAGCAACGGTGTGTCTCAAGTTCCATGGTGTGAAAGTTAGAAAGGAAGGGAAACTATGGTGCATCTATCCCAAAGTCTACATGCCTCCAGAGATCCATGGTGCTCGGGATACCAATGTGAGGGATAGCCACTTGCACTATCTCACCAAGCCCTTCCATCAGTACAGTGTCAAACATCTAATGGTACAATTTAGTTATCATGGGTTTGGCCATGTTCAAGCTAAGTAATAAGGTGACAAAGCAAGAAAGAATGTTGTAGTTGCTCTGTAACTAGTTCTCATCATTAATGAAGTCCTGGCCAACTACCCACCTGATCACAACCAAGGGAAGGCGGTCGCACCTATTCACCAAGTGCTTAATTCTGTCACTAGTGACCTCTCCCACAAAACAATATTGTGGCCTTTTTGGGAGAAGCCTAATAGGAGTGCCTAAGCTATCCAACATTCTGAAAAGCAGTGAATTCTGGAAGAATGGTAGATAGCAAAAAGCTTATTAAACTTAAAAGGCTATATTTTTTAATGAATATTGCATAAGGTGGCATATCTATATAGAAAAGATGAGCTAGAAAAACCAACCAACAAAAGGTCCATTTTTTGCTAGACAGCAATGGGAAAATACCAAAGAAAAACAAAGAAAGGTAGATAAGTCATACAAAGAATCTAATAGGAGGTCTTAAGAGATAAATTTGGGCATTGGGAGTAAATTCTCTCTTTGTCGATTGTTAACATGTGTTCTTTTCCATCATTAGTACCATCCAGCTTAATTATGTGAAAAGACATGGATTAACATGCTAAGTTATGACAAATTAATGGTCACATCTTTCCAAAGGTATCTTGCATCAATTTAGCATGTTTCTCATAGTGAAAAGCATGCACTCTAATGCAATGAGTTTATTTGTGAAAGAGGTGGTGAGGAGAATGTACTAATTCCATTCTCATGGTGTTTTCTACAATCCCAATGGATATGGATCTCAAATCCACACGTATCTCCTTGGTGGTAGAATTTAATGAACTAGCAATAAAAGTGTAGCCTTAACTACATGTACGAGCAAGGAAATTAATTGCACCCAAAAGTAGATCTTTCCAAAGAAGCAAGAGGAAAGTGACCATTTTCATTAAGGAAACTCTCTACAACTTCCTGATACAGCCATGGTGGAGCCATAAGCAAAAGACTTGGTAATGCCGATATTTTTGGGTGGAACTCATTCACCAATGCTCCAATGCATGAGAAGTGGCCATTCAAACTCTGTAAAAAGGTGTAGCTAGGTAGACACATCCCAAGAGAGGAAGTACAGGATATCATCAATAATTTTTTTGACCCCGGGTTATCAGCTAACCCTAAAAATTTTAGGGAGGGTGCATTGTAAAGAATGGTGGAGCATGAACCATCTGAGGGTTTCACATTTTGGCTCTAGAATTGTGGTCTACCATAGTTCATACTGCCTATTGTACACCCATGCCTAGAACTATTTGGCACATGTTTGAAAAGATTCAAAAAGAGGATAAAACCCATTGAGGGCCAAAGGATGAAAGTTACCATTTCTACCAAAGCCTTATGGGATGTGTTGTGTATCCCTACAACTTGGGGTGCTAAACATTTTGAGGAAGAAAAAATGGACATCTTTGGGGAAGACATGGCCAAGAAAACAAGTTTTAATGAGGAAGAAAAGGAAAGGCCAAAGAAAGGTCATCATTCTTTTCCTCTTTCACGCAGGAAATTCAAGGACACACAGTCTATATTCCCAATGTTGGCTTGGGTTTTTGGCCTTAACAATGATGAGGAAGTCCATCCTTTTTAATTGGGCCTAGCTTTTGCACTCAAGAGGGAAAATAATGAAAGATACTATGATTTTGCTAAGGTGATAGCTAGAAACATGCTAGAGCAATTAAATAATTATAGTGCTAAGTCTAAATTCAGGTATTCTTCTTTCTTGGCCCATTTAGTTTTGCATCAAAATTCTAAGTGGCTAGAGAAAAATATACTAGTGTCTAGGTTGGATGTAAGGGGCTGTTTGTAGCTAGTTTTTGTATGGACCCATGTACTTTCAAAAATAGGGGATTATTATTGGTTTGTAGATCATTTTCTAAGGATAGTGCTTTCAGATTTTTTGCCACACCCTATAGGCCATTTTTCTCCTAAGGTCACACAATGGATGGAAAATCTGCCAACCCCGATGGATTACTTCCTAAGAGAGGATTTTACATTTACCAAATTTCATGGTTTCACTGGGGAGCCTTTCTGACTCCCCAGATTTGTAACAGACAAAGTTTTCATGTTGGAGGCATGCCATCAAGCAACCCTTGTCAACAACATCTATGGTATAAGAAAAAATAAACAAAGATATACTCGCTTCCCCTCACAATTTCCAATAGTCAAGTAATGTTGAACAAGGAAAAAGTTGAGGGTGAGATCAAAAATCTACTGGTGGCCTTAGGCTTGGTTCTCATTTGTGACAAGTGGGATTACAACCTGCTAAAGCACTTCAAATTGAAACATGAGGGTCAGGAACATTTTGAGAGAAGGAGGAATCTAACTCAAGAAAGGTCGGAGGTATATGTTGATTTGGCTCACATTCCACTCAAGCGACCAAAATGATTGAGATTCTATGTGCCAAAAGAAAAGTATCAAAAGAACATCCCAATGGGAAAATCCCTCAACATGTAGTTGAAGTGTAGGGGATGGTTGGAGAGAAAAAAGGTAGACTTCTAGATATTCTGACAAGAAATGAGATGCCCTAGTGCCCCGTTCGGTAACTTTCAACCACACAACGAGGAGTTCAAGGGAATTTATGATCAAGAGGATGACTCCAACAATAGAAATCTAGAGAGTAGTCATGAAATTTATGAGGATAAAATTCCACGTCATACTTCTTGATCTCGCAAATCAGACAGTCAGAGAGGTTTGAAGCGAAGGGACTCACAAGCCACGTCCTCCCCTAGTGCCTGAAGTAAAGGAAAAAGGACCTAACATTCCCCAAGTGGGTCCATTGTGGTTGTTAAAGGCCAACTTTCAAAGGGATCAAATGTAAAAGTATTAGAACATACCAATTCTAGTCATGCAAAGAGAAGATGGGTCCAAGATCCAAGTGCACCCGATTCGTCAACTCAAGGAGAAGAAGCAGATTTTTCCCTGCAAAATGTTCCCACCACTGTGGCCCAAGTATGTTTTGATCCCTCTCTCCTTCCTACCTTTACATATTTGGTTACTTCTCTACCTCCTTCTCTAACAATGAATCCTCTGTCCTTAGACCCTAAGCTAATAGTTTTGAATACAACCCCTACCTTTTTAATGAATCTTTTGAAACTACCCCACGTGCCAAGTGAGCATCATCTACTTTGACCCTTATTGATTCTTTGATCGCCCTATCAAGGGACCCCATTGAAAGAGTAGAAGTTTATGTGTTTCCAATCACTCCTGGTCCATCCACTTCTAGGAAGGCACCTCTCCTTTTTCCCGCTTCTCTTTTCACCCTGACTGGACTTTCCCCTGCCCAATCTCAATTTGGTATCCCACCTTTTTCTATGATAATGCTTCCTTTTGCTTCCTCATATGCTCATACATCCAACATTTCTCCTGTTTTCACTAGTTTTAGTCTCCCTCCTGGTGCTACCATTGCAACACAGAGTATTGATATCCCTCATTCTCCAAGACCATTTTGATGCATCCAAGAAGGCCTGATAGGCCAAAAATCAAAAACTATTGTTAAAGAATGTCAAGTTTCCAACCACCAAGAAGATTGAAGCTTGCTTCAATGAAGAGCAGAACTCTCTACTAATCACTACCATGAAGCTACTCATGTCTAATCCCGAAGGGCAAATGCAAATGGAGGACTATGAAATCAAAGCCATGGGCCTGGATTTGAATAAAAATTTCCCACATGACAAAGTGGTCCTAGCTAAGGCCACTCAGAAGGTGGTATATGTGGACTATGAGAAGATAGGTAGAAAATTAAAGAAGCGTGAGGCATAGTTGATAAATGTGAAGGAAATAGTAAGCAGACTATAGAATGAGATTTGGGCTAGAGATGTCGAGATGGCCCACAAAAGGAAAATACAAGGTCAACAAGGAGAAACATCTAAGTTTCTTGTAGAAGCTCAAAGAGAAAAGGTTCAGTTTTATGTTGAAATTGAAAAATTAAAAGGTGAGTTGGCTATTGAGCACCAAACGAATGCAGAGCACTGGCACACTCAAGAAAATATGAAAAGAGAGCTAGATGATGTTCTCAAACTTCTAAAAATATTTAGAAGGCCTACATGGAAGCAAAAAAGTTAAAATAGGAGATCGGAAGGCTAAGCTTAGAACTGACAAACACCCTTAGAGAAAGAAATCAAATGGAGGAAGATGTAAAAGCAAGAGAAGCTCAGTTTAACTAGGAGCTAGTTGTTGCATAAGGATCTAGAACCCTCTTGATAATGAAGAAAATTATATCTACACATTGGGAGTAGATTATAGTTGTTGTTGTTATTCTTGGGCCCACTTTATAGTTCTTAAGTGATGTTCAAGAATTAAATATGAAGGTTGGCCTGATGGCTAACCAATTTCTACAAATATGTGCTCCCCAACTAGTGGAATCACAAAGCTTGATTTCCAACTTGTGCATGGCCACTAATAAGGCCCTAAAGGTTGCATGGATTCACAATCGAAGAGTTGCCTCTATCAAAGAAAATGAGATCATCAACTGCCAACAAGTCGCAACAAGGTGCAAGGGTTGTCGGACAGTGCTGAACAAGTGGGTCAATGAAATCAAGAAGGACTTCAGTGTCCTAGTTGACTTTGAGCTGCCTCCTCTTCTTTCACTGGATTGAGATGTGCTGATGATTGAGTAGGTCATGGATGCGATCCGATATAAGGTCCAAACTTCTACAAAGCTCCCAGTTTTAAGCACAACACCCATTGTTAATGTTGAGCATGAAATCTTTCTTCTTTATCAACTCTATTATCACCTTGGGGCAGTTTCTTCCACATGGGGATTTGTTTCTTTCAAAGAATATTTTGAGATGGACCAAGCATATAAGAACATCCTCACTGAGTAAAGTTGGTAGGCACAACATTCTACTTTCCTCAAACTCCTAGAATTACCAGAGGCCTAGGTTCATGCCTCCACAAGTGAAGACCGCCTATGAGTCACCAAAACTATGAAGCATTTTTTCCTTGATCATCTTTTATTTTTGGCTTGTATATGTTTTCAACTTCAAATGTATATGCGCTCAAGTAAAGTTGTTACAAAGGTGTGTAATGTACCATGTAATGGCTACACGAATTTCATTTTTCACCTTCCTTTTAGGAGAGAGTCAGTACATGTGTCAACTCGACATGGATTCTCTCAAGGAGCAATTTTCATGAGTTTGAAAGTTTCTGCTTGTTTGACACATCATCTCTTTGTTGCAAGCAGTTTGTGCTTTTGTAAAGTGATCTTTTTTGGGAATTTTTTAGAGCTTGCAATCCATTTTTGTTTTTTGGTATGGAAGCTTTGATTCATTGCCGCCGGGTTACATGACTAGTCAACTGGACTTTTTCCAAAATTGTGAAGCATTTTTTCCTTGATCATCTTTTATTTTTGGCTTTTATATGTTTTCAACTTCAGATTTATCTATGCTTGAGTAAAGTTGTTAGAAAGGTGTGTAATGCACCATGTAGTGGCTACACAGATTTCATTTTTCACCTTCCTTTTAGGAGAGAGTCGGTACACGTGTCAACTCGACATGGATTCTCTCAAGGAGCAATATTCATGAGTTTGAAAGTTTCTACTTTTTTTTCAAAGCTTGCTAGCCATTTTTGTTTTTTGGTATGGAAGCTTTGATTCGTTGCCACCGGGTTACATGACTAGTCAACTAGACTTTTTCCAAAAATGTGAAGCATTTTTTCTTTGATCATCTTTTATTTTTGGCTTGTATATGTTTTCAATGTCATATGTATCTGCACTCAAGTAAAGTTGATGGAAAGGTGTGTAATGCACCACGTAGTGGCTACATGGATTTCATTTTTCACCTTCCTTTTAGGAGAGAGTCAATACACGTGTCAACTCGACATGGATTCTCTCAAGGAGCAATATTCATGAGTTTGAAAGTTTCTGCTTGTTTGACACATCATCTCTTTGTTGCAAGAAATTTACACTTTTGTAAAGTGATCTTTTCTAGGAGTTATTCAGAGCCTGCTAGCCATTTTTGGCTTTTGGGATGGAAGCTTTGATTTGTTGCCACCAGGTTACATGACTAGTCAACTAGACATTTTCCAGGCTATTTTCTAAGATTTGATTATTTTCAAATAACTATGTTTGCTAAATATCTAAAAAAAATTAATGTGATAGTTGAGAATTGATGAGTGTGAAGCATTTTTTCCTTGGTCATCTTTGATTTTTGGCTTGTATATGTTTTTGGCTTCAAATGTGTATGTGCTTGAGTAAAGTTGTCAGAAAGGTGCGTAATGTGCCACGTAGTGGCTACATGGCCATTTTTTTTTCCTTCCTTTAAGAGAGATTCGAGACACATGTCAACTTGATAGAGATTCTCTCAAGGAGCAATATTCATGAGTTTGAACATTTCCACTTGTTTGACATGTCATATCTTTGCTGCGAGCAACTTGCACTTTTGTAAAGCGATTTTTTCTAGGAGTTTGTTGGAGCTTGTTGGCACTTTTTGATTTTCAGGATGGAAGCTTTGAGTCAATGTCGTCGGGTTATGTGATTGGTCAACTAGAATTTTTCCAAGTTGTGTTCTAAGATTTGATTATTTTCAGATAACTATCTTTACTAAATATTCAAAAAACATTAATTCAATAGTTGATAATTGATGAGCAAAGATTGTTGTGACCTAACTAAAGATCTATGATCACATTGTGTGATATCAAATGCCAACACCTAGCAGTAATTACTTCTATGTTGTGGCGTCGTTTTCTTATTTTTGTAGCTATAAATGAGAGGCAGCGATAGAAGGAAAGGGTTGGTTCCAAGTTTTAGTTCCCTTTGTTGAGGAAAGGTTTCTTTAGTTTTCTTAGATTTTAGGAACTATTTTCAAAAGTAGAGTTGCAGAACTACTTTTCTCTAACATGTTATATCATTTATGCTCAAACTATTATCAGATTGGCATCTAACCTCTATTTTAAAGTTCGTTTGATATTTAAACACAAATTATTGGGAAGAAATTTTTGAGACTGTGTATGTATGGCCATTATCAAGTTTTCCTTCTTGATGCTTTATGTCTAAATAAAACATTGTGTCAATCAAGTTGAATTCAAGTAGTTTAAGTTGTTGATTTCCATGTTGTGGGCTTATATGGTAGAATAATAACTTGTGAAAACTAGATTATGTCAATGGACTTCTCTATTTTTTTGAATGGTTTTTGTTTTGTATTAGGAGAGAGAGTTTATGTAATTTCTGATTTTTTTTCTTGTAACCTATGAAATCTTTATGTTTGATCAGACCTTAATGAACATTGTCTATGAAAATATTTGAAAGTATGCATTGTGCTTGTTATTAGCCTTTTTTGTTCATTCTCTTTCCAACAATGAAGCTTTGTGACATTCTATGTCTTATTATATCGCACATAGGAAATATTGAGTTTGAATGTTGTAAAAGCTTTGGTACATCACCATTTTTATGTTTTATGTTTACATTTCCTTCTACCATTTTATCTAAAACCAAAAGAAGAGTCAAATTTCTATAAAAATCCCATAGGTATTCAGTGGGGCACAAATCAGTCCTCCACTCACTAAATTTCCCAGAAGACTGTCAAAGAGGCGCAAGCTTTGATGATCAACAGTTAAGTTCAATGTAATGTTTAAAATCAAGCCCCGAGACCTAGGTGGGATCCATACACCCAAAGGGGCGTATGATTCACAGATCCTTGGATCTAGAAAACATAGCCTAAAACATTGAATTATGATTTGTCATTTGCTAAGTGTCAAGATTATTCATAGGAAAATGCATTTAATTAGGCTTGTGGATGCAAAATAGGACCAATTAAGGCATAAATAAACCTGATTTTAATAGGGAGGGCCCAAAAAAGTGTGAAAATTTAAAGGGATACATTTTTCTATAGTACATTTAGCCCCCACTTTAGTGAGAGGATGACCTTATGTCAAACTCACACTAAATTAGACAAATTCACATCAAGAGTGGTCCAAGTGTGCCAATGCAAATGGTATAGGATGAAAAAGATCAAGGAGGTGACCAAGCCCCTAGGATCTAATATCCTACATCAAATCAACACAAGCAAAAAGGGACACACAGAAGGTGTATGATATGTAACATCAAGATACACAGACATACCATGTTAAAGAATAAGAAAAGGAAAAATAAGAAAAAAATGAAAAAAGAAAAAGGAGTGGATCAAGCCTTGACTATTTTTCCAACACGATGTGGATCAAGTCTCAACTATTTATCCAAAATGCATGCTCACTCTGAGGCAATAGAACTTTAGGTTGTTCGTTGGTGAGTATCCAAAAAGGGTGGTTTAGTGAGAAAGTCATGCCTTTGTATTTGCTTCTCACCATACAATGAGAAATTCATGCCCACATTTATGCTTTTCATCATACTAACTATACCAAAACTATCCCTTTGACAACTTCAATAGGGCATCACAAAATGAAACTTTCAGCTTCACAAGGCCTAACAAGCTATGTTAAGCACTTATGAACATTTATGCATGTAAATAATTGTTTAAAGGGATACTTTCTTAATTTGTGAAAGTTATCTTCTTAGGGAACATTGTGCCTAATGTCTCCAAGAGAGGACAAATCAAAGAAATATCATGCTCTTGGAGGAAATCAAACCCAATGACACCACCAAGAAAAGGACACATCATAAGAAGAAAGAAAATTGCACAATGAAACATGAGAAATTTCAAAAGATAATGTCAATGTATGCCCCCACTTTAAAGTGATTGCTAACACCATTGTTGTGATAAATCTACTTTAAAGTAGTCAATGAAAAAGACATGAGAGCTTATTCAGAAAGCCTTATGCCAAGTCACATGTTCCTGATTGAAACTACATCATGGATAAGGGATTGCCCCAAAATGCAACAATTAAAGATAACTCAATACATTACATGCGAGCCAACTTAAGGCATGTTGTCCACATCTCAAGCTTGCTCTTATATATATATAAATCAATTGACTAGCCCAAAGATACAATGAAAAATGTCATATGAGAACAAGGCTACCTAACGCCCTTGCCCCCACTTAGTGTAAGACAAGGATGAGTCGAGATGATTGATGAGAAACATAAAAATCAGTATCAATTAGAGGAGCTAGGTGTTTCAACACAAGGAAGAGTACCACAATACTTAAGATGTTGAATTTTATTACTCAATGTCATACATTCATTAGTAGAATGACCATGAACTCTATGATATGCATAAAATGAACTATTGTAGTGAAATTTATTTTGTGTTCTTGGAGGGAGAGATATCAAATGATCTTGGATGAGTCTCAACAAGATACTCGCTTGATCAATAGTACAGGATGTTCCTTTATTTTGCAATAAATATATCTCTTGCTTAGTATTAGATGGAATACTTACACAAGACTCTTTAGATTGTGAGTTTTTGTACTCTCCTTGAAAGTAGGGTATCAAAATCTAATGAACTCCAATAATTACTAAGACGTCTCCTAGGAGTGATTCGTGTGATAACATTAAAGTTAAGCAAAGACTTTTTTTTTCTTTTTTTTCTTTTGAAGGACAATAACCAAGACCACTAGTTTCTATCAATTAAGGATGTAATAATGTTAAGGTTGGTTTAGAATAATATTTTATAAGAATGTTGATATTGAGTGAAGGCTTGTTCGTTTCTTTCAAGGGGAAATAACCAAGACCATTAGTTGTTTCTTGTGTGTTAGGCTCTATAGGGACATGGATACCTTGTTCTCTAGCATCACATTCTTTTCCACTATAAAAAAGTTGTTTCATAGGTTCATAACCTCTTCCATAAAGATTTTTCATTTCTTCGGGATTCAGTGGTTTCTTATAATCAACTTCATCAAAGTTTGTCATGCATGTTGTCTTTTCTTCTAAAGTTCTTGAATTGGATGCTTTCGAATTGACATTACCACTTTTTATTTTCCCTTTTCTAAATATTTTGTTATGATCTTGTATTCTCCCATGAATGTAGGTGTGAAATCTATGGAACCCCAATCATCTTCCAATATCTTCATAACTTATTCAATACGCTTATCTTTATCTTTTTCTTGTATGGGTTCCACTTGTGTAGTTGGTGTCAATCTTTTCAAAGGATTTTCCTTGTCTTTTTGAAGTTGTAAAACACTATAAGGCTCAGAATCAACTTCAATCATCTATACTTTGTTATTGTACACATACTTCAGTATACGGTGAAGATTTGAAGGCACCACATGCATTTCGGGAATCCATGGTCTTCCTAAAAGGAGGTTGTATGAAAGATCATGAGGCATAACATGGATCATGATTTGTAATGTAACTTTTTCAACTATAATAGGTAATGTGATCACTCCAAGTGATTATTTTCCTACATTGTCAAATCCTTGAATTGATAAGGAATTAGATTCAATTCTTGATTTATCTATACCAAACTTATCCAAAATGGTTACACTAAACACATTAAGGGTTGAGCCATTTTCAAAAAGGATTCATTTTATCCTTGTCCTATTGAAAATAGCTATTATCATGAAAGCTTCATATTGTTTTTGTACTTCTAGAAAAGGTAACTCATCTTGATGGAAAGTAATGTCTAAGTTGACCAAAGTTATAACTTTAATTTGGGCTGCCACATTGTTTGATTTCTCATTAGGGTGGGTAGGAACTTGTTGTAAGGCAATTTTATTCATGTTATGATAATGAGGGAAGGCTTGAATAATGTCCCATAATGATATCTTAGTAGGAGTGTTCTTAATTTTTTCAACAAGATCATACTCCTTTCCATTATGTAAAGGTAAACAAGGGGTACTAGGCAAGATAGCTTGAGGTAATAAGAGGGATGTTGGAGTTGTTTTTCTTGGTTTTGGATTGTTTCTAGTGTTATATGTATGAGCAATGGTATTATAACTTGACTGTTGTGACATATTATTCTTACATGGTTTGAGGATGAGGACATGTTTGTTTTGATTTTGTGGTTGGTTTGAGAGTGCATAAAGGATAATTTTAGGCTTATGAGATTACCTCAAGGGATATCTATTATGCATAACTTCAAAATCATCATCCTTATTGTGATGATATTTTAGCAAAGGAGATTCTAAGGTTACCTCATCATTTTCATCAAATGAATCCATGTTACTATTGTTTGAAATAAATGCATCAATTATATCATTCTCTTGTACCATGATATCTACCCTAGTAGGAATTTTTTTAGGATAGGAGAAAACAAGATGTTGATCACATTCTATGGTCAGGTTTTGTAAGGTAAATTCATTACAAGTAGGGGAGGCATAAACAAAAGAACAATTATGATTGATTGGATTATTTTGTTCAACTAGATGCTTCCAAGTGGGAGAAGCATTAGGAGAGGGAGAAACAAGACTCTCATGACTCTCAATGAGTGTATCTTCTAACACCAAAATATCTTCTTCACAAATGGGAGAGATATTGGGAGAAGAAAAAATGTGATTGTCATGTTTATCTATTATTTCATCCTCTTTCACTAAAAAATTCTCACAAGAAAGAGATGAATGGAGACTAGGTAGGGTGATGTTTAGAAATGTGTCTATGATCTCATTCTCTTGTGACATAATATCTTCCAATGTAGGAGATTTTATAGAAGAGTAGTTTTCAACCATGTCATTGTGAACCCCAATCCTAGACCTGCACAAACACAAAGAACAAACACAATGTTAGTCATATATGCAAGTTAGAACTAAGATTCCCCATGAAATTTATTAGAAACATCAAAATAAGAAATAAATTAAGAACACAATGAAAGAAGTTATTAAATCCTATTTAGATGATCCAACTTTGAATCCCATAGGGGAATTGGTGCCATTTTGATGTGGAAAATGGCCCTTTCCCAATCCCTTGTAAGCTTTGTGATGACTTTGTTGAAGATTGATGCTTCCTTGGAGAAAATCTTGCATAACCTAGCTATAAAACATGAAAATGGATTATGGATGGATGAGAAAAATTCAAAATTTGAAGATTATGACTTTTGCATGAAGTCGTGGATCCAAAATACAAAGAAAATCCTCTTAAGTATAGATGAGAATATTGGAGAATGAGGAAAAATGGATGAATGTGGGAAAAAAGGCCAACCAATAACATTAAGCCACTTGTCAATATGTGAGTGGACAAAGGTGGAGCACATTTTGATGAATGTGCCAATAAATGATTTTAGGTGGAAATTCAAATTTATGAAATGACATGTTGGAGGGAGAAAGAAATGACTTAAATTCCACTTGGCTCAATGCACAAGGACATGTAAGAGATATTGAATACCTTGTTGGAAGGACAAATTCACTTGGAGGGATTTTCAAACTTGGAGGAATATTCCCTTTTGATGCCATATTGAGGGAAATTAGAACATTTATTAAATCAAAAGAAGTGATTTATTGAGCAAGTAGAAAAATCTAGAGGATTTAGGGGATTAAGATTAATTTAATCAAGATTTGATTAAATTAAAAGGAGATTAGTTGATGTGACAATTTGATTTATATTTTTGGATTGATTTAAATCAAAGTTGAGAGGAATATGAATTTAGACTTAAATAAATAAAGATTTTGATTTATTTAATTAAAGAGGGATGATGTTAGATTTAATTAAATGAAGATTGACTTAATTTAATAAAATGAATTTAGAAATTTGATTAAATAAAATGGATTATTTAATTAAATAGATACTATAGGGTTAATTAAATAACATTGATTTAGTCAATTAACATGAGATGCTGACTTAATTAGATAAAATTGATTTATTTAATTAAGGGATGAAATATGATGAACTTAATCAAATAAAAACTATCTAATTAAATGATTAGCAAAGGGGATGATTCAAGATGAAGTGGTGTTAGTAATTAGGATCAAGTGTGATTGGTACATTTTACGTGTTTACATTTTTCTCCTCTTTGAAGCAAAGTACTTGTTGCATTG
This sequence comes from Sequoia sempervirens, assembly GCA_007258455.2. Taxonomy (NCBI): domain Eukaryota; kingdom Viridiplantae; phylum Streptophyta; class Pinopsida; order Cupressales; family Cupressaceae; genus Sequoia; species Sequoia sempervirens. The sequence continues at coordinate 54,684,606 of VDFB02353493.1, forward strand.
GTTCAAAGAATAACCTGTCTCAATCAAAACTCACAAAAAAATCATTTTTTTAAAATGCCCCATTGTTGCCTCGGCGAGAAGAAACATGTTGATATACTAACCCCTCAAGAGATTGGATGAAAATTTTGATTTTTTAGGTGATCTCGCGAAAAAACAGGACAAGGTGCCTGACAGGTCAAAAAAGGCTCTGGGATGCCAAAAACATGCAAAAATGCAAAAAAAAAATGTGAAACGGCCCTTGGTTGGGAAAAAATGGGCTCGAGGGTCCAAAACCCTAGCTATACGACTAAACAACATCAAAAAACCTAACTTTTAGGCTTAAAATAGGCCTCGGGGGGCCACTTCCAATTCATTTGAGCACCTAGACTTTAGAATTCTTGCAATTTGAGCTATGAGCATTGATCAAGATGGCATAATGCATGCTTCCCCGTCACATTTTTGAGCTCGTGCGAGTGTTCCAGAGGCTTCCCGGCATAGGACCAGTGGTAAACCATCATGCCCTAACTTTTTTTATTTTATTTTTGAGTGCATTTATTAGGGTCTAGTCATCAATGAAGTCAAGGGGTGCTATATAGCACTACTAAAAGGCTCAAATCGACACGTGGGCCCAAATTGCGCTACTTATGCGAGTTGTGTTGTGGTGATTCAGTTTAAAATTAGGGTTCTACTTTCAAAGTGTGTCACATTTGTAAACAGTGCCACAACATTCTTGTTTGGAATTTAGGTCTTAGGGGTCAAACTAGGTCACTTTCAAACTACATTGCAGTGGCAGATTTTGGAACTTTTAGGCTCTTAGCGGCACCATATAGCACCATTGACCTCTTCAAACTACAACAAATATGCAAATAGTGACACATATGTTGATTTGGTTGTGCGAACTTCAAACAGGATCATGATTTTTTATGAAACTTGACACGCTGACTTTCCTGATGCAGGAGGACATGGAGCCGGTCCATTCACACGAGTACAGATCATCCATTTTGAGCAAATTGACCTAGGACCCCCCATTACATGAGGTACTCCAAGAGCACCTAGGGGTGATCATATTATGGTATGTGGCATATGCCCCAATTACCCAGACACATCTAGGTCTAATGACAGCATTAGCGAAGCGCTGGAACAACGAGACATCCTCGTTCCACCTTCCCACAGGTGAGGCCACAATGACCCTAGAGGATGTGTGGTGCATTCTACGTTTTCTCATCCATGGAGAGTGAGTTATCTATGATGTGGATGTCAAGAGAGACATGTGTTATGAGATCATAGGCCTTGACAAGATCATCTTCTCAAAGGGAAATATTGAGCTTGAGAGGTACATGACCGTGGTACCATCATTCATATTGATCATTGTTGCTATCATTTCAAGGCTCTTGGCACTAGATCGGCACAACTGATACTTCAGCCTAGGCTAGGGGATTGCTTGGGAGTGGGTGCTCCAATGAAGGGAGTGCTTCACTTGGGGGCCAGTGATGTTGGCCTCCTTGTATCACAACCTACACAAGTTTGTGTACTGTAATAGTGAGGCTATCAGATCAGGGGTCACACTGCTACACATTTGGGCTTGGGAGCACATTGCAATGCTCTACCCTGTTAGAGTTACACTGTGTTGTGCAGTTTTTGTACACACGCCCCACTTGGAGTAGGGACCCTCTTTTCGGATGTCTTTTGACCTTTGGTTTCATTCGATTTATCATTTTGGGGTCTTGACATGTTGGTCTTGCTAGCTTTGACCTTGCCTTGAGGCTGGAATTGATTGAAATTAAGTTTTAAGCCAAATCCAGGTTTTCACCTAGATTCAGGATTTTCCAGCTCTGGCGGATTTTCCCAGGCCCTGGTTCTCTGTCTGTTCCTGGCTGGATTCTTCGATTCCGGGTTTCTGCCTAGATCTGGGATTTTTCGATCCTGGCGGATTTTCCCGGACTTTGCCAAAATCCCGATCTTCGCCATTTCCCCAGTTTCTGCATTTTTGCGAAATTTCTGTCCATTCGAATTTCAGCGTATTCTGGGATTTTCCAAAATTCCGTTTTGGGCTCGGGTTTCCAGATTTGTCAGAAGTGTCTTGTCGCTCATTAATGCTGAGGTACCTTTGCTGAGACGAGTATATGGGCAGATTTAGGGCATTTTTAACATCATTATGACTTCACTGCTCACCTACTTTTGCTCGGGCGATTAGAAATTCTCATTTGTGCTTTGAAGATTGATTTGGATTGTTTGCGTGCGAATTGATTGGAGCCCTGCTGGTTAAAATTTTCATTGCTAAGGACGCGCTTGTTTCATGGTTTCTTCATCGAGCTCAAATTTCATCCGCTCTGATCCATGGTAGGTTTTCGTTAGCCCCTTTCATTTATTTGCTTGATGATTGAGTGTTTCTGCACTAATTGATGATAATTTCGGGTCGGCCCTTGCTTGATTTTGATCCCGTATTTATAGAATTTGGGTTTGATCCGTTTTCTTTGTGAAACCACATTACCCATGCCCTGTGAGCTTGTATTTGCCTATTAAAATAATGGGTGCATCCATTTGAGGGGTTCTGGGTTAGATTATTTACCCTCTTAGTGCGAAATCTGCCATATTGTATGAAGTTAGGGTTTTCTTCGGTGTTTTGCCTAGAGCGGAAAATTCGTTATAGTTGAGCGATCTTGTCCTTGTATCACGCTGACCCCCGTCCTATGAGAATTCAGAGTGCTTTAGGTTAATCGTTGATTGATATTTTAAACCTTGGAGTTCCCCTGGTTTTAATGGTGAAGGTCTGGTTATTTAAATTAGGGCATCATTGTTTTGGCATAGGGATTCATCTTTTGAGAGCCTTCGAGAATTTGAAATCCTTTGCATTCTGAGTTTTGTTATTACCGTCAGTTTTGAGACCATTGGAACTCAGGTAGAGGAGATCCCATGATCATTTGGCTGTTGGTTCGCGTTACGCCCTAAATCGGGTTTTCGAGGTCCTTGCGGAATTCCTCCGCTCTCGGATTTTCCTGATTTAGGCTTATTCCGTGGGCAGGGGTGATTCCCGAAACATTTTGAAATGTCCACGAAAATCCGCCCCATTCGGATTTTTCTGATTTTCCTATCTGGATTTGTCTCGTTTGATTTTTTAGAGATAGGATTGATGGAGTGAACACTAAATGCTTATTTCTTGTTACCAATGCATGAATTTCATGATAATCTAATGATTCTTGGTTGTATTAATGGTTTGTTTGACTAATCATGTCTTGGCGACAGGAATCCGTCTAGGTCAGATTTCTCTAAAATTCTGCCCCGACGGGATTTTCTTAGATTGCGATATTTTCTTGGACTTCGTTGTTTTTTTGGATCTTCAAAGGATTAGAAATTGTGATGGATTTTGATTGATTTATATGATTTGTGCTAACCTTTTGGATAGGAATATGCCTAATAATTGAATACTAATGGTGTCTTTTGTGAATGCAGGCTGAACCAAGCAAGGCTGCTACCGAAAAATCTAAGGGTGGCTCGGAGGGGTCATCTATTTCTGAGGCAAAACGATTGAGACTAGATATGAAGAGCCAGCTTCCTAAGAGAAGGATATCCTCCGTATGGTCTGAAGTATCTAATACCAATGTGGGAGCTTGGAGGTATGAAGAGTTTAAATAGAGGACAACAGAGAAGGATCTGTCAGCCCTGAGGCAAGGAATGATGAAATCCGGACTGGTGCATGTGGCAGGCTTCCTTCCGGCAATTCAATGTTATGAGTTGATTCTCGAGTGTGCCAGGCAGTATGACTTTGATACACAAATGGTGATTAGTACCGATGGAAGAGTTCTGGCAAACTTCAGTCCTGTTTCTATTGCACAAGCTTTCGACATGTCGGATCTACCTTTTGTATGTGCTCTAAACATAGACACAGCCAAAACATACTATGAGAATGAGCCAGCCAAGGCTCAACAGATGATTAACTCCTGGTTGGAGAAGCCGAAATCGCATCACTCTAAGCTGCCCAAGCAATTACATAGAATTAAATTCAAATCACATATTTATGATGCAATAACATTCCTAAGTAGGGTAGCAGGGTTGAAGGCTGCTGGAGTATTGGAAAATTGGATGGTGCACGTAATTAGAAAGATTGAATAGGGCACCAATTATCACTGGGCTGGGCTTATTAGCTCTGAAATTGACAAGCAGCTAAGGAATGTCTTGGAGACCAAGAAGTTCACCATGTCCTCATATGTGGTGTTTGTACTAGCCAGATTCTACCCATACAGGGGTTTGAATCCACAAGGGACGTTGGGTCAAGACATAATCTATGAAGTTTACCTAGAGTTGCATCTAGGACGCAAGGACTACTGGAGAGCCAACGATGCCTTCACAATGCATATTACCCGAATGCTACAGAATGCTGAGCACATGAGGTTGTTGGATGGAGCCAAAGGGCTGATAAGGAACTACGGAGCCTGGTTCATCCAATTCCCCACCTTCACCTACCTTAGAATTGATGGATGTCCGGTTTCTCCATATAGGTTACCTCGGTATCCTATCGATCACCTTGTGCTATTAGATATTGTTAGACAGATTTGTGAATTTGATGTTGTGGTAAAGAGGGAAAAGCACAAGACGGGCTTTGGTGGAGACTTCCCTCTTGGGATTGGTGTAGCAGAAGTGTGCCCTTCTATCCAATCAGCCCACACTGCAGGAGAGGAACTGGCAGCATATGGTTTCTCCTTCCACTCTAAAAGGATGAACTTTGACATAACTGGAGAAGCACAGAAGAGGGCCACTAGGGAGTATAGGCATAAGGATGATCTAGAAGACTATTGGGTCAATATCAAAGATGACCTTGAGGCCAGAAAGAAGAGGTACTCTAGGCTCCCTGTGCAGGCAGTTAGACAATACAATGTCAAGTTGATCTCGGATCAGTTGGAAGATGATGGAAATTTGGTATAGGACCATGCCTATGAAGCTGTGAAAGACAGGCCGATTGGGGATATCAATTGGAATGAGGATGAGGTTACAGAATTGGAAGATCTCATGGCCCCGGTTATGAAATACACTTATTCTTGGTTAAAGCACAAAGTTTGGGAGCTGGAGAATGAGAAGGTAACCTGTACCTTCAATTTGATGGGAAATCTTAACCCCATGTCTACTTTAGAGGAATCCGGGGAAGATGACCCCAAAGGGAAAATCACGAAGAGCTCTCCTTTTAAGATAAATATTAGAAGCCCAAAGGAAAGTGAGCCCGAGACAAAGAGGAAGCTGAAAGGAAAGAGAAGATGGAAGACTCTGATGATTAGTAGGTCTTCTAATGAGGAAGAGTTGGGAAAAGTAGAAGAGGAGGATGTTCCTCCACCACCAAATAAGACCCGAACAACCAGAACTTCAAAGAAGAGGAGTCAAGAGGCATCAAAGGATGAGCCTCCTATTGCCGATGTGGAGAGCTCAGGAGGGGAGAAATCCAAAGTCTACACAAGGAGATCCAGGACTCCCTCTCTAAAGGACGTTGTGCTGAAGGCGGATCCTCCGCCAAAGTCACCGAGTGCAGAACCATCCAAGGTTGTTTCTCCTCCACCAAGCATACATGAAGAGGAAATTCTAGCAGAGCATGAAACTAGCGAAGAAGCAGAGCCCTTCAAGGAAGGGACACTTTTTGGTGAGGCAGCTGAGCTAGAAGTTGAGAAGGAGGAGGAACGGCATACTTCTCCACTAGTCCAATATGAGGATTCTCCGGAAAGTGACAAAGGTAACGGATCCCCTGAGCAGAAGGAGGATGTCCCTGTTAGGACCCCATCACCTGTGCAGCCAGAGATGGAGCTTGAAGAAATCGATCAAGGTGAGCGGCTCCCTGAAGAAGAGGAGGATAAGGCAACTACAAAAGAAGAAGAGAAAGCAATAGATCAGCCAGAAGAAACAAGGATAGAAGAAATCTGAGTGGAGCCTGTAGCCCCGGACTAGTTAGAAAAAGAGCTTGCAAGAAAGAAGCAAGTGGTTGTTGAAGACACCCCCTTGGATTGGGATGAAATGTTGTCAAAGATCAGAAAGGGAAAGAAAAGAAAGGTGGCAAAGGTGGTTTCAAGGGTGGAAAGAGATGAAACGAATAACAGGGTTATCCATATTGCCACCCCTACTGCAGACAAAACAAGAGAAGAAGTCACCAGTCAGGACTACCATGTTCGGACTATCAACCTTGGGCCTGCATCCATGGAGCAGGATATAGAGGAGTTTGAAGGCTCCAATGTTGTGATGGTTGGCAGGTTGAGGAGGGAGACCCAGACCAAGCAGGAGTTGAAGAAGGAAAATGAAAGGTTAAGGAAATGCTTGGAAGAGATAATGAAACCCTTGCAATCCCTCCATCCTTCTTCATCTGCCACCCCTGGTTTCTTACCCAAGGAAATAATCTCCGGAATTGAGAAGATGAAGGCCTCATCTCAAGCTGTAATAGATTGGCTGATGAGTGTGCAAACAAAGGGAGATGATACCATCAAAGACATCCTTTCTGTTGGGAAGGATGCAGTCTGGGCCAAGGAGCTATTAGAGCATGTGTTGTCTCAGGACAAGGAGGATATGGACCTCTTACTATAGAAATCAAGAGTCATAATAGGACATGGCAAAGATCAATTACTTGCAGATGGCATCCTTCCTTCTTCCAGATTGGATGAACCTTGGGAATGGTTTGAGGCTCTGCAGATTAGGCAGAAGGCCATGAAAAAGATCCTGAAACTGAAGAAGTCAATTGATGGGGATCTCACTAGTATCTATGATGGATGCATTTCCTTCTTTGAGGTGATGACTGGAAGGAGGAAGATAGCCCCGAAATATCTAAGTCTGGAACAGCTGAAGGAGTGGTGGCATGAAGTTTATGCCCCTGATGCGGAAAGTGTTGTAACCGGCCACCAACTTGATGATGCAGCTACCTACTTGGCTATAATGGATAAGTATCTGGCCAGCAAGGAAGATTGGAATAAGACTGTTGAACAGTCCAAAGAGGAGATTGACTCCATTAAATTTCGACTTAGGGTATTACCTTTGCCACCTGTCACTACATTGGATGGAATATTCTTCAGGGTCCAAGGGTCATCGGTTCAGAGGAAGGATAAGGGAAGTGGCAGTTAATGCCTATTTCGAGATTTGTGCTTCCCTATTATCATAGGGCATGCATTGGACCAGACTTCATTGGGGACTGTGTCAAGGCTGACCTTGATGGTGAATGGCATTTAATGTGTGCCTTAGTTTGATTCTTCCTTGGCCGACCTGTTTTGGCAGTTTTGTTATTATTTTGTAAAAATGTTTGGCTGGGCCGACATGTCTTGAGATTTGCTATAAATGGGCATTCTTGCCTCATTGTAAAGGGATAGCTAGAAGACATTAGAAATAAAAGAGAAAAAGCTAGAGTATTTTGTGATAGGAGTAGTATTCAATTTCTTGAAGCAAATACTGTATCAGAACAGTGGAATTGTTGCAGCATTTTGGTGATTAATACAATTGAAGACATTGTGGTTTTCCTGGTGCAATCTCTTGTGTTATTCCATCTTGCATGGTTCTTGTTGTTTTATCTTTTAAATTGCTTGAAGATTTAGGGTTAATGTTCAGAATTAGATTAGTTTTAATTTGGTGAATGATGTTTGTGATTTCATATTTAGAATGTTTGTAGCAATCTCTGGTCTATACTCCCAGTAACTATCTGATTGTAGTAGGCCAGTGAAGTCAACCTGGACCAAATATTTATTTGTGCTTAAGTTCGATTGTAGATGCATGTCTATGATTTGAAAATCTATATACCTTAGAAGATTGCACCATTCTTGTAAGATTGCATTGTGGGTCGATCAGGAACTGGTTATTTGAGATTAGTCCATTCCAGATATCTGTCATTTGCATTGTTCATTCTAGGAATAGTTTAGATTTTATCAAATCCTTGCACCCTTGTCTTTTGCTATTTCTTTATTATCCGGTTAGATTTAGGATTTAAGATCATCAAATTGCAAGATCTGATAAGTGGAAAGATACAATTTGCTTGTAGTAAGGTCCAATTGTGATTACCAGCATTTCACATATTATCTGAGTTGTTTATGCATTGTTATGACCTAACACCCGAGAGACCTTGGGGTGATTTTTACCAATTTATAGTTGAAAATAACCTTTCAAGAGAGATAGAATATTGCATTCTGTATGAGTTGTTGCTGTGCAGAAAACACCATCAACACACCGGTTGATATGGAGCCATATGATCCAATTATTTGGAGATACAGGGGTGCTCTTACCTTTTCTCATATAGGAGTAGTGGGCATTTTGCATTGGCAGTGGGTCATCAACGAGATGACAATTTTCACCTAGAGACCATACCTTGGGTGTCCAAATTGGTCTGATGATGTACAACAATTATTATTTTGCAGGCATGATCGATTGATGTAGGGTCGTGAGCATACCATGATTGAGAGATTTCTTCCAAACCATGTGGCCTGACAGTTTGGGGACACATAGGAATGTCTCAATGACCAATAAATGGCCATCTTCGCCCATACTATGAGGGAGATGACATGGGGTCAACTGATCTGTGCAACAAATGCAGTGTAGAGCTTCATGCAGCTAGTGGCTAGATCATGGCCTTATGATCAAGGACAAGCAGGCCTAGGTATGACACAAGCCTATAGGGATTCGTTCCAACTACTAGTTTAATTGATAGTGCCTGGTGCATAGATATTGCAGAGGAGACATAGAGGCTGAGTTGCAAAATAGGGATGGAGCTAAGCAGGCAGGGGAGACAACAAAAAAGATGGAGATGGGGATGGTGGTTGGGGCAGAGGTCAACCAGAGTAACAGCCAGAGTAGTACAGGGGATAGAGGGATGGTCAAGATCAACCCAAGGATGGTCACCAGGATAGGAAGCTAACGCCACCGAGAGATGGTCACTAGGACTAGCCACCCATCCAACCATCACCATAGCTAGACCTGAGGGATGGGAAGATATTACAACTACAGGTACAAATACAGGTGTTGACCGTAGAGAGAGACCAGGTGACACAATAGGTCTTGACCTTGACGATGGAGAGAGACTAGGCCATCCAACAACTACATGTTGTTGAGCTACAGGCTGCACAGGAGATGGGTCGGTAGTAGTACTTAGAGAGTATGGCTACATCTTCCTCTCGGAGCACCATATCCATGAGGGCATACTGAGACATCATTCGAGAGGCTAAGTATTATCGTGTACATTATCACCATGTTGTGCCTTGAATGACACGAGTTCCTGATTATTCTCAGCAGACACGATACAAGCCTCGAGAGAGCATAGGAAGAGGTTGAGCAGCGAGGGGAGCAGCCAATAGGGCTAGCTTGTTTACTTATCATATACATTATTCTTTTTGAGATCCACGAGCTCATTTTTGATAGCCCAATGGGTGATTGTACTATATATTGATTGATACACACTTGATCTCGATTTGTACCATGATAGTGTATATTATTTTGATGATATATGACATGAGATGATTCGATCTAATGTGATGTGTCATATTTTATTTATGCATCATGTGATGTATGAAATTATGATGTGATGCAGTGATTTATGGATTCATTTCTTTTTTAGTATCTTTTCTATGCATTTATATGATGATGTATGCAACTGTTATGATATGTGAATGCTTAGACTAATAGATCTATATTATGATGCCTAATGGATGATGATGATAAAATGTATGAGATGCAATCTTTTTCTTTTTCATTATTTTTCTCATGTATGATATGGTGATGCATTTATAGATGACATGATGATGCACATGATATGATGTGATGATTCTTTTATTATGACACCTTTGTGTTGATGCATTTAATGCCTATGTAATAATGTGTATGTCATGATATGATGCTCAGGGATGAAATTTTTTATAAATGGATGATATGTAAATGATGTTATATGATTATGTACTAGACACAAATGAATAATATTATTATGTACATGTGATGATGCAATGGATGCTCTGATGATGTATATGATGCCTATGTGATGGTTCCCTCTATGCTTATGTAATGAATGCAAATGTATGGTTTATGAGATGCTTAGAATAACCAATCTATATTATGCAATGATGAAATGCAATGCATGTGAGATGGTTAGTGTTTCCCATATGTTATGATATGATGTGAATTATGCTAATGGTTTGTGGATGCAAGATGGATGCAATGGCGATGATTTGTGATTAACTTTCATGGTACCATGTTAGTGTGTAAAGAAGATAGAAGAAAATAAGAGACTCCAACAAGTCAAAAGATGACGATGATGATGATGATGATTTTCTTACCAAGGATTAGGAATTTTAAAAGGACCATTTACCTTATGTTTGGTAATACACATAGGCATGATGCATCAAGGTATAAAGATCCAGGATGGCATTGCACCTAGTGTGATGGACTTTGAATCAACAATTAGATAGGAGTACTCTTGTTCACACCTAACACACAAAACCTTATTCAAAATGAAATTCATATATTCCAAACATCTCAAACCAAAACATAGAAAGGAAAGCCTTCCTATGTGGTCAACAAGACACTTAAAACATTCTCCCTACACCCAAATAAAGCACGTATCACCAAGGTTATATTACAAGAATATCCCACAAGCACAGCAGATAAAAAGGTAATGATAATTTCCCCATTTCTTTCTCTCTAAATCCCTTCGTTTGGGACATCATTGAGAGGTCATCAAAATGAGAGCAATAAGATAAGCCAACATACAAAGATAAAGTAAACAAACAAGCTAATGTTCTTCAATATCGCTAGCCAAGACTAAACTACGGTGATGCTTGATGTTGATGTCCATTGTAGGAAGGATGCATCCTAGGAAATGATGTTATTAGATGGTTGATTTGGGACTGATTGGATGATAGGCTATTGATACAAAGAGTTGACCAACTTTTTTACATACTGACCTATACTTGAGACCTTGATGTTTGAGTTTTCACTTTTAACCTGCTAGTCTTGTTTTCGACTGTTTCACCAAAGGTTGAGGGTGACGATGATTTATTATAAGTGATTCTTATTTCAAGTGAAAGTGGCATGGGGATGGATGGATTTTTCAAATATTTCAATTTTTTTGATGTTTTTGAAATTTTTTGAGGCTATTTTTGGTATTTTCAAGATTTTATAAATGTTCTAATTTTCCAATTTTCCAATTTTTAGGTGTTTTCTGAGATTTTGACCAAAGACCTAACCTAAAGACCTATCTTAGGGGCCTTGGGGGCTGATCAAAGAATATCATTTCCTATGTTATATGCACAGAGACCACGTAGTTTGATTGACATAGACCCGATTATTGATGAGATATGAACAAATGAATTCCCAGTTTATTATGACAGACTCTTAAATAACTGACCTAAGTGTCTTGAGGGATGATCAAAGATCAACCTTTCCTACATTCAAAGCTTAGAGATGATGTAGTTTGACAAGATGACTCTGTTTTTTACTTTTGACTGACATTTTGACCTATTTTTTTGGATTTTGATATGTTTTGAATGTTTTTTGGATTTTCTTGGTTTTATGAATGTTTTTGAATTTTTTGATTTTTTTATGTTTTTGGATTTATTTTTTTTTTTATGTTTTTGGATTTTTAGGAATACTTTTAGAACATGCATGAATCTAATCTAAAGAGAACATGCCCCTAGTGTAATGTGATAGACTACTCCGATAAAGGTAGGACAAACTGACCTTGAGGATGAGTCGAGTAGTACTAGGAGGGATCATGATACGAACACAAGACCAAGCTATAATGTGGATGCAGACGAGTGATGGATGGAGATAAATGGATGATGGAAATGTGATGGATGGATGGTGCCAAACAAGTTGTGGAGATCTTGATGGATGAAAAGTGCTTATTTACACAAGGAACCTGTTTGTCGAGTTTTCACCAAGGTACTTTCCCAAAGCGCCACCGAAGTGGTTTTCACTAGAGGACGATTTTTCTCTTTATTGTTTTTAATCCTTTTTTTTATTTTTTTGGATTTTTTTCTTTTTTGATTTTTTTGTTGTCACCAAGATGCCTATTTGCCAAGTTTTCATCAAGGTGACCATTTTTTTAGGAAATTTTTTATTTTTTGTATTTTTGGTTTTTACCCCAGAAGGATTAGGCATACAAATTTTTGAGATGGAAGTTGTTCAAGGGCTCCTACAGAGGTTCCCCTTTGGGTGTTGATAATTGATATTCCCCTATCTTGTAGCTTGCTATAATGATGAAAGGTCCCAACCAATTGGGTTTAGATTTTCCCTTGCTATTTAGATTTGGGATGTTCTTCTAGTTCTCCTTTAGCACAAGCTCTTTGACTTGGAAGGTCCAACTTCTGATCTTCTTGTTATAAATCCATTTAAGTCAGTTTTGGTACACTTGCAAATGATTTAAGGCATCCATACACTACTCATCTAGTACCTCTAGCTCATTCTATTGGGATACCCAGTATTCCTCATCTGTGATGAGATTCTGCAATGATATTCTCAATGACAGGAGCTCGATCTCGATGGGTAATATGGCTTATGATCCATAGACTAGGGAGAAGGGGGTGGCACCTATCGGTGTATGGATACTTGTTTGATAGGACCATAGGGTGGGATTCAATTAGAGATGCCAATCACAACCAACTTTATTGACCGTTTTCTTGATGATTTTTAGGATGGTCTTATTTGTAGCATCAACTTTGTCGTTTCCTTGGGGGTAGTATGGGGTTGAAAAGTGATGTTGGATTTTGAACTTGTGGCATATGTCACAGACATCTTTATTCTTGAATTGTGTCCCATTATCTCAGATAATGGCTTGAGAGACACCACAACAGAAAATTAATTAGTTTAGGATGAACTTTGATATCTTCTTTCTAGTAATGTATGTCATGGGGATGGCTTCCACCCACTTGGTGAAATACTTAGTGGTAGTGATGATAAACTTGTGTCCATTGGATGAGATGGGGGTGATTTTTCCAATGATATCGAGCCCCCACTATGAAAAGGGCCATGGTGTGACAATCAGATGGAGCTCTTGAGTTGGTGCATGGATGAGATCCCCATGCTGCTGACATTGTAGACACCTTCTGACATAATCAGGTGCTTCTCTTTCCATTATAGGCCAATAGTACCTTGTCCTTATCAATTTCTTAGCCAAGGTCATATCACTTGAGTGTGAACCAAAAAAGTCACCATGTACCTCAGTTAACGTAGTCAATGCCCCCTCAGCATTTAAACAATGTAACAAGGTCCCTTCAATGCTTCTACAGTAAAGGGTATCTCCTAGAATGAAAAAATGAGATGCTTTTTTGGCAAAGGTTATTTTGAGGTTCAGGGTTATGTCAATTGGGAGGACTCCTATTCTCAAGTAAGTGTATATATCATGGTACCAAGGATCACTAGGACCAACGATTTCACACAAAAAATTAGACTTTGGTACCTTGAATGCAAGCATAAGAAGCTACTCTATGAGGAATTATTTCTTTGGAATGTCACGTGGGATTTCTAGGAGTGATCCAGTTGTATCCATTGCATCTACTACTCTATTGTTTTCTCTTGGTAGCTACTCAAATGTAATATCAATGAAGAACTCCTTAAGACTTTCCACCAATTTCTTTTAGGGACTCAACTTGTCATCCTTTGTTTGATACTCATTGTTGACTTGATTGATTATGAGTTGTGAATATCCATATACCTTGAGTTCCATTATCTATCATTGCACTGCTATGCTTATCCCTATGACAAGAGCTTCATATTCTGCTATGTTATTTGTGCACAAGAATTATAGCTTGTATGATTTTAGGATGCAATCTCCTTGTGGGGTGATGAAGAAGATCCCTACCCCCAATCCATGCTAAGTGTAGGATCCATCAAAGTACATTTTCTAATGATCCACTACACTTAAGTTGAATATTGATTCATCTAGGAATTTTGAGACAAGGGGATTCTTTGAGTAGATTGGTGCTTCTGCCAGTTGGTCTACAATTGCTTTTCCTTTGATGACCTTACGTTCCACATACTCAATGTCATCTTTTGTGAGGATCATAACCAACTTTGTTGTCCACCCTATAAGTGTTGCTTTGGAGAGTAGGTATTTGAGAAAATATATCTTTGTGATAAGCTTTATCTGATGGGCTAGCATGTAATTCCTAAACTTTTATGCTGTGAATACAACTTCTAGACAAGCTTTCTCAATGAATGTATAGTTCAGTTCATGGCCCACCATAGTTCTACTGATATAATAAATAGCTCTCTCTTTTCCATTTTCATTGTGTTGTGCTAGGAGAGCATCGAGAGCTACCGTTGTTGTAGATATTTATAAGATCAAAGGTTTTCCTGGAATTGGTGGCATGAGGACTAGTGACATGAGTAAGTATTCTTTGATCTTTTTAAAGGCCTGATCACACTTTTCATCCAACTTGTATGCTACCCCCTTGTGGAGTAAATAAGAGTAGGGGACAACCTTGTCTACTAATTGTGCTATGAATTGACTGATGGACTAGAGTCTTCCTTGTAAACCCCTTATTTGTTTTAGTGTTTTAGGTGCCTCCATTTTGAGAATGTCTTTGACCGTAGCAGGATCTATCTCAATTCCTCTCATGGACATGATGTACCTGAGGAGTTTCCCTGACTGTACTCCGAAGATACACTTCTTTTGGTTGAGTCTGACTTTATATTCCTCTAACCTATCAAAGATGAAGCCCAATGTGGCTATGTGATCTCATCTTTTCTTGGATTTGTCCAATATATCATCCACATAATCTTCCATAGTTTTTTGGATAATGTCATGGAAGATTAGTGTCATGGCCCTCTAATAGGTGGCCCCTACATTCTTCAACCCAAATGGCATCATATTCCAGCAATGTGTCCCCCATGGGCAAGTGAAGGTCATTTAATGTTGTTCTTCTTTAGCTATCATGATCTAGTTTCAGCCTAAGAACCTAGCCATCAATGATAGCATCTCATGTCCTGCCATCATATCCATGATCATATCAATGTTTGGTAGTGGAAAGTCATCCTTGGGACATTCCTTGTTTAGATCTTTGAAGTCTATGCAGATACGGATACCCTCAGTGGGCTTTGAAATAGGTACAATGTTTGAGACCCATTTTGGATAATCTATTAGTCGTATGAACCCTGCATCTAGGAGCTTTTACAATTCCATTTTGACCAACAATGCAATTTGGGCATGTATTTTTTTGAGTTTTTGTCTGACAGGATTTGCTTCAGGATACACAGCTAGGTGATGAACAACAACCTCTGGGTCAAGCCCAGGAATGTTGGCATAGGTCCATGCAAATTTTATCTTTCTTTCTTTCAATAATGTAGCCAAAAGTTCCTATTCTTCTGTGAGAAGTGACTCTACATAGAATGTTATGTGTGGTAGTTCCTCTATTCCCAAGTTAACTAGATTGCATTTTTTGGCTAATACTACAAACTTCTCTTGATGAATTGCTCTGAGAGGAAGATTGAATCCTTCATCCTCTAGAACCTTAAAGAGGTTTTCACTATTGGATAAGTCCTTTATTTTTACTATTTTCAAGTCAGAGAGTGCCACAATGTGGTTTTCATTCAAATACTTAGAGATTATTCTTAGATTTTCACTTTTGCGACTGAAGGATTCAATTATTTCCCTGTAATAAGCCTATGTGTCTAGTATGATGTCAAACCCAGCCTTGTGATCTCCATATGCTACCATATCCCACAATCCCATGAATTCTAAGAGCACCTCATCATTTTCGAAAGTGTCCAAAATTGGTGGTCCTCATTGGTCGTAATCGATGAGCTAAGGATAAACTAGGTTTATTTCATGGGTTTGATGGTCTATCTCAAAAGATAAGGTACTAATCATGAGTAGGGAGGAATCTTCAAAAATCATAGGCAAGTCAGTCATGGGATCCTCATCACTACTACACATATCAATTATGTCAAAGGTAAAGTTGTCTAAGGGTAGACCTATGGATATGGGTAATTGAAGGGCAGTTGTTGATTGTTGAGGAGTTTTGACCTTTCTAACCTAGTCACCTTTTCTAAGTATGGTCACCCTTGGAGGGGTATATCCAACACCAAGGTTTCTTAGTCACTTCTCCAGAATGAGGGGTTCAAATAGGCCATTGTCATTCTACTCAAGTTTCTTGTTCCAATCATAGCCCATACTAAGCATCATTTGTAGGCCTTTGTTTCTTTCATCCATTAGAAGATCAGGCACGGGCCTTTGATCTTGATATAAGAGACTGGATATGTCTCTTTCATCTACTATTTCCCAATTTAGATCTCCCCAAGACCTAAATCTAGAGGGGTATACTTTGAAAGTATGGGATGATGTTTCAACTGATTGGGGTTTCCCATGAGTCCTAGGAGATTAAGGTAACTCCCCTATGAATAAATCACTTTTCTTCATTATGTAATCCCCACACCCATTGTCTTGGATAATGACCTTAATTTTGGATATGTTAGGGATGGTGGGTATCTTTGTCTCAAAATTGGAGGCTAATGTAGCTAGGTCTACATACAAAGTGTTGGGGCCTTCATAGTTCTTCAAGACTTGAGGGATTTTATAGTATTTTTCTGCTAGGCTCTTACAATAGGTGAAGGGCTCGGGATCACCATGAATTGTGATCTCTTGATTTTGGTATGGGAACTTGACGCACTGATGGAAGGTTGAAGCGACTACTTGCATCCCATGGATCCATGGGCACCCCAAAAGGATATTATAAGGTAAATCAAGGTCAAGGACCTAGAATGTGGTTTCCATAATGGTTAGCCCCTACTTGAATAGGGAGCTGAATAGTGCCTTGAGACACTCTTTCGTGATCATCATAAGCTCTAATGGTGATGCCCTTTCCCTTTTCAATGGCATCCTATGAGAATCCTAGATTCTTTATTAATTTGAGGGAATAGATCTTAAGACCTGCACCCCCATCCACCAAGACCCTTTTGACTTTGTTTTTATGAACCAGAACTTCAAGGTGGAGTGCACAATTGTGAGATAGTTATGTGGGGAAGTACTAATTGGAGAATGTTAGGAGGCTTGAGGTGGTAATATTTCTGACCATAGCTTGGAATTGGTCAGCATCGAGATTCATGGAGATGATGGATGAAGCCAATGATTTCTCTAGGATTTTTCTATGTGCGAGTTATATATTTGGCAACTCCATGATGGAGATTTGAGTTGGGGTTCTTTTCAGTTGGTCTAGGACATTATAGCCATTAGGAACAATTCTTGGATTGGAAGTGGATGCTCTCGGTGACTATGATGATCCAACAATGGTGACTTTTCCACCATGTGTGATGAATCTACAATCATCTTTGGCTCCTTTGATGGTGACAACAGTGACCATTTCATTAATGGGTGGGACGGCATGATCATATACATGGTTCACATTGGCATACTTTTGTTTTCCATGATTGTTCCCTTGGTTATGATCTGACATTTGATTTGTGTATATTTTTAATTTTTGATTCCCAACTAGCTACTCAACATTTATGATCTTGTCATCAATGAGGTCTTCGATTAGTTTTTTCAGCCTCAAACAACTAGTTGTTGTGTGCCCCTTGATTTTGTGGAAGTCACAAAGGTGATTCTCATTGTACCATGGTGGTTTTACTTGGGGTTCCTGATAGTTCTCATAAGTGGGAATCTTGATGAGATTTTCACTTATTAGTTTCTTCATGACAGCTTCAATTGGTTCCCCAAGGGCAGTGTACTTCCACTTGGGGAGATTTCTATTTCACAGCGGTGGTCCCCCTTGATTATTTAGATTGTTGACCTAATTGCTAGGCAGTTGATGTGATACCGCATTGGTTTGCATGTTGTTTCAATTGTTGTTATGCAGTTCTTGGTAGGTTTGGGTGCTTTGCTTCGAAGTGTTGATTATGACCTTGGTGTCCATCACACCGCCACTAGTGACATTTTTGTTTCTTTCCCATGTGTGAGTTTTCTCATTATAGTTGGTGGATGGGCGACTATCTTGATTTTCTTGATATGAAGGTGTTCCCCCTTGTGCAATAAGGACTCATTGGATGTTGAGTGCCTTAGGGATCAGTTGGTCATAAGTGGTGATATATTTTACCTTGAGATGAAATGCCAAGGTTTTCTCAAAGTTGGTGATGATGGTGCAAACTTGTTGTTCCTCAAGCATGGCCCGTTTGCTTCTATTGGCCTTGGATCACCATCTTTGCAAGAAGGAAGAAAATGATCCCCCCTTAGTTTGTTTAAGCGTAGATAGTTCCTCTAGACTAACATCCATACTGATATTGAAGGCGTAGTTTTTATGAATGCGTCTACGATCTCTTGGAACTTTTTGATGCGAGGGGGAAGGCAAAAGAACCACTCCATGCCAGGACCAGCCAAACTTCAAGGAAATAGTTGCATCATATATGTATCATCATATGCGATCCATGCAATGTACCTGGAATTCCCTGATGTGATCTTCAAGGTTGCCCAACCCATGGTATTTGTCAAATTTAGGGATTTCAAACCCCTTTGGGAATGGTACCATTGCAAGGCTCCTGTCAAATGGATAAGGACACAAGTTGCTTGGTGTCTTTTTCATTTTTCCTGATTGGAAATCAAGCACTTGCTATGAGAGAAACTTGATTTATGTCGTCACATCATCTTGTAGATCAGGGGGTGGAGTTAATTTCTTTTGAAGTGGTCGAGGTGTTTTAATTATGGGTGGAGTGATGTGTTGGTGGGGTTTTGTTGCAAGTTCTATTGCATGATCAAGGCTTATTGATAGGCCTATATTTATTGTTGTGCCAACAATGCTTGTTGTTGGCATTGTTGATGTTTTGCCAACAACACTTGTTGGTTATGTTATTGTTGTGCCAAAAACACTTGTTGTTGGTCATGTTCTTGTTGTGCCAACAATGCTTGTTGTTGGGCTAGTAATGTTGCTTCTTGTTGCACTTGGTATTGTTGCAGGGCTTGCTAATATGCTTGTTGTTGGGCTGCTCATAGTTGTGCCTGGTATTGAGCCTACACTTGCACTTTTTGAGCTTGGTATTGGGCTTGTTCCTAAGATTGAGCTTTTGCTTGTGCTCGCACTTCATCTTGCACCTATTGGGTAGCTTGTACAGCCTGAGCGGTTTGAGATTCTTGCACAACTTGGGCGGCCTGCTATTGTTGTAATAAGGCCTAGGCTTGAGTAGCCTGCTGTGCTTGTTGTGCTTGTTGCGCTTACAGTGTAGCTTGGGTTTCTCATGCTTGCTAAGCAGCTTGGGCTTGTTGAGTAGCTAGCTATGCAACTTGTTGATTCTGAATTTGCTGAAGTTCCTTTTGGTAGGATGCTTGTTGAGTTGCTTGCAATGTGATGCTATATGGGTTTGTCATGTTTGATTTTGGAGGTGGTGGTGGTGGATTTGGAATGTTGTTCATTGTCGTGATGAGGGGTGTTATTGTATTGATGGTGGGGATTTGTGTGGTGGATGGTGCAATTGATATGTTTGGTCCTTGAGAGACCACGTTTATGGATGGTGTTGTGATTGCTTGGGTTGCTTGGATGGTTGTCATATGTTGTTTCGATATCCATGGAAAGATTGGAGGATTCATCATGATTTTTTGATTGATGATCAAGGGGTTGTTTTGACTTTGATTTAGTGGTGGTAAAGGAGGTAACCTCAAACTGATAGGTGGTGTGGATGTTAATTGCAAAGGTGGAATTGGTGGAAATATGGGTGGTGTACTCCCTTGGAGAAATGATGAAGATGAAGGGTCAAAGATGCCCCCTAGTCCAAATAGCTCACCTCCTCCTTGTGAAGTCATAGGGAGAGAGGCTTGTGTGTTGAGAGGGTATGTTGGTATCACATGAAAAGATGATGATGGTTCATTGGGGTCTTGAAAGGTGAGTGGAACATGTGGGTGTAATTGATTCAATGGGACAGATTGACCTAAGATAGTGTTTGCATCCAAATCTTGGTTATTTACAAGGGGGTGTATTTGTAGTGCATTAAGAAATGATCTCCCCTTGTTTACAATTGGTTGAGTTGGAGCAATGGATGATGTGATTTGTGGGATGCTTTGGGTGATGCTTTGAAATGGAGGTGTGGATAAGATTAGATGTGTGGATGAGATTGGGGTCATGATCTTAGGAGGCTTCTCCACAGTAGTGCTTACATCAAAATCAGGAGGGAGTTTAGCCCCTTCTTTAGCTAATTCAAGCATGTATTGGGAGGGATTGAGTCTCATCATGGTATTGAAAATTCTATGAGTTTTGAGATTTTGAACCATTTCAATGATCTCATCTTGTGTCATCCCTAAGATATTATTGGTGACGTCTTCCACTTGGCCTTCCTCTTAAGGATTTTGTGATGATAGAGGAAGATTGGTTAGGGGATTGCTCGATCCAATGGGATTGATTTCAGAATTGGTTTGACTTAGGTCAATTGAGGTTGATGTTTCTTTCTTCATTTCCATGTTTTTCTTGTGTTGTGATCTAGTTTTCACCATAAAATGAGGATCAATTTTCAAGAATGTAAGAGATGAACCTCTAATTCTTTGGATTGATCTAATCTTTAGGTGCAAAAAAGAAAGTCTGAGACAATGAGGATCAAAAGGATGATGATGGTGATAATGAAAGGTGGAGGATTGGTGGATGATTGTACTCTTAGGAAATCTTGAGGGGGATTCTAAACTTTAGGACTTTGGATTTACTGTCTTGATTTTTTATTTTTTATTTTGATTTTGATTTGGGATAATGAACTCATAAACTCTAAGAGGTTAGATGTTGTTTGTTGTGCAGTTTTCACACACACACCCTGCTGAAGGTAGGGACCCTCTTTTGCTTCGGTTTTGGTTTCTTGGCCCTTTTTTTTTTAGGTTTTTTCTTATTTAGGTAGGGGCTTAAATGTTTATTTTGACTGCCTAAGTGTTTCCCCAAGTTATTTATTGAAAATCCTAATTTTTGGGATGAACTTCGGGTTTTTACCTGGTTGGGGATTTTTCGCCCTGGTCAGATTTTCCCGAATCCTACTTGGACTCCAACTAGACCCTATTGTTCGGGGATTTTTAGTATTCACGAATTTCTGTGTGGGCTAGATTTTCCTAGATTCCCTCCTACCGTCGGCTTCCTAGGTTTTCTAATTATCCTGTCGATTGCATTATTGGCTTCACGCGTGCTTTGAAGGATGTATTTAACTTGATTTCTGGGATCTTTTGTGCCATCTTGCTTATTATTTGCTATCGATGAGCTGGGAAGTGCTTTCTTGCAAGTGATTGGTTGGGATTTTGGGGCATTTGGCTTTGAATTGATCGATTTGGTGGCATTTACTTGCACGTTCGTGCCCTTGTTCTTTGTGGACACTTTTCTGTTTACTTTTGCTGATTCTAAGAGTGATTCCCACCTTATAATGGTATGTTTGGGTTGCTTTTCTCTGAATTGATGATTGTAGATAGCGCGTTGAAGTTATAAATCCTTATTTGGGTTTGATTTTCTACATTATTTGGATGTTCTCATGACTAGGGTTGTGTGGTAATTGTTTGATTTGTGGCTTTCCAAGCAAGTCCTGAGTTCATCTGTTTATTCACACTATGAGAAGTCGTGAGTTGTCCCTAGTGGCATTTTTAGAGTGGTCAAAAAGTTTAAAGTCTAAGCTCACCTATGCTTTAATGGTGGATGTATGGGGTTTTAACCTAGGATATCATCATTTGTCTTGAGCATGCTCCTGGGTTAGCTTAGAATGTTGAGAAAATCTATAGGAGGTCCATCCCTAACTTGCCCTGATTTTAAATGTTTGAAATTCATGATTGATTCGGTGTTTGGGTTAAGTCGTGACATTGAGTCACAGTGCGGGATTTTTCGTACATCCGGGATAATCTGTCCCTTCCGGATTTCCTTCCCTATGACCCTTCGAAGTCGGGGGATGTCATAATGTTTATCCTACATTTCGCCGAGAACCTTCTTAGGTTCATACTTGATCGCTGGGACAATGTAATTCTTATGCTAAAATTCTTTCTATCGGCAAGGCATGCCCTAGTCACCAGGAGGTCATGGTGGGCTCCTTTCGTCTTACCGATTTTGCTTTCTATCGCTCATACCTCCCCTTCATCGGTGAGACCTTTCACCGAACATATTCAGTTCTCGTCAAATGCCCTTAGAAGTTAGGAAGACCTTGTCTGTTCAGAGAGACCTTTCAGCGAGACTCCTAACCATCACCAAGACTTCATGGCAAGGCCTTCTTTTCTTAGCAAGCTCGGATCCTCTTCAGGGAGACCACATGTTGTCGGCCAGAAGTTATACCGATGGGACTCTATGTCGGTGAAACCTTACGTAGTCGTTGGGACCTCTAGCCGAACTCAAAACTTAACATCCAGACATCCATTTTCTTCGATGAGACTTCCCTTCGTTGGTAAGACATTATACTGAAAGCCCTCCTAAGTTCATATTCGTTCACTGTGATAGTATCTTTCTCACACCGAAGGTCTCTCGTGTTCTATCGCTAGTTAGTGAGACCAAGAAAATTCGCTAAGACCTTACCCTGACTACCCATTGGTCACATCGAGACATTTGTTACATTGACATTCGGCAAGACTCCGTAAGTTCGATGAGACGTCATTTAGATAAACTTTAGTCTGGCTGAAGTGATTGCTTAAACTCTAATGGTCGGTGAGACAAGAGGGATTCGCTGTGACTTTACCCTGAAGAGAAACCCTCTCATCGACATGAATTTCCTCATCACTGGTTGGCAAGACATGCCCCACTCGGTGTGACCTCATCCTGAATAGAAGTTGTTTGGCTAAAGTACTTGCCTTTGCACCGATTGGTTTAGAGTTTTGCCTTATCCACAGATTTCCACCAAGTCTGAATTTCTCTAAAATTCGATGTCTCCAAGATTCTCTGAAGGTTCCTATTTGGCTCATTCTTCGCAGACATTCTCCCTGGATGGATTTTCCTGAAATCTAATAAAATACGAAGGGACGTGGGACAGTTAGATTTGTTAGTGAATTTTGATGCATTTGATGATTATTCCATGTTATATTTGGATTTCCCATGTGGCTTACTGATCGATCATGCTCAGGTTTAATGTTTAAGTAGGTGTTTCCTGGTTGTTCCATTAGAATCCGATCGGTCTGGAATTCCCTGAGATTCCTCTCTGGCTCAGATTCTGTAGGTGGCCTTGAAACCTAAAATTTGTCATGATCATTTCACATGAGATCAAGTAACACTCTGGCTACATAAGATGCATTCTAACGGTGTATTGACGAATTGATATTAGTTTCCTATGGTTCTTACTAGGATTCCCATGTTGAGTGCAGGCTAAATCTAGCAAGGTAGCAGCTGGGTCCTCAATGTCTGATGCAGAGAGAATTAAAATGGACATTAAGAGTAAGGTCCCTAAGAGTAAGATCACTTCTATTTGGTCGGAGGTGACTGATACAAATATTGGATCATGGGATTATGAAGAGTTTAAAGGAAGAATGGCTATAGAGGACCTTCCTTTGGTGGCTAGAAGGATGATGGAATCAAGCTTGTCCCATGTTTTTGGTTTCCCTTCTATGGTGTAGTGTTATGAGCTGGTCCTTGAGTGCGCCAAGCACTATGATCAGGACACACAAAGAATTATTGGTCCTCAAGGGAGAGTGGTAGTAAATCTCAACCCGGTCTCCATTACCCAAACCTTTGATATGCCAGACCGGTCTCATGTGGTGGGATTCACCATTGAGGTAGCTCAGGAGTTCTACGATGAACAAACTATGAAGTCACAATAGCTTATCAATTCCTGGATAGAGAAGCCCAAGTCTCACTACTCCAAGTTACCCAAGCAGCTATTCAGGATAAAGTTCAAGAAGGAATATTATGATGCCATCACCCTTCTCAGTACGGTGGTTGGATTGAAGAATGTGGGTATGTTTGAGAATTGGATGTGCCATGTGATTGTAAGGATGGAACAGGAAAAGATTAATTACCATTGGGCAGGGGTCATAAGTGGAGTACTCCATGAATAGTTATCCAATGTGTTGCAGACCAAGACTTTTACAATGACTTCATATCTGGTCTATGCACTTGCAATATTCCATCCCTATAGAGGATTGAATGCAAAGGGAACTTTCAGACAAGATATTATTTATGAAGTTTTCCCTCAGTTGCACTTGGGAGGTTCAAACTATAGGAGCGCAAATGATGCATTTACCATGTATATCACCAAAATGCTTCAGGAAGTAGAGCATGTCAGGATTTCGGATCGATCCAACAAACTCATCAAGAAATATGCAGCTTGGTTTATACAGTTTCCAACTTTCTCCTACATCCGGATTGATGGATGCCAGAGGGCTCCATATAGACTTCCAAGGTATCCCACTGATCACATTATCTTGTTGGAAGTAACTAGGCAGATTTGTGACTTTGATGCTATCATCAAGAAGGACAAACACAAGATAGGATTTGGTGGAAATTTTCCCTAAGGATTGTGATGCAGAGGGTATGGGAACTTTTGGAAAACAACACAATGATTTCAAAAATCTCAATAGTGCACTCTCAAACACCTTTATAGAAATAAGGCTCAATGGATCACTTACAACTTATATGCTTCCTTATGGACCTAAACCCTAGGAGTACTTTTGATAGACTCATACAAACTTTTCTTGAACATTTACAAAGCCCCAAACCTCTGTCTTAAGCAAAACTCTCTTTTTGCACCTTGACTAGGCTTCTAGCCCAACTAGGCCTCCAACGGTGAATTCTTGAATTTCCACTCAATGTTCCCAAAGGACCCTCCAAAATAATGATTGAACCAAATGTGTTTTGTGATGATACATAACATACTAGATTCTTGATGGCACTTGTTTTGGAGCACACCACTCAAAATCTGTTGTTTCCTCCAATTTAGGGCCTAATTAGCCCTCTTTTTCAAAGCAACCCCTCTCTAAACTCAACCCCTAACTATGAAACTTTCAACAATCCCTTAAAATTTTTCCAAACCAAGGATTTTCAAGCTTTTAGTCTTCTATGACACCCTTAATATTCTCAAACACAAAACCCTCCATAAATTGCCTTAAAACTAGGGCTTTTTAGTTACCCACCTCCCAAACACTTCTAGATCCCTCTCTTTGAATTTTCACCATTAGATCAACATAATACATTAATCCAAACTCAAAAAATTTCCCCTTATTAAGGTAGATCTCCTGCTGCTATACCTTAGCCCCCATTTTCATGCACTTTTCCCTTTGACAACTCGGTGTACACCTTGATATTATTTCTTCCTGCACATTAGTTTGTTATTTTTGTATTATACATGTTAGAAGTGATCCATTTCAAAGGTTACAACATCATTCTACCTTGAAATGGATCAATCATCCATAAAAACCCTCAAAATCAATGAAAATATGCACTTTCTTGAGGATAGTCAGTTATAAAATACAAAGAATTGATTATTGTTGCTTATCAGAGCATAAAAAGGCCTTAAAACATGTAAATACAAGTTCCTAAAGAATCCAACCAGACATATCTTTAATTTCAATCAAGTTTTCATCAAATGAACACAAGAAAAATGCAAGAAATTGCTATTTTTTTGCTTTTTCCTATAGCAGTCCGTACAAAATCTGTACCAACAACCCAACCTCCATAAAAATGACTTCTATGGCCTTGAATAACCTTTCCCCAACTTCTCAAACCATTTTGGATTGATTAGTTTACATTAAAGTGATTAAAACATCAAAAAACTACTTTCCCGCCCAATGTTGGATTTTGAAAATTTGAATTCTCCAACTTGAAATTTATTGAACCTCTATCAACTATAAAGCTTCTAAACTATTACATGGAATTATTCAACCTTATTTGAATGAATTAAAACATAAAAACACCTATCTAGTCTCTTAGGACACCATTGGTCTATTTGTAGTGCATTTTAGTCCTATGGTTCTTATCAGGACCCTTAGGACTTTTGACTCCTTTAACATTTTTATCCAATTCAAAAGACATTATAGGATTTAGGATGTTATAATTGATGCTCTGAGATCCTTGACAAGTCTTCATGACCCTTGCATCCTCTTGGATCTTGAAATTTTTCTTGAAGTGCTTGGGTGCTCCTGCACCATTCTCCCCAAGAAAGAAATAGTTCTTGCCCCAAGAAGTATCCAACTTGCTGCTGCCATAATACTCCTTGTTCCTGAATGTTTGCACCTTCTGATTACCAAGCATGAAATCTCCCAAAGTTACCTTCTTCCTTTTCTTCCAACCTACATTCATGTCACTCAACATGTTAGTGTCAAAAATCTATTTTGTTTGTCCCTTTTGCTGCTTGAACTCAGTCTGATTTTGTGCCCTATTTCTGCCTCTATGCCACTGATTTCCTTGTGAAGAAACACCACCCCTATTACCCTCAACAATAGGGTATTCAATACTTCCAATATTAATACTGTCCAAGTCCCAAAGATTCTGATTTTTAGGACTGTATGCTTCATATCTCTGCTGCAACCTATCATTTCTCTTCCAACCAATATCTTCCCCTGTCTTACCCTGCACTTTCACCTACAAATTCTTCTCAAAACATATCACAAAACTATCATTAGACTACTCCAAAGGAAAAGGAACCAACTTATGTCTACTAGCATCTTTATGCACCAAATATGTGTTGTGAAAACCATCATGCACTGTCCTCCTAGCATACTGCCATGGTCTCCCTAAGATGATATGACCACAAGTCATTGGAATGACATCACAAAGCACCCTGTCATGATAAGATCCAATTGAAACATCTACATAAGCCCTCTTATCAATCTCTACATGTTGCATTTGAGTTACCCAAGTGGCGTTGTAGGGAGTAGGGTGATCAAATGTTTCAATCCCTAATTTGGTTACCATATCAACTGAAACTAAATTGCTATGTGACCCTGAATCTCTGAGCAATCTGCATATTTTACCATGACTCAAACAATTTGTTTTGAAAATAGTTACCTTTGGATCTTGATGAAGTCTTTCTCCTTTCTTGACCATAAGAAACTCACCATCAGTCGCAGGGTCTGCCATGAATGTTTTTTATTCCTCCTTCTTGTCTTCTTCTTCTTGTACCAAGTTAGCTCTCCTATCTCTACCCCTATCAGCTTGTTCCCATTTAGGAAACTTGAAGGAAGGATCCCTTGTTCATTGCAATTGAAACACCTACCTATGAATGGGCCTCTACCTTGTCCAAATTTGCCTCCCCCTCTAGGAGTGTATCCACCTCTTTGATCAGAAAATACCTCTTTACCTTTGTCATTGCTGCTCTTATCATTGTTTCCTTGTCCTTGTTCTCTATTACCTCTGCCCCTGTTTGAACTACCTCCTCTTCCACCATTGTTTGATCTTTCTTGCTTCCTCTTCACCTTTTCTTCTGCTCTAATGGCCAACAGAAAACATTCTCCTAATGTCCTTGGCAATTGCAAACCAATATCATCTTGTAGATTATAACTCAATCCATTGATATACCTGGCTACTTTCTCATCATCTTCCTCATAACCTCCTCTAATACCAAGCTTGTGAAATTTCTCAGTATAGGACATCACATCCATGTCCTTTTGCCTTAAATTTTGCCTCGTCCTCGTCACATGAATTGTGTAATTAAATGGTAGGAATTGTTCCTTGACCAAAATATTCATCCTTGCCCATGTGGAAACTTTTCCAATCCCCTATCCATCCTATCATTCTGAAAACTAGTCCACCATGTCAGTGTTGTGCCTCTCAACTTAGTTTTGGCAAACTTAACCTTCCTCTCTTCATCCATCTCTTCAAACTCAAAACAGTTTTCTAAGGCATCAAGCCATCCTAACACCTCCTCACTATCCATCTTTCCTTGATAGATAGGAAAATCTATGTGACTCCTTCCTCCATGACCTTGTACTACCTTCAACAATCTTAGTAACCTCCTTTCTTTAGGGTCTTCTATCTCACTTGTAGGTTGCTCTTGATTTACCCTCACATGCTCTTCATCTTCATCATTATCCTCTTTATTTTTTTGTTCTTCTCTTCTATTTCTCTCAAGGTTTTTTATCCTTGCTTGCACAATATCTCTCTCCCTTCTCCATTGCCTTTCTTCCCTTGCTCTTGTTTGCTCTCTTGCTACTTCTTGTTCTCTTCTTTCCCTTCTCTCCCTTTCCAAGATTTCCTTTAACTCCTCTAACTCTCTTGCCAATTGATTTTTAGGTGCCATTGCTGATTCTTCAATCCCTAAAGGACCTACTCACTGCTCTGATACCACTCTAATGCAGAGGGTATGGGAACTTTTGGAAAACAACACAATGATTTCAAAAATCTCAATAGTGCACTCTCAAACACCCTTATAGAAATAAGGCTCAATGGCTCACTTACAAATTATATGCTTCCTTATGGACCTAAACCCTAGGAGTACTTTTTATAGACTCATACAAACTTTTCTTGAATGTTTACAAAGCCCCAACCCTCTGTCTTAAGCAAAACTCTCTTTTCGCACCTTGACTAGGCTTCTAGCCCAACTAGGCCTCCAACGGTGAATTCTTGAATTTCCACTCAATGTTCCCAAAGGACCCTCCAAACTAATGATTGAACCAAATATGGTTTTTGATGATACATAGCATACTAGATTCTTGATGGCACTTGTTATGGAGCACACCAATCAAAATATGTTGTTTCCTCTAATTTAGGGCCTAATTAGCCCTCTTTTTCAAAGCAACCCATCTCTAAACTCAACCCCTAACTATGAAACTTTCAAAAGTCCCTTAAAATGTTCCCAAACCAAGGATTTTCAAGCTTTTAGTCTTCTATGACACCCTTAATATTCTCAAACACAAAACCCTCCATAAATTGCCTTAAAACTAGGGATTTTTAGTTACCCACATCCCAAACACTTCCAGATCCCTCTCTTTGAATTTTCACCATTATATCAACATAATACATCAATCCAAACTCAAAAAATTTCCCCTTATTAAGGCAGATCTCCTACTGCTATACCTTAGCCCCCATTTTCATGCACTTTTCCCTTTGACAACTCGGTGTACACCTTGATATTCTTCCTTCCTGAACATTAGTTTGTTAGGTTTGTATTATAAATGTTATAATTGATCCATTTCAAAGGTTACAACATCATTCTACCTTGATATGGATCAATCATCCATAAAAACCCTCAAAATCAATGAAAATCTGCACTTTCTTGGGGACAATCAGTTATAAAATACAAAGAATTGATTGTTGTTGCTTATCAGAGCATAAAAAGGCCTTAAAACATGTAAATACATGTTCCTAAAGCATCCAACCAGACATATCTTCAATGGCAATCAAGTTTTCATCAAATGAACACAAGAAAAATGCAAGAAATTGTTGTTTTTTTGCTTTTTCTTGTAGCAGTCCGTACAAAATCCGTACTAGCAACCCAACCTCCATAAAAATGACTTCTATGGCCTTGAATAACCTTTCCCCAACTTCTCAAACCATTTTGGATTGATTAGTTTACATTAAAGTGATTAAAACATCAAAAAACTACTTTCCCGCCCAATGTTAGATTTTGAAAATTTGAATTCTCCAACTTGAAATTTATTGAACCTCTATCAACTATAAAGCTTCTAAACTATTACATGGAATTATTCAACCTTATTTGACTGAATTAAAACATAAAAACACCTATCTAGTCTCTTAGGACACCATTGGTCTATTTGTAATGCATTTTAGTCCTATGGTTCTTATCAGGACCCTTAGGACTTTTGACTCCTTTAACATGTTTATCCAATTCAAAAGCCATTATAGGCTTTAGGATGTTATAATTGATGCTCTAAGATGCTTGACAATTCTTCATGACCCCTGCATCCTCCTAGCTCTTGAAATGTTTCTTGAAGTGCTTGGGTGCTCTTGCACCAGATTGGCCCTGGAGAGGTTTGTCCTTTCATTGGTTCCACCTAGGCTTCAGAGGAAGAATTGAGTTTCCTCGGTCTATCTCTTCATTCTAGGAGATCGAGGTTTGATATTATAGGAGAGGCCTAAAAGAAGGCCAGCAAAGAGTATTGCCACAAGGTGAATCTGGAGGACTACTAGGCCAACTGCAGTGATGAATTTGAGGTCAGGAGGAAGAAATTATCCCAACTTCCAGTGGATGTTGTCTGTTTATATAATGTAAAGGAAGTTCCTGATCAATTGGAGGACGATGGGAACTTGATCTAGGATCATGCTTATGAGGCCATAAAGGATAGACCAATTGGTGATGTGGATTGGCTATAGGAGGAAAAGACAGAATTGAAACAACTAGTGGATCTAGTTCTCAAATTTACTAAGATGTGGCTAAGGCATAAGCTATGGGAACTGGAAATTAATGGTGTACAATGCACCTATGCACTAATGGAAAATTTGGATCCCCACTCCACCTCTGAAGAATCTACCGAGCAAGATCCTAAGGACAAGGGTAAGCTGGATTCCCCTTTCAAAATCAAGATTAAGGGTGTTCAAGAAACAGAGGTCCAAGAAGTAGAAAAATAGAGAAAACCAAAGGCTAAGGAAAGGACAAGGACTAGGAAATCCAAGCAGAAAGAAACTGAAAATTAGGGTCCTGAAATTGATGTGCTGGTGCCCAAGAGGAGAAGAATCATAAAATTGTCAGAAAAGGAAAGCTTCGATGCTGGGGAGGAAGAAGTTGCCCCACCAATGGTAAATGTTGAAAGTTCGAAGGAGAAGGCTAAGGTGTATGCAAGGAGGTCTAAGACTCCTCGCAGGGACAATGTCCCTAAGACAGATCTTCCTCCAGTGGTTTCTCATCAAGAACAACATGATGATGTGCCTTCCACTCATGGAGCTCAAGGCAAGCCTAGTGAGTCAGAGGGTGTTGAGGATCATCCAAATACTGAAGGAGAGGAATTCCATGAAGGTGACCTTTATAGTGCAGAGGTAGTAATTGAAAAGGTGACATAGTCTCCCTTGGTTGCATATACGGGGTCACCAGTCACAAATGAAGTAGTTGAATCTCCTCCAAGGGAGGAAGAAGTAGAAAAGGTCCTGTCACATAAACATGAGGAGGAACACATCAGGGAGGAAAGGAATAAGGATGAGACTCCTGAGAAATAGAATTTGGAAAAAGAAATACCAGGAGATCAACAGGAGGAGATAGGGAAGAGTCGGGTGTAGTTGGAATCCACTATCCCTGGTTGGCTGGACAAGGAGATAAAGAGAAAAAAAATGGTTGTGGAGGATAGTCCACCGAATTGGGATGCACTACTAACCAAAATTGGAAAAGATAAAGGTAAAAAGAAGGCTAGGGTGATCTCAAGGATTGAAAGGGATGAAGCTCATGATCAAGTTGTTCACATTGCCACCCCTGCTCTAGATAAAAATAGTGATGATGTGGCTGGAAAGGACTACAATATTCAAACTTTCAATCTTGGCCCTACATCCATTGAGCACGATATTGAGGATTACCAAGATTCTAGTGCAGTTATTGTGAGTAGATTGAGGAAGGAAATGAAGACCAAGCAGGAACTAAAGAAAGAGAATGAAAATCTCAGGAAATTCTTGGAGGAATTAATGAAACCCCTGCAATCCATTAACCCTTCTTCCTCTGCTACAAATCCCCTACCTCAAGAGACCATCACCGAGCTAGAAAAGATGAAAGTTTCCACCCTTGCCACTACAAGTTGGTTGAAAGGAGTGAAAATAAAGGGTGATGAAGCTATTAAGGAGATTCTGTCAACTAGGAGGGATGTTATCATGGCAACAGATCAGTTGAAGGCAATGTTAGCACAAGATAAAGAAGAAACAAACCTCCTTCTACAGAAAACCAAAACCATCATGGCACACACCAAAGATAAATTGGTGAGTGATGAAATTCTTCCTTCCTCCAGAGTTGTCGAACCATGGGAGTGGTTTGAAGCATTGCAAATCAGGCAAAAAGTGTTGAAAAAGATTTACAAACAAAGGAAGCAGATTGATGAAACCCTAACTGGGGTTTACAATGGTTCCATTGCCTTCTTTGAAATTATGAAAGGAAGAAGGAAGATTGCACCGAAGTACTTGAGCCTGGAATAGTTGAGAGAGTGGTGGCATGGTGTGTACGTACCACTTGATGATGGTTCTATTTATGCTCACCAGTTGGATGATGCGGCCACCTACCTTGCAGTTATTGAAAAATACCTAACATATAAGGTAGATTGGGATAGGTTGGTCAAATGGTCAAGAGAAGTGATTGTGTCCATTAAGAATTGACTTAGGGTTTTTCCTTTGCCACCAGTAGCTAACTTGGATGGGACGTTTCAGAGAGTTTATGAAGGGCCGGATCGGAATAGAGACAAGGGGGAGGGCAGTTAATGCCCACCTACTCTGGGATTTGTGCTTCCCCATTATCGCGCCCTGCATTGGTCCAAGTTGCATTGGGAATCTTAGGCCAACCTAGGTGTTGTTTGTTCATTTAATGCATTCCTTCGTTCCATTTTGATTTTCTCTTGGCTGGTCGGTGGTGCCTAGTTAATGTTGTTAGCTCTTGCTTGGTCGACAGGTTTTCTGGAGGATTCTATATATTTGGCATTTTTCCTCACCTGTAAGGAGTTAGAAGTTAGTCAAAAAGGAGGTAGAAGATAGAAGTAGGATAGAGCAAAATAGTTAATTAAGTAGAGCTAGGGTTAGCGAATAGTGGCTCTCAAGCAAATCTTGTAATAGAAAGTTGGAATTGTTGCTACAGTGGACAATTTGAATACAAAAAATGACATTGTGATTTGGTGCCATATCTGTATTCTCTTGTCTTGCATGGTTCTTGTTTTTCCATCTTTAAAATTTCTTTGAGTGGGTTAATGTTTAGATTAGATTTGATTCAATAATGTTTGTGATTTGATACTTGAATGTTGCAGCAATCCTTCAGTCCATATTTTTTCGCAACCAACTGATTGTTAGTTGCTTTGCAAAGTTAGCCTAGACTTCATATTTTGTGTGCTTAGTTCGACTGTGAGGATTTGTTCATTTCAATTGCAATAGGGTTGTTGAATAAATGTTCGTGATTTGAAAATCTTAACACCTCAAAAGATTGCACTATTTTCTGTAAGATTGTAGATTTATATAGGTCAAGTAGAGATCAGTTTTGAAGGATTGGTCCATTTCGAGTGATGGTTATTTTCATTGTTAATATTAGTAGTAGTATTAGATTTAGAAATCTCTTTGAAACCCTTATCTTTTCTATTTCTTTGGTTATTGGGTCAGATTTTCATATTAAAGTATCATCAGATTGTTAGATCTGATAAAATCGGTTCAGTATTTTGATTGTAGTAAGGTCTCATTGTGATTACT
Organism: Sequoia sempervirens; assembly: GCA_007258455.2. Classification (NCBI taxonomy): domain Eukaryota; kingdom Viridiplantae; phylum Streptophyta; class Pinopsida; order Cupressales; family Cupressaceae; genus Sequoia; species Sequoia sempervirens. Next base: position 54,717,731 of record VDFB02353493.1, read on the forward strand.
AGCATTTTCACATTTTATCACTGAGTTGTTTATGCATTTTCAAGACCTGACATTAGAGACCTTGAGGTTATCTCTTGAGGCTTGTTGATAGAGACTTACCTTTCAAGAGATATAGGATACTATATTCTATCTGAGTTGTTGTTGTGCAGAAAACACAATCAACATTGTCCTAAAGTGAATTTTTCCACAAGATGATAACTTGGCTAAGTGTGCAAAGAAGGATTCATCTATACACACATAGTCAAACAAGATGATTTGGATTTGTTTTGATTTCAAGAGGATTTTCCCAAAGTTTTAGCATAAAGGATTTTTTCAAGATTTCCAAGAGTTGCTAGTGAGGTGAATTTTGGATTTTGATGTCTGAAGGATGGATAAGATTTTGATTTTGATCCTAAGAGACTTAGAAATACTTTTGTTTACCAGACCAAGGTGTTGAAGAACATGTTAGTACTTCTTATTTGAGATATCCAAACCTTTGAAAGAGACTTGGATTTTGACAATAGTAAAACAAATACAAATTTGGATTGTTCGTTGATGCACATTTGTAAAAGTTGAAGGTCAGTCTTTCTCTAAACTCGTAAAGCATAGACAACCTTTTCTTGTGAGATTTTTGACTAAGACCTTTGGTCTTCGGTTTTCGGATCTTGATCTTTCAGGAAATAATTTGAAAGAGCACATATGTGAGGTTCAATTGTTTCTTAGCTTTGCTTAATGACTTATTTTTACCACAAACAATTCTTGATTAGGTTTTCAAACTGAATGTCAAATGTCCCAATTACTTCTCATCTCACAAGGTCCATTATGTGGAAATCAAGGAAATTAAGGAAAAGGTTTGCTATTGTTGACTTTAGTGAGAAAATTGAGATGTAAATTCAAATTATTAGAAACCTTTAAGGATAGGATCCCTAGGGCAAGCAATAACACTTGAATTTGGTCAAAGATATTTTCTTCCTAAAGGGTTTGAAATTTGATTATTATGTTGAATGTTCATTTTCCAATGTTTGAGATCCAAGCAAAGTTTTTTGATTTCAAGAACATGCACAACCCTATGGATATTGAGACAATATTTGTTGAATCCCCACTTGGATAAATCTAGCTATGCCCACTTTTAGCACATGATTAGATGCTTGACCACACAGACTCCCCCTTACAATGCACTTGTTTCTCGGGTCAACCAAGCATCAGTACCTATGAAACTCCCATGGCATACTTCTCATCTCTACTAAAATCCATAAAAATGTGGGGTGGCTTCAAAATGACCATTCTTTCACCAAACAATAGTTTAAGGATTTTGGTCTTTTAGACAAAGGGTTTTAATATAGGAATTTCATTCGTGGTGGATCATGCACACGAAAAGAGACCATTGCTTCCCTTCTTGTCAAAAAAAATCCTCGTGATACTTGAACTTTCCTCAAGTACCCACACTTATATATCAGTTGGAAGTCGCTTGGCTTTAGCGTATTACCAGTTGGGTCATTCCCTTGGGTGATTACTTTTTACCACAAGGCAGGCCCTCTAAAGATAGAAAAAAGTGAGCAAGTACATCTGTAGTTCAATCGATCTTTGTTGAGAAACAAAGAGAGAACACACACAATATACCTAACTCACACTCACAAGATTTGTTCAATTTTAGAATCCAAATTGAAGTGTGGAGGTAATCCCTTATACAACTTAATATCACAAAAGGCCTTTTGACTCTCAAGATTTTCATGAGGTGCGAGAGAAGTGCATACGTCTTTTAGATGATATTATTTTGGGAAAGGGATTACAAAACATAGATGCAAATGTTCATTTAAAACCTTCAAAGCAAAAGATGGATTCTTTTTAAAGCACCAAAAGGAAAAGTGAAAGTTTCTTGTTAAATTGTTAACCTTAAACAAAATCTAGTAAGTTTTCCTAAAGTTCTTTTTAATCCTTTTGTCTTGTTCTTTTTAATCCCAAATTGAAATCTATTGAGTCCTAAAAGCTTGAAGAAACAAAGTACTTAATTTTGGAATTATAATTATTTCCAAAAGTGTTCAAAACACTTGATACAATAGAGAAATGATGCTATAATTCAAAATTATCCTTGCTCCTTCCTTTTCTCCACCTGCAAAAACCAATTAGTCCAAGAAATACAGAGGCAAAAAATAGGTTAATAGTTCAAAATGATCAAAGGTAAAAAAGCACATGTCAAAATAACTTAAAATTTAACATTTTACCCCACCCCAACGACGCAGACCACATATGCATCACAGTTTAGAAAGGTTTCTGGCATTATATGGCACCACTAGGACTGACAACGACACTCTACAACAAAACCAGAGAGTGCAATTGTAGCACTGTTTTGGTAAGTGGCGTAGTTTGAAATTTGGAACCCAGGCGACAGAGAAATGGTCAAGCGTTGTAGTTTTAAAACTTGAATTTCTCGGCAAGAAGACCTCAACGGTAGAGTTTGGAGTTTGCAATGTCATTGTATGGCACTATTGGACTGGTAGTGTCGCTATATGGTGCCCTAGACTAGTAGTAGCACAATTTCCTATAGGCACAAAAGTTAACAAAAAACCACAAAATTTTTGAAAAAAATGTGTTAAAATCTTCAGATTTTCCCTCCTTCTAGTGCCAAAATGTGAACCCTGATCCTAGACCTACACAAACACAAAGAACAAACACAATGCTAGTCATATATGCAAGTTAGAACTAAGATTCCCCATGCAATTCATTAGAAACATCAAAATAAGAAATAAATGAAGAACACAATGAAAGAAGCTATTAAATCCTATTTAGATGATCCAACTCTCAATCCCATGGGGGAATTGGTGTCATTTTGATGTGGAAAATGGCCCTTTCCCAATCACTTGTAAGCTTTGTGATGACTTTGATGAAGATTGATGATTCCTTGGAGAAAATATTGCATAACCTAGCTATAAAACTTGAAAATGGATGACGGATGGATGAGCAAAATTAAAAATTTGAAGATTATGACTTTTGCATGAAGTTGTGGATCCAAAATACAAAGGAATGCCTCTTATTTATAGATGAGAATGTTGGAGAATGAGGAAAAATGGATGAATGTAGGACAAAATACCAACCAATAACATTAAGCCACTTGTCAACATGTGAGTGGAAAAGGGTGGAGCACATTTTGATGAATGTGCACCTAAATGATATTAGGTGGAATTTCAAATTTATGAAATGATGTGTTGCAGGGAGAAAGAAGTGACTTAAATGTCACTTGGCTCAATGCACAAGGACATGTAAGAGATATTGAATTCCTTGTCTGAAGGACAAATCCACTTGGACTGGTTTTCAAACTTGGACAAATATTCCCTTTTGATGCCATGTAGAGGGAAATTAGAAGATTTATTAAATCAAAAGAAATGATTTATTGAGCAAGTGGAAAAATCTAGATGATTTAAGCGATTAAGATTAATTTAATCAAGATTTGATTAAATTAAAAGGAGATTAGTTGATGTGACAATTTGATTTATATTTTTGGATTGATTTAAATCAAAGTTGAGAGGAATATGAATTTAGACTTAATTAAATAAAGATTTTGATTTATTTAATTAAAGAGGGATGATGTTAGATTAAATTAAATAAAGATTGATTTAATTTAATAAAATGATTTTAGAAATTTAATTAAATAAAATGGATTATTTAATTAAATAGAGACTATAGGGTTAATTAAATAACATTGATTTATTCAATTAACATGAGATGATGACTTAATTAGATAAAATTGATTTATTTAATTAAGAGATGAAATATGATGAACTTAATCAAATACAGACTATCTGATTAAATGATTAGAAAAGGGGATGATTTAGGATGATTCAGGATGAAGTGGTGTTGGTAATCAAGATCAAGTGTGATTGGTACATTTTCCATGTCTACAGTCATGATTCTCAATGGGTGTATCTTCTAACACCAAAATACCTTCATCACAAGTAGGAGAGGTATTGGCAGAAGAGAAGCTAATATTATCATGATTTTATATGCTTGCATCTTCTTCTATCACATCATTCCTACAAATAGGATAGATATGAGGGGGTGTAGAATTAAGGAATGTGTAAATATTTCACTCTCTTACACTAAGAGACTCTCATAACTAGGAAATATATTGGAGGATCGACTAGTATTCATGTTAATGAGATTTTTCTTTACAAATTTGAAAAAGAAAGATATTAACATTTTGAGTGTGTGCCTAAAATGCCATGTTTCAAAATGTAAAACAATTGTCTAACAAATCTGATGATTTTTTACTACAAAAATGCAATAAACAGAAGATAAATGATATGATTTAATTCCAATTCTTATGTTTACAAAAGCACTTGAAATGAAACCTATTTAGGCTAGATCTAATGAAATGAATGAAGCAAAAAATTAGGAAACTAAAATAGGAACTTGATAGCAACAAACAGAAGCACATAAATGAAATTTTTAATGTTGTAAAATGTAGATCCAAACCTAATACAAGACTAAATTTCCTAGATGGGAGAATGAGTCCCAATTAGGGTTTCTAGAAGGTTCAAATATTGAAAAAAAAGCAACACAAAATCCCCAAAAATCTAGAAAAACAACCTATGTAGGGACTTGTTACCATTGTTTTATTCCCCATCTCATTAAGTCTTCTGCTAACCCATAAAACCTTTTATCTAAATGCGGGCAGCATTTTATTTCATCATGTTAACTCGAGTGGGGTTTTTCATAGTTTGTCGACCCTTTTATTTCTTTTAAGTGTTACATTGGGTGATGTTTTATGTACTTAGTCAAAACTCATCCTTAGTGTGATTGTTATGAGCATAGGTGGTCTTTTTTTGTCACACTCGAACTTGGGCACATATTTGTAAAGTTCTGCGAACCTCTTTTATAACCGCCCATAGACGTTTGTTTTCAAATTTTCAAAACATAGTTATATGGGGAATTTTGATATTGACAGCTACCACATGCCATAATTCTAAATTGGGAAATTAATGCCCATCTTCCCCCACATTTTTCCATGTATTTGTTGTTAATAAAATAGTGGGATGATAAAACATTCTTATCACAACAATATTTGGAGAAGAGCTGGAGAAAGCACACAGTTCAAATTATAGAGATCATCATCAAAGGTATTTTCAGTTTATCCATTGCATCCTATTTTCTGAATTTTTTTGCATTCAAGAAGTATATATATTGTTGAAAGTCACAATTGAACATGGCGAGGGTTAAATACATTAGTTATGACTATGTGTCTAGTTTAACCTATGCAGGACCTGAGATTGGAGACACTCGGCTAGAGCCTGTAAACCTAGATGAATTAAGAAATAAATTTAGCCAACCTAATCATCCACCTATCATTGAGAGAGTAATGGGTATTGGATTTATTGAGGTTTCTGCATTTCCAATAGCAATGTAGTGTCCCAAATTAGTATTGGAATTCATTTTACATTACAACTCACAGACACAGGAGGTTAGAATGGAAGATAATAGGTTGGTTCTAAAAATTCAGAGGTCTACCTTCATGTCATGTTTGAGGATTCCATAGAGGGAAGAATATTCACCAACGGACATGACCAATTCTTAGATTGAATTCAATACCAAGAAAGGGGTTTATAGGAATGTGATAGTGAAGAATTGGTTAGCTAAACCCAAGAAGGGTAAATCCCAATTGCCTCACAACTTACACAAAAACCACCTGATAAATGAATTAGCTGAAATTGTTGTGCTCTTACATAGGGTTAGGGGCAATGATAATTTCCACGGCTTTGAGGAGTGGATGTACTTCTTCATCCATATTATATTGAGCGGAGAATTTTTTTTGGATTGGGCTAAGATAATTAGTGATTGTATACATGAATTGATGTCATTCTTTGTTCTTAATAGATTTTTCTTCATGCCATCTTACTTAATATATTCCCTTGCAAGTACTCAACCATGGACCGGATTAAGGCCAAGTGATCTACCACCAGAGAAAGTACCAATCTATGACTACTTTGATAAGCTTCAACTTCATAAGAGTTTCTTTCATTTCAAGACAATTGCTAATACTTTCATCATGAGAATGGTTACAAAATTGCACGGGCATCCAGCAATGATATTGTCTCCTGAGGCCATATAGTTTGTTAATTTCTATGGTTTCCATTTTATTCAATTTCAAAGTTTTTCATATATAAGGGTAGGTGGATATACAAGCTTCCCTATTAAAATGCCTAGGTACCCTAAAGAGAATGGGGTAATTATTAAGGTCAACAATCAATTAGCTAATGTGAATAGATTGTGTCAAGGTAAAAAGAGACTTACCATCAACTTTCCATTTGGATTCGGTGCATACAACTGCCAATCTATGTCTGATGCTCTAAACATTGAGGGAGAGCTATCCAAGTATAATATTCCCTCATATGATGAGCGTGTTCCTTTTGACCTGAAAGACTATGTAAAGGAAAACCTGAAGTTGAGTCCTTCTTTCAATCACCAACCCAACCTTGAAAACTATTGGGCTAATTGTTTTGATGAATATGAGATAAGAAGGAGAAGTTAGATGACATTGGCAATGGAACAATTTGTTATTTATGATTTGAAGTGGGATTTGAAAGATTTTATTGAAGATGGATCTAATATGATTGACCCAGTATACACTAAACTCATTGAAAGTTGGGCCAACCCTTCCATGGACTAGAACTTTCAAGAAAAAGAAACTATTGAGGCAAGAACTGTTGATGTTCTGACTAAAACTAGGGAATGGGTGACCAAGAAGAAACCTAAGAAATCTCAACCTTGTACTAGATCAAAAGATTAATAGGTTGTTGAAGGTACTTCCCAAGCTTCTGCTAGGAGACAATCAACTAGTAAAGTCCCTCAGTCTTCATCAATAGGTGCTCAAGGAAGCAATGATGAGGATCCACCAAACAAGAATGTTTACTCACAAAATTGTGGGGATGATATTTTGAATTTACCTATTTTGGAAAAAGAGAACAAACGATAAGAAGAGGAGGAAGGGTTAGAGAGTTTGAATGTTGATTCTCCTCCCTCTCAGAATGACTCACCTATTAGAGAGATAAACCCCTCTTAGGAGCTAGGAATAACTGCACCTGTAGGAGACACTCCTTCAATTACTCGAACTCTATTTACATCCCTGGGCTTCAAGACAACTAAGGTTACAACAACCCCAACATGGCTAGAAGATTCACTATCTTGAAAAAGGAAAGCCATACAATCAAGCCTACCTAAGAAAGACATGGTTAGTCAGCTTCTACAAGGAACTTTAACTCCTAAGCCTAAGAAATTGAAAGCCACCTACAGGCTTATAGATGATACTGAATCAAGAACACTTCAACTAGAAATTGCACACCCATCTATGTAGAAAGATGCTTCACAAGTAGCAGCAAGTGATTTTGAGGTGAACAGGGTACCTTGGACATCCTACTAGAGATGGAGATGTTCAAATTTTCTAATTTTCAGCAGGCAAAATGGTGGAAAGATCAAAGAAAGATAAAGAAAGTAAAGATGAGTTAAAATCTTAGGTTCAAGACTTAAGTGCCTATTTGAAATCCATTTTTGAGGTTGTCCCACAATCCATCTCTCAAGCAGAGGCTTCTATTGAATCTCTCACCATGGTAGGAAAGGAAGCCCTATCAAAAATCATAAATAGTCAAAGCCTAAGTTGAGCCATAGATGACTGGAATTTCAAGAAGCAAATACTTTGAGAGCTACCTTAGGAGATGATATCATTTCCATTGAGAAAGAAGAAAAATTGTGGGTAAATTATCAGACTGGATTGAAATTCTTGATGAGCTCAAATATGGAAAGTTGGCCATAGATCAAGTTATATCTAATACTTTAGATACTTGCTTCATGTCATGGGCTAAAGGAGTAGAATGGAAATTGCAAGTTTCCAAGCAAAGTCTACAAAAGCTTAGAGAGGTCATCAATGAATGTGATGTCATTTCAGATGAAGCATTGAACACTTTGATAGCTCTTGGTCTGTTGTAGGATAAGAATGGGATCAAAGAAAATGTAGACGCTAGAAGTTTAAATGATGATTTATAGAAATGGTTAAAGAAGCTCTTGACATACCCACTCCTAATGTTGAACACTTACAGAAGCTAAGTGAATTACACTTGGTATCATCTCAGGCTATTGATCACTTGAAATTTTATGAGTAGCGCATGGAAACAACTAAAGATCTCCATCTGACGTGGAAAGTGAGGATGACAAATGTGGCTATCCCTCAACATAAAGACTTGATGCATGTCCTAAATACTTTCCAAGCATGGTGAAAGAGACCTTTGGCAACCCAGGAGACTGGAAATAAAGCGACACCATTGTAGTAGCTTGATTCTTCTTTATTCTCCTTATGTGTCTTTTGATTAATGGGCTATGGACATGAAGAGGAAAAACTCATTCACCTATTTAAGATGTATCTATTTTTCATATGTTCTCTCTAGACATTATTCTGCAAGATTTTCTCAGTACTATTGAATGAATGAAATTACCATTTTGTTTATGTGCAACTTGGTTGGGTTTCTCTATTTCTTAAATCTTTGAGTTTAAGAATACATCTTGCATGCCTTATCTTGGTGTGAGAAGTGTAGTTCATACATTTTATTTCATTTACCATATGGTATTGAGTAGATATTTTATCTCTGATGATTAATTAGTCTTTGTGCCAATATTTCTTGTTAATATTCAAGCACGGGTATGTGCAGGATCATGATGGGCCAAAAAGTGGCAATATGATGGGTATGTGGCTGATGAAATTATTTTCACCTAAAATTGATGAAACGAAAAGGGTTTTTAAAGGATATTATCAGATTTCCACCAATATAAATTATGATTTACTTTGAATTTAATAAGTAATTATTATTCATTTTCAATTCAAATTACGACTAAAGTCATCATTGATAGACTGATTGAAAAACATCTATAGCTTTCAAATGGTATCACATTTTTTGAATCCAAAACATGTGTCACATTCTATGCTTTGCATACTATAGGATTAAAAAATAAAAATGAATTTCATGAAGTTTTGACCAAGTTAAGGTGGTCCACACACGAAGTTTTTATATTTTTTAAAAGTTGTAATAAAAAATTCATAATTAATTATTTACTTGGTAAAAAAATTACAAAAAACTATGCATCACATCGACATGAGTCCTCTATTTATATCTAAAATCTTATAGAAATATATTATCATTTTACTGTGGTTAGGGTGGTCAGATAGACACTTCTTATTTTTCCTTGAAATTTAAGTACTACTGCATTGAAATTTCAAATTTTCACCAACTAGATTTTTTTAAAAAAAATAAACCTAGTAGTTTAGAAACTATATTCAATTTTCTACAGATTCTATTCTTACATATTTTTTAAATAATATAGATAACTTATTCAAATTTTTACATCAAGTTGCCTAACTCTGATTTTTCTAATTTTTTTGCCACTTAAGAGCCTGTTTTTCCCATGATGATCCTGCACATACGCGCCCCTGGTACTTGGAATTTTGTGATATCGATTTTACCTTTTTTGCTTTCTGGTTAAAAGCATACATGGTGTTTACTTTCCTATTTTTTTAATTCACTACAAATTTTATGAGGGATTTGTACCTCGAAAAAGTTCAGAGGATATCGATCTTGTTTAAAGATATATATTCAGAGCTATTGGCTAATTTCTTGCACCTTGTGGGCATTTATTTGTCAATTCTTAAAGGTGTAAAACCTATTAACCAGTAGGGCTAAATCACCTGGGTGGGTGAATGAGTCCCAGATTAGGGTTTTAAAACCAAATTCAGCAAATTTTGAGTTGATGATAAGGTCTCTTGATTGCATACTCAAATGAATATTTGCAAGTACAGTTTTCTAATGAAATTGAATGATGCAAGATGCAAAAAATGCAACCTATATGCAATTTTCACTAATGCATGATTTAGAAGTCCTAAATGCAATTCAAGTAATGCAAGTCTAATGCAAAGTTAATGAAAAATAGATCTAGGACTACAATGTTCTCCTAATCATAAATTCAAGGGTTCAAAGGTCAGGTTAACCAAAATGAACCAAAGGAAATAGGGTTCCACCTTTTGGGAGATGGAACTAAACTTGGGACCTATTTCACTCTTAGTTCATTAGGAAACAAAGATCCCTCAACCAAAAGACTCAATTGAAGGAAGGGGCTAGTAGGAGGTTTCCTTGGGTGTGATTAAGCGGGGGTTCACCATTAAAAGAAACTTCAAAGGAGAAATGCAATCTTTAATGCACTAAACCCTAGAAACTTAAGGGCATGAAATTAGATTGGAAAAAGAGAATGAAACCGAAGGGTACTTGGAAGAATGAAGAGGTAAAAATAAGGTCTAAAAACCCTGAAAAATATTGTTCTAAAGTGCACTGGGACTCATATGCCAGGCTGGATGATTTAGTCCTACTACAAGAATCTGTCCAAAATCTAGAATCTTCTAGTGAGTTAACTAGATCTGTAGAAATCTGGAAAAAGGGCTATATTAGGACTTGTATGCCCAGATAATTGCAAAGTGTCCCAAAAAAAGTGCAAAGTTTCCTAGGAGAAAATTTTTGAACTAAAAATTTGTGAAATTAAATAAGCACTTTCCCACTGATTTCATGTAAATAAGTTGGATATCTTGTTCCAGATCTAAATTTTTGTGAGACTTGACAACTTCTTATGACAACTTTGACAACTTTTGCAATTTTTTCTTCAAAGGATCTTCAAGCTCCAATTCACCTAGATCTGCAATCACACATCAAGATGGGAAAATGTTGTGTTAGGGAATAAGGGTTTTCATTGGTTAAACCCTTTTTTGGTAATTAAACCTTGAAATGAAATCAGATAGCATGAAGGAATGATGAATTAACAAATACAACGTTGCAACTCACCAAATCCTTGAAATGAAGGCTACAAAATTTTTGGAAATGGCTCCAATGGATGTGGATATTGACTCTTGATTGAATGCTTGAAACTTGACTTGAATGCTCACTTGAATCATGAAAAGCTACATCACAAATGTTAGCTCACAAAAACACATGACACATGAAGACTTTGACATGATGCTTGAATCTTGAATATAGCTCCAAATGCTTGATGATCTTCTTTTGAATGCTCTTGTAAACTCTTGCATGAATACTTGAACTGCTAGATCACACTTGCTCATGAAAATTGTTAGATTTTTAGGAGAAATTATGCGAAATAACTTTATATTTATGCTTGTTTATCCCAAATTTCCCTAATTTGCAACACTACAATCTAGCATTAGATCTAGGATAATGAAATCCCACCAAGAATTTCATTTAAAATAGGTCCTAGTTAAAGCAAGACTCACACACCAAGTTGGGCATATGAGTCCTAGTGTCTTAAATGCGAGACACAAACTCCAAGAAGTGTTAAGTTCAATGAAATGTTTAAAATTAGGCCCTGAGACCTAGGTGGGACCCATATGCCCAAAGGGGCGTATGAGTCCTAGATCCCTAGATCTAGAACACACAACCTCAAACATTAAATTATGATTTGTCATTTTCTAAGTGTCAAGATTATCCATAGGAAAATGCATTTAATTAGGCTTGTGGATGCAAAATAGGACCAATTAAGGCATAAATGAACCTAATTTTAACAAGGAGGGCCCAAACAAGCAATAAAATGTAAAGGGATACATTTTTCTACACTACACAAATCATTTCAATTTGGTTTTAGATTTTTTCTATTGTCCTAAGGATGGATATCTAGGTTTGATTGGCCCACCTTTGAGGTTGAAAGTCAATATTTACACCTTGTGATCTCTTTCCTAATGAAATATCTGGGGAAAGGAACATATTAGGATCCCTAAGGGTCTTACAAAACATCATCATCATAAAACCTTTTTGAGGGGATCTATTTTCCCTCCATTTAATTTTGGTGAACCCGACACTCTTGCATCATACTTTTATGATTTGGAGCTCTTTGAAACCACAGATCTAGGTTTTTCATTATCTTTCTTTGCATTTCATTTAAGGTTACATATTTCCTATTTACATCATCTAAATTCATAAAAATATAAAAATATTACATACATTCTAGATAATAGCTTGCATTAAAGTGTGTTCTAGTCATTTAGATCGGCATTTCATTCAAAATTGCATTAAAAAAATTGTCATTTTGATCATACATTGTCATACGAATTGCATTTATGTTTAATTACAAATTCTAGAAAAAAGTCACTAAAAAATATGTTTGTAGTTAGGAACAGTGATCTTAAATATCAGATCAAACACTCAAATTTAAATTTTTCAAACCCCTATGCAAGGACCCATTCACCCTTGGGTGAACCTATCCTTGTATAGGTGATTTCCAAAAATTTTGTGCATTTATTTTTCTATTTCTACTCCATTCTCCTATACTTGTAGTTCTTTGTTTCAATTTCGAAAACTGCATTTTTCTATAGATGTTTGTATTTAGTTCAATTGGTGAAAGATATTTCATTATTTAAGATCAAAATTCAAATTCAAAAGTAATCATTTTCAGATTTTTGCATCTTATAATCGGTCAATTATCATATTTCATATTTGAATATTGCAATATCTTTTTTGAATACTTGCCTTATGTTTCCTATTTTTGGGTGTCTACTATCTTTATTTGGGGATTTTTGTCTATTTTGGGTACAAATTTGGTTGGTGAAACTTGTACGAGTATCACAACCTAGTGCCCTACTATCAATATTTTAGTGAGATGTAGTTTGAAACTCATGACATCCCATGCTAGTGCACCCTGATAGGACCCTTTACATTTTTTTATGGTTTCTTGATATTCATTTCATATTTCCTAAGTTTCATTGGTCTTTCTATGGTTAGGGTTTATACAACAATTCCTAGGGTTTATCATCCCTTCAAAATAGAAACCTTAATTCATTATTCCTTTGATACTTATGGTCTATTTCTTCATTGACCTATTGTAGCAAGTCTTCAATCATCTAAATTACCACTTGAGCCATTAAGTTCATATGTTGACCGACCCTATATTCCTTATGTTACAAACTTGTCCCATTGGATGGAAAATCCTTTTTATTTTGGTCTGAGGTGTTAATATTTTGAGTTGTTATATTTTCAAAAAAAAAATTCTCTCATGTCTTAAGTTTGTCTTACACATTAAGTTTTATAAATTGTTGATTCACTCATGTTACATAGGTGGCCCCATTTTAAAAACAAGTTATTCGTACATGCAAATAAAATCACTTAACCTGTTGTTGTCCATCGCATGTCTTCTTCACATTACATTTTTCTTTCTAGATGTTGGTTACCAAATTGTGATATGTGATGCCTTTGCATTACATGTCTCCAATAAATTTCATTTATGTTAATGCTCACTCACCCATTTTACATGATATGCAATGCCTTTGTAAACATTTCCATCTTTTGTCGCTTGCCTGCTAACTGCAATCTGTGATAAGCCTTCACATCATTATTTCATCTCAACAGCCCTAGGACTCACGTGTGATGTGTGATAGGTTAAGTTCTCATGTAATCCAACCAACATAGAATATCGCATTTTTAATGCATTCAGCTACAGACTAAAAGGCGATATGTGATGGCTTCCAAAATGAGCTTAGCAGCGAGTAGCTACGTGTCAATTCTATAGTTCATTGTATCCCTCCTTCACAACACAACTTCATGTTTGAGAGCTTTAAAGAAAAAAATTATGTGTGACAGACACATGACAACCACCGTCAATCTTGTTTTAAAACAATTAGATCGACGATTAGAATTCAAATTTGAATGGTTATCTGATAGGAACATCTTTTTTGCTTGCGTGAGCCATCTTTTGCCATTAATGGAATGGAATATCTTCTTGATCCCAAGGACCATAAGGGATTAAATTGTGTAGTTTTTCATAATTTCAGCAAGAGTTTGAAGATAAAGATGCAAGTGCAAACAAAGGTGAGAAAATTTGAAGAGTAGAGCAGCTAGGGTTTCCCGGGTGAGTTGAAGTTTGTCTTCTAGTGCATGATTTTCCAATAAAAGAGAAAATTGAAAAGGGAATTTTTAGTGAATTTTTAGGGTTTCTAAATTAGGCTTTTTGCAATTTGGTGTGTTGTATTTTCAAATAAAAATTCAGTAGGCCCTACGTGAATTAGGATGGTTTCTATAGGGTTTTCTTGCTTAATTTTAGCTGAAAATTTTGTATAATTCTTCTAAAAGTATTGAGTAAATTAGAACCCTAGTTTTTAAACAAGAATTGTGAAACCCTAGTTTATATAGAATTTCAAAATGATTCAAACTAGTGAGCCTTCTAAGGAAAATCCTAAGCCCAAAAGGACTAAAACAAAAGCATAAAGCTAAAACCAGAGGTGTTTGAAATTAAAATAAAAACTAAAGGTGTGAAGAGAGATTATGCTCATTTCATGGAGGACGACTTGATGGAGCTTTTCCCTAGAGCTAGGATAGTTGGAAAGAGGGATAATGGATAGGGAATTCTCATAGATCATATGCAGGATTAGGCCAAAGGGATTGGTGAGGTTGTGGTGCCACATAGTGGTTGGGAGCTATTCTTATATACATACAAATGCAAATATGCCCCTTATCCAACATGTAATTTGTGGACTTGTGACCTCAGGAAGCTTATTATCCCAAATGTATTTGTAGAAGTAGATCTAGTTAAAGAAATAGCTAAATGCTATGATCCGCAAGAAAGGACTATTAAAAGTGTCAAAGGAGCTACACTATTGGACATTACCAAGAGTCAAATTGTGCAAGTATTTGGGCTAAACCCTTCTACTACTACTGCCATCCATTTTAATGCTTTGTACCAAGAATATGATAAAAAAAATATGGTTATAGATGACAAGTGTTGCCAAGGCATAGGAGAAGAGATTTGGAAAAGAGATATGCATGGTTTACTCTAAAGGAAGTTGAACCCTTCTACTAGGATGAATTTGAAGATTACTTCAAGAACACTTTCTATGGTGTATCAAGTTCTTAGAAGGAAATTTGATCCAAAAATGCATGTTCCTTTAATGGTTTTGGCTATGGATATTCAAAACAAGAATTCAAATAGGTTTTTTGACTATGTTGCTTGTGTTGCTGAGGAAATCCACAAGCAATTAGTGTATTTCAACGAGCCAAATGTTTATTGCTTCACACATTATTTTGTGCTTATGCACATGTTGTTGTGGATTGGATGGAAGGTCTGTTTCATGAAACTGAGGATGACAGATGAACAGGGAAATGACTTGCTATTGCAAATGTGGACTCACATATGTGACCGAAATTGTCCTGAGACAAATTACATTGCTTTTTTGATGTATTGAAGATGGGAATCTTTGACAATCTAGGTTTGCAACCCACATATAGAATTTCTAGGAGCATCAAAGAAATACTCAGGCCCTTGCAATTCAAGTACAATACTAAAATTGACCACAATTGGGGAGATTGGTACCTCCACTCCCATTGTACTATGATTATAGTTTATGGAGCTTTTGTGCAACCTCATTGCTTGCCAATATATGTTTCAGATAGATTGGATTTTATGGAGATCATTTGGCAATTGGATGCCATCAATAAAGAACATTTTAGGGTTTCAAAGAAGGGATCTTTTATCCTAGCTCAATTATCTTAATCTCATTTTAGAGTCACCTCAAAGGAGGGCCTTGATAATTTTGTAAATATGTTGAGTAATTACACAATGGAGGTGGGGAAAGTGAGAAAATATGACCCTGAGGGCTTCATTGATAGGGAAGAAAGGAATGTAAATAATTCTAGTTTCTACCACCATTTCCTGTATACAAAGGATGTGATAAGGAATTTTCCATCAAATGCCATGGTTGATGAGAGAAAGAAGCAATGGATTCATATTGTCAATGTTGAATAAAAAATAATAAAGGTCAACCCATTATATTTCATCCCATATGCATAAATTGAGGAGCCTTTCAAAAGGGCTATCGCAATGTTTGATGCTCTCAAGTAGGGGAAATTTCATGATAAAGTGAAACAAGTTGAGTAGGCTACAAGGATTGCCAAGGAGGAGCAAGAAGCTAAAATAAGGAGCCAACTGGCTCAATCATTTGATCAAGGCCCTTCAACTCAACCTATGGAGATTGAAGAAGGACTTGTTATCAACCCACTTGTTGACTATTCTACTAAAATAGAAGGGGGAGGAGATATAATGGAGGTACAATCTACAGAGAATGTACCTAATGAAGAGGAAGTTAAACAATGATTCCCTTGAACCTTTGTTGTTAATGATGGCATGGATTCCCCTATTCTTGATGAGGGAAATTCTACAATTGTTAATGATGACAATGTTCATGTTGATGATTAAGATGTCATGATCAAGACATGCAAGGTCTTTATGGATGATGACTCCTGTGTTCAAACAAAGGAATTTAAAGAATTTGTTATTCAAGTAAGGAGAAAGAACGTCAAGGAAAGAATTGAAAAGGTGAAGTTGGGAGTTGACCCTTCACTACATGAAGAAGTTAAGAAGCAAGAAGAGGAGAAGATAATTCAATAAATAGCTGCAATTACTCTTGTTGATGGTAGGATATTGTTCAAAAATAGTGGTATTTGTTTCTTACCACAATGGGATCTTAGTTTTTCAATTTCTTTAGATACAATATGAAATGATCCTGGAGCTTTTATATTTGAATAGTGGTATAATAATAAGGTATTTAGCACTAGCTTTAGCCTAAGACTACACACTCTAGCAATTTGGTCAATGGTGCCAAATACATGGAAGCCAAGAGTAATCAGATCAGTTGGAGACATCACTACAGATGTTGTGGTAAAGAGAGCTTTAGAAATAACTCCAACACAAGCAACAAAACTCATTAAACATGTTATGCTAAGTGTAGATACTACTAAAATATCACAAGAAAATTATGATAGGTTGTTGCATAAGCATAATAGGTTGATGATGAATACAACAAATTGAAAGCAATCATTTCCTCTAAAGATAATTTAGCACAAAGAGCCTTACCACCTCCCATTTCCAAACCAAAATTCTCTGCATAGGAAAAAGAAATATTGTCTCTCATAATTGAAAGGTTGAAAGAAGAACTAAACATAGCTAGAGAGAATGAAGAAAATTCTAAAGAATAAGCTAGGAAGGTTGTAATAGATATTATAGATTACATTTTTGGTCATAGTATATCATGTATTCTACATAAACTACATAATGTATGGAATTTTTACAAAAATATTCATGAGGCTTATAAGAAGCATTCTCAAATTAAAGAATATTTTCAAAATACATGGATTAAATGGAGCAAAAGGGCAGAGGCTTTAAAAGAAATGATCACAGCTATGGAGAGTGACCCAAAAGATCCAACAAATATTACACAGCTTATAGAATCAATTGTATTTCTTGGAGAAATTTTTTCCTTCCAAAGTAAGCTTGATATGTAGCTTAAGAATAATATAAAAATGTGCAAGGATATGGAACGAAATAGTATGCCTCATATTTTGAATGAGTTAGGAGAGTTGAAGGGATTCACTGAGTGGAAAGATGAGTTTGGGACAATTATCCCATCATTATCAACATTTATTTACAAAGATGGAAAAGAAGAGTTTGCTCAATTGAATAATTCTTTAGATGAATTATTTAAAATGGAGATAAATTTTGATGTCTTTGTAAAGGAATCCATAGCCATTATGGATGCAAGGTATAACATAATACTAAGGTGCAAAAATTATTTTAGGTTTAATGGCCAAGTGAGGAGTACAATGCATGGCTTGAAAATTTTACAAATTAAGCTTGTGTTATAACAATGTTTTAAAATTGTCTCCTCCTCACTTGAAAAGTTGTTGATGCAGGATGCTAATGTGGAGGGTGTGCTTTCTCTTTTTCTCTCTTTTCATGCTTTATGTCTTAAAAAAATTTAAATGCATGAAGATGAAGAAAAAGGTATATTTGATTAGTTGTACAATCATCTTATTTAGCATGATGTCTTTTGGAAGGTGGGAGTACCCTTTTCAATATGGGGAATAATTATTTTTGAAACAAACAATCATCTCCTTCACCATGTATTTTCCCAGGGACATGGAGAACATTCTTCAATGGCTTGATGGTGAATTTTTTGAGATATACTCTCATAATTGGTTGGGGTTTTTACTTTTGAAACTATATGTCAAATGAAAATGTGACATGTGTACATGGTTGGATGCTTCTTTCTCCCTTGTTTTATAAAATGGATTTCATGGCCATTTGAAAGGGGTTGTTGATTGATCGAACAAGGAAAATTTGTAATTAAAGATAACGAGAATAGAAGTTGAGTTTTGGTTTTTGGTTGTCGATTCTTTGTTTTCTACAAATTTTAATGTTGTATAATAGTACTAGCATTTGAATAGAAGAATTACATAATTATGAAGCCATTTCTCTCCTATTTTACTCTTTAAATAAATTATCAATGAAATTTGATCAAAGATCCTTCATTTTGTCTTCATTTTTTTTCCAATAAATGTATGCTTTTATAATTGTTCTAAATCAAAGGATTAGTTAAAATACTTTGATGGAAGTATAGGTTTGTGTATGTGTGTGTAGGGATTTGATAAGTATTTTTGGTTCAAGATATCTGAGTGCAATATTTGTAATGCAATGTTGTAAAATCTCAGTGATGTTAGGTTTTAAATGTTGTTATGCATCATGATTTGTATTGAATTTAACTCCATGCCCTAGGTTCAGGCACTAGTCTAGGATATGTTTTTGTGTTGCATCTTCATGATCTTTCACAAAAAAATACATTCAAGATCATTAAATCTTTACTTTATGTTTGGAAATGTATGTTGAAATGAAATTCTCATGCTTTAGAATGTTAAATTTTTTATATGATTAGCTAGATATTTGAAGTCTTTCATCTATCAAGCAACATATAGGAGAATATATCTATTGTTTTACAATGTGTGAGGTAATTGACATAAGAGTATCTTAATTACATTGTAGGGATCACCCTCCTAGGTTTTTGTAGAGCTCAAAGTGTAGAGAGAAATTTTTGAAAAATTTCACCTGTTTGTTGGCCAATACCTCTAGATAATTGACCATTAGAAATGGAAAATCCATATATTATCTTTGAGATCAACTTGGTTATTAAAAAACACCAACACATATGTCATGGATCTTGAGTTTTCCAACTCTTTCACTCATAGTGTTGACACTAGTCAATATATTTTGGATCATATCCCTAATGTTATGATTGGATTAACTGGCATTCAACCTTATAAGAGCCAAACCAAATTATCTCTTAAAATTGTTTTCTCAAATAGTGATATAATTAAACATGCACCTAATTTTCCTTTTTACATATCTAGAAGAATCAATGACAAGCATACAAATGGGTAATAATTGATCTTATGTTTGTAGGTAATGTGATCAGTGAGGAATTCTTATTTTTCATGAACCTTACCAAGATTCTTATTAAATTTTGAAAGCATGGATCAAAAAACATGATGGATTTTCTCACCCTACGATAGGCTCGATCACTCTTCCATTAAAAGTTAGATCGAAACGCTTGAAAGTATCATTCTTCATCATCTCAATGTTGAATCAATTTTGTGTGAATTTAGGCTATCCATGGATATGCTCCATGAATGTTGTCATCGGTCATTCATAATCTATTGAATTTTCCATTTGAAAACCAAGTTTGTATAGAGCATCATAGTGGATTTAATCCTTTATCTTCTCATGGGAAATTTTCATTGGATTGATTTTGGCCTGTACCTATGGAACCTAAGTATGCCTCATGAGGATTTCTTCTTTAAATTATGTCAAAAGTTCAAAGAAAATTGTATAGTAGAGTTATCCCTTTCCAATATCCCACCTAAAACTGAAAGATCCATAGTTGTTCCTCCTACTCCCATTGTTGTGGATGAACCTATTCTTGAACCAAAAGCTCTCCCAAATAATCAAACTTAGAAGTATGATGCTATTCTTCCACCTACATTCTACAACAGACCAAGAGATAACCATGCAGTCCCATTTGTGCCTCCTAAAACCAAATAAATTTATAAACCTAAAGAGAAAGTGGTTCCCCCACTTGTGAAGGTCCCTTTCATTCCTCCCCTAAAGGAATAAAAGTGACTGATGGTTGATAAACCCACTCCTACACTATCACAACTTGAAAATCATGAAAGAAGGAATCAAAATTCTATAGAGCATAGGAATAGATGTCATGTTATTGCTTTTCAATTAGAAGCAAAGAATAAACCAATAATCCAAGATCAACAACCAACTCAAACAAAGCATGATGATTCTCCACCTTCACCACAACATGAAGATTCTCCCCCAAACAAAAACAACATAAAATGAGCATTGTCATTAGACCTCCTATTGTGATTAAATTGGATTATGATGATGAGATTCCTAAAATTGATGAAGAACTGCATAATGAATTGATTTTGTTGGTTTCCACTTCTATGATTTTAGATGGGGGTAACTGCGATGATCCTCCTAAAAAGAGTGACACACCATGTGTTGAACCTAGTGATACTCCTAGTATGGAATTTGTCATTTCCCCTTTGGATATTTATCCACCTTTCATATATGATGGACAATATTGGGATGTGAGCGACCTGCTTTAGGTTGGCCCGCATATGATATACTATTTTCTTTTCTTTTCGTGTTCTTTGTGATTGCATATCCATAATTTTATCTCCTGTATCGTGATGCTTGGCATACCTTTATGTTTGTGAGCTTTATTTGGATGACCCTTGTCACTTCATTGGTGCAAGGATACAAAGGAAGCAAATCTATTGAAAAATTATTCTATTTGCATCTACATTCTTCTATCTATCGTAAACATTACCCTATTCTTTTGTTTTGTGTTTTGTTTTTGGGGATGATGCAAGGCATTGAGACATATAAGTCTCTTCCATGTTGACCCAAAATCTCTTCCTTTTCTTTTGCTCTTTATGTGTCATTCTTCCTTTGTGTTTGTTGTTCTATGAAGTATTTGGGGAATGATGATGATCTTGAGCTCTATTATATTACTGTAGCATATAGGCATACAGTGATGTCAAATTCATAGATACCTTATGTGTTATCTTTTGAGATTGCAAGTGGGGGAAACCCTTCTCCATGATGCATATCTATTTGAAAACATATCATTGGGATAGAGATTACCAAATAAGCTCTCATTGCCCTTTTATCAATTGGAATTCATCATTTCTACTTTAAATTAATTACTCACAGCATGGTGTTTAGAAATTTCTTTAAATTGGGGACATACATTAGCATTATTTCATTTCAGTAGTTGAGTTTCATTTTCAATTTGATATTTTGGCTTCACTTTTGTTCATAGGATTTGGAGTTAGTGTAGTGTTTGCTTAGCACATTGACCATTTTGTGGCACCTTATCAAAGTTATCAAGGAGTATAATTTTTTTGTGGTTGATGTACGGGAACACACCTGTAGACCTAGTGTGTCTATCCCATCTACCACCTTTTTATGTGTACACACCGTGTAGACCTAGTGTGTGTTTCTCATTACCTTTGGAGGTTCACCTAGTGAATACCGAACTGCACTATCCCTTATGAGCATATTTTGTGGATGTGGAATAACACAACTTGCTAGCCTATCCTCTTTTTCCCTTTTTCCTTTTTGCATGGGCTTTGGCATTGTATGCTTGTGAATCTTATCTTGTTGCACATTTCTTACATGCATGTGTGTGATTTTTGCTTATGTTGGTTTGATATGAGATCTTGGATCTTGGGGGCTTGGCCACCTCCTTGATCTTGGTCATCCTATATTTCTAACATTTATGCACTTCAACCCCTTTTGACACATATTTTTCTACTTTAGTGTGATTCTAAGCATAATTTCACTCTCACTAAAGTGGGAGCTAAATATAGTGTAGGAAATTGTACACCTTTACAATTTCACACTATTTTTGGGTCTCTTAATTTATTGGACTTAATTAAGCTTCTGATTTTCCAAATTACATGCATTACAAAGCCTTATTTTTATTTTTTTTCAAAAGTAGAACCAACATTTAATTAATGAATATAATATTTTAATCACCATGAAATATGTGTGTCCTAGACTTATAGGATAGGACCCATTCACCCATGGGCGAATGGGTCCCCTTTTATTCCTAAGACCCATTTTTAAATATGTTTTTGTTGGTATTTTAATTATTCAAATTCAAATTGCAATTGTTAGCTTTTAGAATCTAATTTTCGAGAAATTAAATAAACACCTATAAATACCTAGTCTTTCTATCATTTGAAATCTAACAAGAACACCTAACAACACACTTTATGAGGATATTCTTAAGAGCCAATATTATTGTAAAGAGAATTCAAATGCAAATTGATCATTCATTTGTTGCAGCAAATCAAGATCCTAACATCATGTTCCAAGACTATGTGTGTTCATGTCATCTTGTGAAGGCTAATATGCATTCTTGATCCTAAAGCATCCAAGAATTTCAAGTATCCAAATCCAACAAAATGTGTTTGTCTTTAGTTCTCTAAGGGAAGCCATTCAAGGGTGGTGAGTTGTAGCAAGAAAATGTTAATTTATCATTTCCTTTTCCTTTGTCATTATATTTCTATCAAGGTTTAATTACCAAAATTGGGGTTTGACCATGGAAAACCACCATTTAAAACAAAAAATTTCCTCTTTGTGTATGTGCAGATTATAGGTTGAAGAAGGATTGAACAAATTTTGAAAAAAAAAATCATTTTTGCATAAGTTATCATCCTTGTTGAAACATATTAATACATTATCTCTATTCTTTTTGGCCTCACAATTTTTCCTGCTATTACCATTTTTTGGCCTTTGCTATTGACCCTGCCATGTGTCATGTTAGCGCACTTTTGTAAAGGTCATGAGGTTATTTTTTACTAAAAAGAACACAATTGTGTCATGTAGTGGCTATGAAAATTTTTTATATCACATTTCTATCAGATGCGAAATGAGACATGTGGCTACTTCACGGGGTTTTTCACTAAGCAGCTCCATGCAGTTTTAAGAAATTCCCACCATTGTGCCAAATGGCCAAATTTTGGTCGGTCGAGGTTCTATAGTGTCAAGAATGGTAGTTTTGAAGAGCATTGATAGGTGCTGATTATTTTCACCTTCTCCAAGTGACTCCAGGTACCAGCATCCACTCAGTGATGGCATATCCTCTCATGGATGATCATATCATATTTTTTGATAGTCAAGGTTTTCATGATGTTGCATTCTTTCTCTAACACAAATACTTTTACCAAATCCTACATTTCCATATCAATAGGTTGTTACATAGATCACTAGATGAAGCAACTTAAATTTTATTTCCCAAATTTTCATAATTTGATCTTATCTTTTTTCAGGATTTTGGGGAAACATTTTACTACCACCTGTATCAATGGGTAAATTTCTAAGGTTTGAGGTTAGCAATGATTAGATCAATAATAAAACCCAAAGAAGTTATGAAGCACAAAGAAAGAAAATAACAAGAACAATTATACTAGATATTCATTGAAGCTTCCATGATTCACCTCCTAGCTTGCAGCGTATGATTGATGCCCTCAGATCGAGTGTGTGAGCAATCTTTGACTATGACATTGTCCTATGCAAGTTTTGAAGGATTTAAGTATAATTATGCCTATGCCAATGATAAATGACTATAATGCTTATAATAGCGAAGTGATTCCTAAATTATGAGCAAAATTGACATTTTATAGAAAACCTAATTTTGAATGGATGGATGAGATCGACTCTTGACAGAAACCTAAAATCAGAGGACGAGATTTAATTTGATAATCCCTAATCAGGGTTAGGGAAAAATCCTTAGACAAGTGGTTGAGATGTCATCTGAGAAAATCAAATCGTCGGTGGAGAAAAGATGAGATAATTAATTAGAGAAATAAAGATTTTCAAAAATCAAGAAGATAAGAGACTGCCTGATTTATGAGATTTAAAAAATCAGAAAGATAAGAGGTGGACTGAAAAGAAAATTTGAAAAATCAAGAATCTGCTTGCTTTATTTGACTTTTGGAAGAAAGGTACCAATTTGAATTAAATCAACTCAAAATATGGATTTTGTGAGACAATAAATAATCTTTTTCAGATTATTTACTAAAATGAAGTGACAGTCAATAAAACGAAATCATTTTAAATAATAAATTGATTTTAAAATGATGGAAATGTTAAATTGAGCAATTAAATAATTAAAGATAATTATGTAATTTTAGAGGATTATGACTGATAATTAAATAAATTCATAAATTCATTTAATAATGGAAATTAGTGACATATTGAATAAATAAATAAAATTTATTTATTTAATAATCAGGAAGAATAAATGGATAAGGGTAATTAAACAAATTAACAAATTTATTTAATTAAAGGAAGACTTTAGACAATTAAAGACGTATTGAATAAATAAATAGTATTTATTTATTTAATAATCATGAAGAATAAAAGGACATGAATTAATTAAACAATTATAAATTATTTAATTAATAGTCGAATGTGGACCAAGGACATAATTAAATGTCATAATTATGCTAGGATGAAAATGGTAAAAATAGAGCTTGCAGGCCTAGGTCATTTTTAAGTGTCTACATTTTGCCCCTCTTTGTCATAATGTAGCATGTCGCATTGTGACAAAGAAAACAAGTCAAAAATATGCCCCAGTGAAAAATAAGATGAGGAAGAATGATGAGGAGGGTAGCGGTATGCCCCCTCGAGAGGACATACAGGTTCTAAGAACACAGGTGTGCTCTCAAAATGGACGAGAAGACTACAATATGAAGAGACAAAAAAAAATGTTAGTGCAAAAGATATGGATGATGAAGATGCAGACTAGATGAAAGAATCCTTCAAAACTTGCCAAAGAGCTAATAGACATTGCTTGAATCATCATTGGGCAGTAAAAATGACACAAATGGACAACAAACACCATGATATGACGTAGAACAAGGTGTGCAAGGTCATCCACTTGAAAAATAGATAGTCACAGACAAGGAATGTCCTAACTCATACTAAGGGCTAAATTACCCTAGTCTTTTTGTCAAGACAATCCACAGATAGCAGTCAAAGAAAATAAAATAGGATAGGAGACGTCATCGCACCTCTAAATCCTTCATGGGACATCCTTGAGGTAGCTAGTAACATGACCAAAAAGACAAGACAGTAAAAATATAAGAAAAAATAGCCAAGATAGTCAAAAGATAAGACAAGATAGTCCAGAAAGATTTAACAACCATTTTATTTTGTTTGCCAATGTTTGTTTTCCAAAGATTGATTTCTTGTCGGTTTGACAGTTTTGACAGTTTAAGAGTTTTTCCAATTTGACGGTGTTGACAGTTTGACAGAGCCTATTGTCAGGAAGGACACATCCTAAAAAAGGAAAAGGATATTTTGATGAGGTCCAAATCCGAGAAGGACACATCTTGAAGAGGACCAAAGAGTGACGAGACTGACATTGTTTTGACTAATATGTTTTGGCAAGTTGACTAATGTTGACTGTATGATTGATTAGACTATGTTGTCTGATTTTGACCAATTTTGACATTGACGTTTCGAATGATTGTCTTGTGTCTGAGTTTGACGATGTCTAACTTATTTGACCGATGTGACAATTGTGACAAATTCCATGATTTTATTTGGACCAACCTAAAAGGATTGACCTAATGTCTCAGGGACTCATCAACTGATGGCCTTGCCTACGTAGCAAATGCGCAGAGACAACGTAGTTCGACAATGACATGGACTGACTGACATGACTGACTTTGACTCCATTTTTAGGGTTTTGACATTGATTTGGATGTTTTTGTGTTTTTCTTCAGGAGGTTTTATGATTTTTAGGTCTTTCTTCAGGTCATTTTATGATGTTTTTGGTCTCTCTTAAGGACATTTTATGATATTTTTTTTCTTTTTGTCATTTTATGATTTTTTTGGATTTTGATGTTTAAGAGGATCGCGGCAAATGCATGTGACTGATTCCTACACATGAGAATCCAAAGACAAAAATGATTGTGCCCCTAGTCAAGATGAATACCAATTGACAGGTGATGGCAATGTTGTTTGATGTGGGAAGGACGCATCCCGAAACAACGTGAGGATGATGATGATAATGTGATGAAAGTATGGAGGTCTATAGCCGAACCAGGAATACAGTCAAGTAAAATTTTGGATAATGTGCTTGTATGGATTAGACTTGTAGCATTTGGAATGACTTGGTTACGAATAAATGGGATGATGGAGCATCCTTAGACCATTTGACAAGGGAAAGCCAAGATAGGTGACAGGCGTGAAAGGATAGGGGGTGGCCTTGGTAAAAGATGGGAGACATGAGACTAATGGAATTTTCATATGATTTTCAAGGACTATGTCATATAAGGATAATAAGACTATGATGGTCAATGACATGATGTTTCGTGAATCGTGAATGACCGAAGGATAGACATGTCAAGATTTTTCCCAAAGCATGATTTATGTGTGCCAGTTTTATGTCAAGACCGAGGTAAGTGGGAAAAATGCATGGAAATGATAGGGCTTAGATGGACATCAATGTCATGAGGAAGGCATGGGAAAATGAGATGACTTGCCCCCAAATATAAAATTCCACATAGATGATTTATTTTACACATGACACCTGTTTGCTAGGTTTTCATCATGGTACTTATCCAGGACGCCTGTTTGCCAGGTTTTCACCATTGGACGAAATTTTTCTCTTTACTATTTTCTTGACTTTTTGTTTTTTTTTAATTATTATTATTTATTTATTTTGTGTCACCATGAGGCCTATTTTCCAGGTTTTCATCAGGGTGACGATGTTTTACATTTTTCAATTTTTTTGTATTTCTGATTTTGTGGATAGCCTGGATGCTTTAGATGACCATTGACTGTTCTGAATCCATTGATGGTGCCGATGTAGAGACTGGTGCCATGATATGCCAATAATGTCCTATCTAAAGTAGTTGTCTTGTTAGGATCATAGCGCTTGTATACAACTGATCGATGTCATTGTGATCCTTTCTGATACTAGAGTTGGTCTTATCAAAATACACACATCGCAATAGAGTGCCATGATGTGACAGATTTGTGACATGGTATTTTTGGACTTTAGGCAAGATGTAGGATTACAACAGATGATGGTAGATGTGGAAAGGTTGTTTGGATGTTTGGATGAATCAACTTTTATTCTCCAAAATTGGTATGGTGTATGACAAATTTTGGAGGGATGGTATTTGGAACCAACACTCTTAGATGCCTTGCTTGATGACCATTTTGAAGGAGGTGGACATGTGTTATATGTGGGAGTCCTCTTATCTTGTGGCTCCACATTGTGATTGACTTTTGTATTTGACTTGGTGTCTTTGTTTGATCCATCTTTCTTTGGGATCCATTTTAATTTCATTTGTCCACTTGTCCTTTTGTTTGAT
The DNA here is from genome assembly GCA_007258455.2 of Sequoia sempervirens. Lineage (NCBI taxonomy): Eukaryota > Viridiplantae > Streptophyta > Pinopsida > Cupressales > Cupressaceae > Sequoia > Sequoia sempervirens. The sequence continues at coordinate 54,745,030 of VDFB02353493.1, forward strand.
TCAATGGCCTTTGACATTTGATTTTGATCTTTTGACTTGTAAGAGTTTTTTTTTTGTTGGTTCCAAAGGGAAGGTTTATTTATGATGGAATGATGGTTCATGGTGTGGGTGGAGGGGGTGTTGGCAGCAATCTTATGACAAGGATTTCTCATGGACTCCATTTTGATGTTTGTGTCTGAAAAAGTTGCCCCCAGTATCGAGGAGGTACCACTGACATTGTTTGATTTACTAACTGAGGAATAGCCAAGACCTTGATGTCTGTAATTTTTTGGAAGCTGTATTGGTTCTAGAATGCCTTACTCATGTATTCCTAGTCCTTTTCCTTGATATTGCATGCTTTGACAGATTCTATTTGCGATGGGGTATTTGTTGTTTTGAAAGCAAGATGCTAACCCATCATTAGGTATGTGGATACTGTCACTTGTAATATTTTTATCTGCAAGAAAGCCTGCTCTAACAAAGATAGATGACCTTAGTTGATAAAGTGTCTTAGCTTCATTGTCATGTTGGACATATTCCTAACTGATATCTTTTGTCTGATCATGTGACATGTCAGGTTTAGATGATTTTGTTGGTGCTTCCAAGGCAATGTTGAAGCCATCATTATGTTTAGTGTCATAGAGTCCAATGATTTTAGCTATAACTTGATCATATGCAAGCATGTCCCTAGTGCAAGATTCTTGTTCTGGATGAATATCGTCTATGTGTCCCATGAAGGAAAGTGTCTCATCATGGGAAGTGTCAATAGTCAAGGCCTTTATAAGGTCGGCAAGTTTTTGATCATGAATGGCATAGAGGTCAAGGAGTGGATTGTTTTGGACATCTTGGTCAATGGTAGGGTCTTGGTCGAAGATGGGATTGTCATGGATTTTGACTTCTTGGTCAATGATGGGGTATTGGTCAAAGATGGGTTTTTCATGGATGATACAGTTGGAAATAGAGTCGTTGTCAAGGAGAGGTGTGTTTTGGATGTCATCATTGTCTTGAAGGACTTCATGGATGGACTGAAAGATAGGGTCGGGATGGACTACCTTGTTCTTGACATGAGGGTGACATTATAAGGTCATGCTTTGGGCTTTCATTTTGACATGTATCCTCAAGTTTATTAAATGGGATTTGACTTTGAGTAATGAAAGAATTTTCATGACTAGATGTGGCTTGTGAGGGGGTTATTTGAAAAGGATTAGGAGAAGACGTGGGGACTTGGACGGGACTAGTATGTGAAGGGCTAGGATAGGACATGGGCACTTGGACTGGATTGGTACGGGAAGGACTGGGGACTTGGACTGGACTAGTTGGTGATGACATAGGATATGACATGGAGACTTCGACTGTATTAGTTGGTAATGACATAGGATATGACATAGGGACCTGGACTGGATTGGAATAAGGTTGACTAAAATGGGACGTGGAGACTTGGGCCAGATCGATATGGTATGATGTGGGGATGTGACATGAGTTGGTAGATAGTTGATAAGGCATGTAGACTTGGACGAGATTGATAGGTGAAGGACTAGCATATGACGTGGAGACTTGGTATGGACTAGTGGATAGTTGGTTTCCCTTGTCAAAGTTAGGATAAGGGTGATAACTGGACATGTGTTGTGAATTAATGGCAGAATTTGTGTTAAGTGACTATGGATAGTGGGGGTAGACGGACGGAGGACTTGGACTGATGGATTGCTGGTACGAAGGGTATTGATTTTTGGTTTCAATAAATTGTCTTCTAAAGTCTAAGACTTCTTGGTATTGACCTCTACAAAGCAATTCGTATTCAACTTTACTAGCAAGCCTATCAATATTTTGTTGAAGGGAAGACAAAGTGGTGGATGTCGTGATGTTGTCTAAATGAAAAAGTGATTGTTGACCAAGGGAAATGACCAATGCCAAGTATAGATGCAAATGAGGACTATGATGGACAATATTTCAATTCTGGTTTCTAATAGAGATGTTTGAAAAAGATATTTGACAAAAATGTTTGGATTCAAATTCTTGTCTATGATAGAGTTTAAATTTCAGTTAAGAAAATGTGTCGTTTCAAGTGGAAAATGTGTTACAGTGTGCAGATGTGTTGTAGATAGAATGTATAGACTAGTTTTGACTGAATTCTTGAGGTTTGACTTGGTTGTTTCTAGATGTTTGAACATTGTTTGGTTTGTTTCATTATCCAGAAGACACTTGCAAGCATGATATTTTGGATGAAAACAAAAATACATAAGACAAGTACAATCCTAATAGGCCAATAGGCCAAGGGTTTGTATACTTGATATAGCCCACCTTTATACCCCGGATTGGTGATAAACACCTTTCCTTCTCGAGAGCAGATAGCTTAGAATTTTGGTGGCATTGGCTCCCCTCCACGGCTCATTAACATCATTCGAGCATACCAAATTAGGATTCTTTGGGTAATGACTTCCCAAGAATTGCTATCTCTACTCAAGGGGATCAATAGTGAGTGTCTTCGGGCATGATATTGTTCCCTGCACTATATCAAGCAACGACCAAAGAATGGTTGGACACTAAGAAGAAAGGTTTTTAATACGGGAATTTTGTTCATAGGGCATGATCCATGCGGTGAGAGTCCCCTTTCGAATCCATCTCGTTGGAACCACACACGTGATTCTTGGGTTTTCCCCAAGAATCCACTTTTATATACCGGCTGGAAGTCCCTCAGTGTCAGGGTGCTACCAGTCTAAGTCATCCTAGGGTGAGTACTTTTTCCCACCAGATGAGGCCCAAGTTCTAGAGTTAGTAACCATTTCTCTTACACCCAGGATCACCCGAAAGTGCAAGGGGAGAGGATACTTTGATTACTAAGTCGCGAGGGTGTATAACAGATAGAATTGGTCTAGTTTTCTGATCACCAAGTTTTCACAAGGTGAGAGGATAATCACCTACCATTTGCAAGCACAATCAAACAAAATAGTAAAACATGTTCATTCTATGTGCACCAAAGTAAATGTGTACTAATCTAAAAAAGACAAGCACAATGTATAGTATTCAGTCTTAAACACTCGAACCTGCAAACCACAAGTTAGGAGTTTCTTTGATTTTTAGTCTTCGACAAACATCTGTTTATGCAAACCTGGAAGTTTTTTTTCTTTCCAATCTGTTATATATGACTGATATTGCTGCTACTATAGCTCCTTATGATCACCTACAAGATCAAAAAATAATACTATAATGCAGCCAAAGAAAAAAACAAGCTCATTAGAAAATTGCAATTTCAGATACATGTTTTTGACATAGCTGAATTAGATTTTATTATTTGAAGATTTTATTGATTTGAAAAACAAAAACTCAAAGAAGAGATCCCTGCTAATTTTCTGAGAGCTTTCCAAAAATGTAAAGAAGTTGAAAAATTTCCTGTTTTGCACCCAGAAACGTGGATTTGTGAAAACCATACAAAAAATTATGACTGATAATTATTTAATTTTAGAGGATTATGACTGATAATTAAATAAATTCATAAATTCATTTAATTATGGAAATTAGTGACATATTGAATGAATAAATAAAATTTATTTATTTAATAATCAGGAAGAATAAATGGATAAGGGTAATTAAACAAATTAACATATTTATTTAATTAAAGGAAGACTTTAGACAATTAAAGGCATATTGAATAAATAAATAACATTTATTTATTTAATAATCATGAAGAATAAAAGGACATGAATTAATTAAACAATTATAAATTATTTAATTAATAGTTGAATTTGGACCAAGGACATAATTAAATGTCATAATTATACTAGGATGAAAGTGGTAAAAATAGAGCTTGCAGGCCTAAGTCATTTTTAAGTGTCTACACCACCTACTACGGTTCTTGTTTAGGCGATGGAGAGAGATTTTTTCTTGTTTTCTTCCCTTATCTTATTTAAGGGAATTTCTAAGCCTCTCAAAATAGTTCAAATAGGAAATAGAAAAATAAAGGACATGGAAGATTTTTGGCAGCAACTTTGTTGCCCTATATCAGTTTTGTAATTAATTTTAAAGATAACTATCTAAATTAGTTATCCCACCTTAGCATCCTTTGTATTGTCTTCTAGATCAAGTAATAGAAGGAGATGTATTAGACTATTCCTATATGTCCTTTATCATACATTTTCATTATGTATTATTTTTATCTTTCAGATATAGTCTTGATAATTAATTCTTAGTTCTAGCTTTTATGTTCTCTAACTCAAACCTACAGTGAAGTGGACCACGTTTTGATACTCTTTCATTTCCTATTAAAAAAAAATTTGATCTCATTGTAGTGTAGAAAAATGTATCCCTTTTTCACACTTAATTTGAAAATAATTAATGATAAAATGACCATAATTATATGCCTTAATTTAGTGTTGTAATACGTTTTACATATTTACATTAAGTTTAGGGCCATTTTAAACTAAATGGAATTAATTTTTCCTTATTTAGGGTGTTGTAAGGTGTACCTTTACACTTTTACACTAATCTAGGGCTTTATTAATTAATTGAGGTTAATTTTCCTTAATTGGCCCCTTTAATTCAAATCCAAGCCTAATTAAATGCAAATTCCAAGAGATAAAACCTGACATCATATATTCTATTTCATAACACTCAACTTTGGAAGATGTGTGTCCTAGGTAGGTGACCTAGGACCCATTTTCCACATGGCGAATGGGTCCTCACTTAGTCCTAGGACCCTAATTTTGCATAACATTTCACCTTGTCCGATGTGTGTCCTAGGTAAGTAGCCTAGGACCCATTCACCACATAGTGAATGGGTCCTCACTTAGACCTAGGACCCCTCTTTTAGATATGTTTTTGATGGCATTTTAATGATTTTAAATCTATAATTCAATTTCATCTTGTGATATTTCAATTTCAAGAATTAATCTTAAGTTATGTATAAATACAAGGTTATTTCACTATGTTTCACACTAAAGAGAAGGATCTAAGAAAATTTTCATGAAATAAAGCATTCAAAAGCAAGAAGAAAGAAAGAATGAAGTCTTGGAGCAACATCATAGTATTTTTGCAAGTCTTCAAGATCATTTTTTTTTTTAAAATCAAGCATTATTGAAGAAGTGATGATAGATGCCTATGGAGAATCATGATGGATTCTAGGTTTTTGGAGAAGCACTATAAGATTCAACCAAGCCTAATGACTTGTTTCCTAAGTGATTCCATCTTCTATGGTCATTCTATTTTCAGCCTAAAGAGAGGTATATTCAGATTTATGACTTATTAAGGGGATTTTGGATCTCCTAAAGTAGGTCTTTTGCATTCTTCGTGTTTCATTCTAGGATCCTATTCAAACACACTTGAGTAAGGTTTCTTTTCATCACTAGAGATCTTAATCTTAGACACACATAAGGTGAGGATTGCACACACATTTCATGTTTCAAATTTCCATTTATCATCAAGGTTTAATTACCAAACTTGGGGTTTGACCGAAGCAAACCCCTATCCACCAACAAACATCATTTTTTTTTGCATATTACTAGAAAATATGGATTCGAAAGCATGGATTTCAAGTTAAATGAAGTAATTGCAGGTCTGGAACTTCAAATTTAGATTTATATTTTTCTGGAAGAGCCTACTAGGACCCATTTTCCATAGGGGTAATGAGTCCTTGTGAAGGTTACAAAGGCAACATGTTTTCACGGTTCATAAGCAATATATTTTTATTCAAACTCTTTTGGGAAAGTCTACTAGGAACCATTCACCATAGGGAGAATGAGTCCCTTTTAGGGTTACAAAAATAATAATTTTTGACAAGTGCACAACATTTATTACCCTCATTTTTTTCTAGAAAGTTCACTGTTTCCTTTTTCTTTGTGATAAATCTCTTCATTGCACTTTGTATATCTAGGTTTAGAGTTGTTTTGTTATTTAAAATTTGTCTCCCAAAATAATACTTTACTTAGACCCTCATCCTAGCAAAAAGGGAAATCTGAAGATTCACATCTTAGGTTGACTCTCTTAAGGGTTGTTAGTGAATTTTTTATGCAAACTTCATTTCCTAATGATTTAAAGAAATATAGGACCCCCTTTGTTCCTCTTTGGATCTACTTTTCCATTTTGGAACACCCTACCATATTTTTCTTTATTTAATTTTTCGTGAACCCAACCTTGTACAACAAAATTCTAAAAATTGGAGTCCTTCCAACCCTAGATCTTATTTTTACAATAGTTTGAATTAGTTGCATTTCATTTAGGGTTCATTAATCTTGCATTAGCAAACATTTCATTTACGATAAATTTGCATGTTTGCATTACTTAAAATCACTAAAAATAGGGAAAAAAATGCCTTATATCTGAGTTTGTTTTGCATAGTGTTAACATTGAAATCATCATTCAATCATTTAGATTCATATTTCACATTAAATTTAGTCACATTTTTCATCATTGAACCATATTCAACATCTCATTTAGAAGCCTAAAATATAGAAAATTTATTACAGAACTATCTATTATAGATCTGAAACAGAAAACACATATGATCACCTCAAGAAAACACAAGTCAAATTTAGCAAACCCTAATTTGGGACCCATTCACCATAGGGAGAATGCTTCCTTGTACAAACATTTTTAAACAAAAATTATGAGTGGATTTTAGTCTCTAATCTAAATTTTTGTTTCTTTTATTAGACCTAAGAATTAGTTTTTTGAAATAGTTTGTTTTTGCATTTGATTTGTTGTTTATTTAGTTAGATTTTACAACAATGGGATAAGAATTTCTTGCATATTTCAGTTAAAATTAGCATTATATTTCTTCATTTTTCTTTCATTTCCATCATTATTGCATCATTAGATAATTTAGTTTACATTTTTGCAATCATTAGGAAAAAAATCAAAAACAAAAAACATCAAAAGCATCAAACAAGACCCTTGGAGAAAGAATAGTTATTTGATTATGTCAAATCTCTTTTACAAATTTAACTTATCCCTCAATCCCTTTAGTAGTGATTACTTTGAAATGTTAGATGAATCACTTGAGGACTTCATCTCGTAAGGTGCATCCATTAAGGCTTCTCATGAAAATTTGAAAAATAAAGATGTTAACACAATCACACCTCAACTTATCATTTACCCTCCCTCGCAACAACCTCAAATTCAAAACAAACCCATGCTCATCCTACAACCACCTAAAAACAAGCCTTCACTTGATAGTAACAATGTTTCACAAAAAAAGATTTACAATACCATTGCTCACACATACAATACAAGGAACAATAGGCAACAACAAACAACTCCTACTTCATTACTTTTTCCTCAATCTATCTTTCCTTGCGCTCCTCATTTATCTTTAGATATTGGAAAGGAATATGATCTTGTTGAACAACTTAAGAATACACCCACTAAGATATCCCTATGGGATCTTATTCAAGCTTCACCAAATTACCATATTAGACTTCAAACAACCTTGCAACAAACTATGGCTCCTCCTAATAAAAATTCAAACGATGTGGTAGCACTAGTTCAAGGAATGAATGAGGTTAACTTAGATATTGTTTTTCACCAAAGAGAATTACCCTCCTTGGATGTTCAAAAATGACATGATGCATTCATCATAATAGCCTAAGTTAATTGAATCATGATAAAGAGAACTCTTTTTGACAATGCTTCGACCCTTAATGTGTGCAATGAGAGTTTGTTGGAGAAGACTCATATGGATAAGAGTTTCATTGTCCCCGATTCTTTTTCCATCAATGGGTTTGGTAATATAGGAAAACAACCACTTGGCATCATCACATTACCTATTAAAGTTGGAAAGGTAATATTAAAAACTCTGATCCATCTTATGCCTCATGATCTTTCATACAATCTCCTCTTGGGGAGACCATGGATTTATGAAATCAATGGAGTGCCTTCTACCCTTCACCATGTAATGAAGTACATCTATGACAACAAATTTTACACACTCAAGGTCAATCCTAAACTTGAAAGTTGTTTGCATGCCGAGAAATAAAAACAAATTCCTATGAAAACATTGATACCAACTACAAAAGTGGAAGTAATGAAGGAACAACAACATGAGAAGAACATTGATGAAGTCACTAAGTTGTTAGAAGATGATTGGGGTTCCTTAGATTTCACACCAACATTCATGGGAGAATACAAAATTACAAATAAAGAAACTGAAAAGAAAAAATAACCAATGGTAATGTCAACATGGAATTCAAAAGAAAACTCACAAGCATGTACTTCATCTACTCTAGAAGAAAACAAGCTATACAACGAACTTTGATGAAATAGACTACCAACAACCACCAAATCTGAAAGAGATGGAGAAACTTTATGGAAGAGGTTATGAGCTCATAAAACAACTTGGTTACAATGGAAAAGGATGTGGAATGAAACAACAAGGAATTTATTTTCCTATAGGTCCTAACACACAAGAAACAAAAAGTAGTTTTGGATATTGTCCTTCTAAGATAACAAAAAGACACCCACTCAACACCAAAACTGTTATGTGTCACCCCACTAAGACAACTCTTACTTTGAAGCATCCTGAATTGATTAATACAACATGTGAAGAATCATTGGAATACTTCAAATAAGATGAAGCTTTGAAATAAATGTTATGATTTTATGACAAGTCATTTACTCCTCCTAAGAAAAATGGGTCACATTTTCTATGGTTAGTGCTAAACAAGTGGATGAAGAAAAAGAAATTAATGAGATTGAAAATGACAAAGATGAATTAAATCCTAAAATTTTGAAACAAAATGCACTTCCTTTGGGAGATACAATCAACATACTAATGGATACAACTAATGAAGAAAGAGTGATTCAAATAGGAAAGTATCTTGATGAAGATGAACAAGAAGATCCTGTAACATTACTTCATGAATTTCACGAACTTTTTGCTTGGATTTATTTAGACATACCAGGAATCAATGCTAAGATAGTAACACACAACATAGCTCTTGAAGAAGATGCTAAACCGGTAAGACAAAAGATATGAAAAATGAATCCTAAGATAGCTTTATTGGTTAAGGTTGAGATTGAAAAAATTCTTAGAGTTGGTTTTATAGGACCTATAGACTATTCTCCCTAGATCTCAAACATTGTTCTAGTCATAATAACTAATAATAATATTAGGATGTATATGGTCTTTCATGATTTGAATAAAGTATCTTTAAAATATTATTTTCCCCTTCCTAATATTGACATGATAGTATATTCGATTGCAGTACATGCTTTGTTGTTGTGCATGGATGGATTTTTTGGATATAATCAAATCTTTATCAACCCTCAAGTTTAATACAAGATAGCATTTACTACAGCTTGGGGAAAATTTTGTTGGGTAGTTATGCCTTTTGGATTAAATAATGTGGGTGCAACATATCAAAGAGCTATGACATTAATGTTTCATGATTACATACACAAGATTTTAGAAGATTATATTGATGATGTTATAGCCAAATATTTCACTCAACAAGACAATGTGAATATCCTTTGGAAAATATTTTAAAGAATGTAAAAATATAACATTAGATTGAATATGAAAAGTGTGTCTTTGGTGTGTATAGTGGAAAACTTTCAGGTTTTATAGTATCTCACAAGGGCATTGAGGTGGACACAAATAAAATTGATGCTATCATTAACATTCCACCTCCTAAAAATATTTCTCAATTGTGTACTCTACAAGGAAGAATTCAATCTATCCATCATTTTGTAGCATCCTTAGCAGACCAAACATTACCCTTTACAAAACTCCTTAAGAAAGAGGTTAGTTTAATTAGAATAAGGATTGTAAATAGGCCTTTGAAAGTTTTATATATTACCTTGCTACTCCACCTATTTTACAACCCGTTATGTAAGACAAACAATTTATCCTTTATATAGTAGCATTAGCCCATGCTCTCGTAGCATTGTTAGCTCAACAAGACCACAATGGTAGAGAACATCCCATTTATTACATTTTTTTAACCTTGGTTGATTACGAGACATGATATAAAATGATAGAAAAACAATGTTTGGCTCTTGTATTTGCTACTTGTAAATTGAGACACTAGTTATTAAACACAAAATTCCATGTGATGACAAAATTCAATCCTTTAAAGCACCTTTTTGCTATTTTTAAACATATTTATCAAGATGCTTAGCTAAGTGGGTTATGTTGTTAACTAAGTTTGATCTTAAATTTGTCTCTAAAAAGGAAATCAAAGGACAAGCCTTGATCAACCAATTAGTTGATTCTCCCTCTCTCTTAGTGCTACCTAATATAGAATCATTCCTTGATGAGAATGTGTTGACTATTCAAAAAGAAAAAGGGACATGGGAATTATACTTTGATAGTTCTAAGTGTTGCACTACCTCCGGTATAGGGGTTATATTAATTCCTCCTTTAGGTAAGCCTATTCCCCTATATTTCTTTCTAAACTTCCAATGTACAAATAACACTATAAAGTATGAAGCTTTAATAGCAAGAATACGTTTAGTGTTAGCATTAGGTTTCCAACACATTTATATATTTGGTGATTCCCTATTAGTTATTAAACAAATAAATGGTTCATATCAAGCAAAGCATGATAAACTCATTTGATATAAAGACCTCACAATGACATTATTAAATAAATTCAAATCATATACAATTGAAAACATACCGGAAAAGGATAATCAACATGTAGATGCAATCACAAGCATCGCTTCCCTTGTGCCTCTTGATGATTATTTTGCTGATTTCACATTTATAGTCCATATGATCCCTAAACCATTGATAGACGATAAAATCAAAGAAGTGTTATTAACTGATATTGGAAACTCTAATGAATGGTACACAATGATATTCAACTATTTAAAAGAAGGAACATTTCTTGAACCTACATCAAATAACACTCGAGCTCATCTTCAAAAACTTGCATCTAAGTACATAATCCTTGTGGATGTGTTATACAAAATATCATTATACAAAATATCATTTAATGGTCTTTTATTTAGATGTCTTAAACAAACTAAAATTCCTATAACACTTGAAAAATATCATGTAGGTTCTTGTGGAGGGAATTTTGGGGGAAGATCGTTAGTTCAAAAATTAGTTCACATAGGATATTACTTGAGACATATGGAACAAGATTATTTTGCATGCATTAAGAAATGTCATAAATGTCAAGAACATAACAATTTGATTCATACTCCTACTTCCAAGCTTCGTTCCTAGGTTCCTATTTAGCCATTCTCATTTTGGGTTTTGGATCTTATTGGAAAAGTATCACCACCATCTTTTGTTGGACATACGTTTCTTATTATTGCAATCAACTATTTTATAAAATGGGTAGAAGTTATCCCTCTTTGTTCCATGACAGTTGATGCAATATATCGTTTCATATTATAAGACATTATTGCTCACTTTGGTCTCCCTTCTGCATTGGTTTTGGATAATGGAACTCCATTTAAGAAAAATGGCATGAAGAAATTCTTGGAAACCTTCCACATTCAGCAAAGATTGGCATACTCAACTAACTTATACATTGTGGGCTTATGGTATAAGTATTAGAAAATCTACCAAAAACACTCCCTATAGCCTTTTTTATGGTGTTGAGGCAATAATTCCCTTAGAGTTAGAGATTGCTTCATTGTGAATTTCTCTTAGTGGGCTTATTGACGATACTACTTATAAAGAGCAATGATTGCATTAGCTTCAAATTCTGGATGAGCAATGTATCAATGCTCTAAACCATCTCCAAGCTTATTCCAAAAGAATGCAATGTAATTATAATGATGATTTCATCTCTCATGCATTTAATAGAGGCAAATTGGTGTTATATGAAAATCAATATAATGTCAATGCTCTCCCACACAAAAAAGGAAAATTCAGCCCTAATTGGTTAGGACCTTATGTAATCAAAGAAAAATATGGGTCTATAGCCTATACATTAATGGAAATGGATAGTACACCTCAAAAAGAACCTATTAATGCCACACATTTTCCTTGGTATTATGCATAGCATTCTCTCTTTTGAATAGTGTGTTAAAGTAGTGTTGTTAGATTAAGTAGATAGTGTTCTATTTTATCTCACATTGCTTCTTTCTTTAACAAATAGATCTTTGTGTGTTTCCTCATGGAAGGTGGTGGCATGTACTCTATTGGTATATCATCATCTGGGGGGCATGTACTTTTTATTCAAATTAGCATATTAGGGGCTAGAGGACTCTATTTTCGATGTCATTTGTTGTGTTGGATTCCTAATTCTACTTCTAATCTCATTAAATGTCTATCACTATGTTGTATGGTACTTGCAAATACCCTATGATATGAATTATGTAATTCAATGTGGTTTCATATTTACCTTGATTCAACCTCCATAAAGCAAGCAGAATCAGGGGGAATGCATCTACCCTCAAATTCAATTCTCTATAGAAGTTTGATAAGAGGATTTTTCAACGGCTAACAAACCTATGTTGCAAGATATGATCCTTAACATTGTGGTTTTGTAGGTAACTATAGTGGGGGTTTTTTTCTCCCTAATGAATCCATATGAGTATATTTTTTTATGAATTTGAATTCCTTTAGCTTCCATATTCATGTAGTATCATATGGCCACTAAAGTGGGAGCTAAATGTAGTTTAGAAAAAAGTATCCCTTTTTCACACTTAATTTGGAAATAATTAATGATAAAATGACCCTAATTATGCCTTAGTTTAGTGTTGTAATATGTTTTATATATTCACATTATGTTTAGGGCCCTTTTAAACTAAATGGACTTAATTGTGCCTTATTTAGTGTTTTGTAAGGTGACGTACCTTTACACTTTCACACTAATCTATGGCTTTATTAATTAATTGAGGTTAATTTTCCTTAATTGGACCCTTTAATTCAAATCCAAGCCTAATTAAATGCAAATTCCAAGAGATAAAACTTGCATTCATAAATTTCATTTCACAACACTCAACTTTTGGAGATTTTTTTCCTTGGTAGGTGACCTAGGACCCATTCACCACATGGAAAATGGGTCCTCACTTAGTCCTAGGAACTTGATTTTGCATAACATTTCACCTTGTCTGATGTGTCTCTTAGGTAAGTGGCCTAGGACCCATTCGCCACATGGAAAGTGGGTCCTCACTTAGACCTAGGACCCCTCTTTTGGATATGTTTTCAACAATATTTTAATGATTTTAAATCCATAATTCAATGTCAGCTTGTGATAATTGAATTTCAAGAATTAGTCTTAAGTTATGTATAAATACAAGAATTTTTCATTGTGTTTCACACTAGAGAGAAGGATCTAAGAAAATTTTCATGAGATCAAGCATTCAATAGAAATAAGAAAGAAAGAGTGATGTCTTGGAGTAGCATTATAGTGTTTTTTCAAGTATTCAAGCTCATTTTGATGTCAAAGATCAAGCATTATTGAAGAAGTGATGATAGATGCCTATGGAGAATCATAATGGACTCTAGGTTTTGGGAGAAGCTCCATGAGATTCAACCAAGCCTAATGACTTGTTTCCTAAGTGATTCCATCTTCTATGATCATTCTATTTTTAGCCTAAAGAGAGGTATATTCAGATTTATGACTTATTAAGGGGATTTTGGATCTCCTAGAGTAGGTCTTTTGCATTGTTCATGTTTCATTATAGGATCCTATTCTAACTCACTTGAGTAGGGTTTCTTTCCATCACTAGAGATCTTAATCTTAGACACACTTAAGGTTAGGATTGCAAACACATTTCATGTTTCATATTTCCATTTATCATCAAGGTTTTGATTACCAAACTTGGGTTTTGACTAAGGCAAACCCCTATCCACCAACCAAACATCAATTTTTTTTTTGCAGATTACTGGCAGATCAGGATTTGAAAGCGAGGATTTCAAGTCAAAGGAAGGAATTGCAGGTTTGGAACTTCAAATTCAGATTCATGGTTTTTTGTAAGAGCCTACCAGGACCCATTCACCATAGGGAAAATGAGTCCCTATTACATTTACAAAGGTAATAGGTTTTCATAGTTCATAAGCTATAGTTTTTTATTCAAAGTCTTTTTGGAAATTATACCAAGACCCATTCACCATAGGGTGAATGAGTCCTTGTTAGGGTTGTAAAAATAGCAAGTTTTGACAGATGCACAACATTTATTACCCTTAGTTTTTCTATAAATTTCACTATTTCCTTCTATTTTGTGACAAATCTATTCATTGCACTTTGTAGATCTAGGTTTATATTTATTTTGTTATTTCAAATTTTCTCCCCAAAATACTACTTAACCTAGACCCCCATCCTAGCAAAAGGGAAATCTGAAGATTCGCATCTTAGGTTGACTCTCTTAAGAGTTGTTAGTCAATGTTTTATGTGGATCTCATTTCCTAATGATTTGAAGAAAGATAGGACTCCCTTTGTTCCTCTTTGGATCTAATTTTCCATTTTGGGACACCCTACCCTATTTTTCTTTATTTCACTCATACTATGCTATTATGGGAAAAATAGTTCTATAAGGGTTTGAAGAATCATATTTGATCTCAAATTTACCATATTTTGTCAAACCTTAATGGGTGCTTCTCGCAAAAGGATTTGAAAGACTTCTTTATGCTCTTATAGGCCTTATGTTTTCATTCTCTTTTCAACAATGAAGGGTTTGTGGCACTCTGTGTTCATTTTATCAAAATTAAGAACCTATTAGGGTTTTTGAAATTTTGTAAAATATTTTGGCACATCACATTAGTTAGTCTTATTTTCTACATTTCCTTCATATTTTCCCAAACCAAAAGGAATATTCATCTCCTTTAACAATCCTGAAGGTTATTCATTGAAGCGCATTAGGACCCCATTCATTGAATTTCCCATAAGCTTATTCAAAGAGGCACAAGCTTTTATGATCAATAGTTTTTTTGGCATGCCTAGTGGGACCCAAATATTTTTCATAGCATCTAATACCTAGCCTTGAAGAGTCATGAGAATAAAATTTATAGATGAGGTTATAGGTAGGGTCAACAGACCCATGCCTAGGATCTAAACAAGGAAATCTTCTAGAGGAAACTTTTAATACTCCCAATTACCATCCTTTTCTCCTCAGAGGAGTTACATTATGATTTCTATATTTCCTATTAGAGGAAATAGATCTAAAAGTACTAGCCATGACTTTAGAGCTCTATCTACTCCACTAGTTGAAAGATCCTTTCAAATTAGAATACTTTGTGTTTCATGTTCATAGAGGTATGTTCACCATGATTCGATTTCCCCTAAGGAATTGTGTGACATGGTACACCGGTAGTCCCCTGGTTCCTCCTAACCCTCCAAATGTATGGATTACAATCCTTGCCAATGCTCTAAAAGTAGTTCCAAATTTTACTAGAGAATATTTTAAAACACCACCAAAACATCTCCAAGATGTGGTAGATGTTTACACAATCCATAACATCACAAAGAAAAATGTAGCCCTTAGATTATTGGCCACATATTTTAAAGACAAAGATCAGGACTAGTATAGGTCTCTAACTTCTAATTCTATTTTCTTTTGGGATGAACTCAGAGATAGACTCTTTAAGCATTTTTCAAAAAAGGGAGATCACTCATCTCAATTACAATAGTGAATAACAATCAAAAGAGTGCCTCAAGAGGCCATGATGGATTTAAATACTAGGTTATACAAAACCTATCAAAGAATTCCTATGTTAGTCAAGCCCCCATCAATAATGGCATTCAATTTTACTTGAAATCCTTGAATTCGGATATTACAATTATGGTATAGTCACTTGCAGGTGACAATCTGCTTGATGCATATGATCTTACCATGATAGTGGAAAATAGTTTGATTGATGGAAGAAAGATCTCGCCATGACCACCAATGCCAATGTATACAAAAATATTTGGAGAAATGCAAGAGGAAACAGTCTTGAGTGCATCTGCTACACCTCTACCATTGATGTATGTGTACCCTAGTGCACAAGAAAGCACATCGAGATGTTCTTCACTAGTCATGGAGATGAATGATATAAAAATTTACTATGGACTATTTCTAACAGGATTTTCAGCATAAAGTGCCAACAAGTGACACCTCTGAAGCCTCCCCAACAAAATTACCAAGTGGAAAGACCTCCCTTCCAACATAATTCATATCAGGGAGCTCTGAGAGGGAACAATCAACCACAGTTGTCAGGCCAAATAGTCTTGGTAACCACTCCACTCTAGACCATTAAGTCTAGTAGGAGCAAGGACTTAGCCCTAGGACAGAACAACATTGTAGAAGACATAAATTCTCAGTGTTTCTCATGTAATGAAACCCACATGCCTCAAAACTATCCAAGAGGAAATATCCAATAGAGGATAGTAGAAGAAAGGATCCAAGGCACCCCTCTAGACACAAGAAGTTATTAGTATCCTAGGATAGAGAGTGTTATACTCAATGCCCAGATGCAAGGTATGTCTCCAGAATAAGAGACAAACATCTCCCTTAACCATGCACTTTTCTTAGATGGAGGGAGAAGACTCAATATTCACAAATGAATTTTTGATAATGGAAGCACCATAAGTGTAGTTGAATTACAACACCTAATCAAAATGAAGACTCATTGGGGAATATGTACCCCAAGCACTACAAGTGATATAGCCACAATAGCCAAAATCATAGGTGCAACTATTATAGACCCAACAAAGAGTCACAGATAAAGTAGTTAGCCCACCTATAATGAATCAACCAATTTTGAAACCCAAGGAGGTAACTCTAAAACCAAAGGTACCCTCGGTCAGGTTTCTTAATATAGTATAACAACTAAAGAAAACTCTTTCCAACATGTCTTTATGGGAAATTATGGCTATCCTGCAATAAAATACCTTATTGCAAGGTGCTCTAAAGGAAGAGGATCAACCCTCATAAATAGTTCAGTATTGGTGCACAACCCAATAAATTACAAAATACCCAGTTAAGGGCCTTAGTTTTCAAAGGCCACAACATACATGAATACCAAGGAAAAAGGGGATGAAAAGAGGTATGTAAACTTCAAAACCACCCCCTTTTTCTTAACCTTCATTCTGGGGGAAAAATTATTGCATAACTACATGATAAATTCAGGCACCAATACCATAGTAATTCCTGAATTGGTGGTTGATGCCTTGAATTTGAAATATGAGACCCTCAAAAAAGTAATTATGTAAATATATGGAAAGAAGTTTCCAACTGTAGGAAAATTAAAAGCCTCCCTTTGACCCTAAATTCTTTCCCAAGTTAGATGGTCACCCAATACGTGGCCATAACTGATATTTTTCCCATTTTCAGGATGTTCTTGTCAAGAGATTTCATAGCCAAGATTGGGGGATACCTAGATCTTGACTAGTCCCACCTAATATTGAGAACCAAGTATGGCACGAAGATGAAAATATTATCTGAATGGATACATCCTAAGCATATCGTAGAAGATGCAGTAATGATTTTTAAATCTGCACACACATCTATCTAAAATAAATGTACTACATCAAGATTCATGAAGATGACGAGGCCATAGGTGATCGAATTCTAGAGGAAGAAGTATTGCTAAATAAATTTATATATTTTGACCCTTTTGGAAACTTTCATGCCATTGGTCTAGGTGCATATGTGATTTTTGATGAAGAAAGGGTCATTTTGAAGTTGATCAAGGAACAAAAGGTTTTAGGTGGCCACGCAGTGAATGAACATGACTTATGGACTTTGCACTTTGATATGTTGCTATATGTACAATTAACTATGCATTAGGGATCCACCTCATATCTCCAACTGGATAGGAAAATCTTAGATCTTTCCAATTCCAATTTTCATGCATAAAAAATGATGCAAAATATGAGGTCTTGGTTCATGGTCTAAAGTTGGTAGAATAAATGGGTATTTAAAGAATACAAGTGTTTAAAGACTGTAATCTAGTGGTAAAACAAGTCAGAGAACAAGTAGTCGCAAAGAATGTAAGAATGTGATCATACTAGCATAGAGTATGGGACTTGATAGAAGGATTCATAGTCTTTATTATGCAGGCAGTTATAGGATCAAAAAATACCACCACAAATAGAATGGCCTCAATTGGCTCACAATTCAATCCAAACTTTGGTTGAATGGTAAACTAGTATGCGATGTGGATCATAGTATAACCATCTATTTTTGACAATGGTCAAAACTGGAATTTTTTTGAAAATGATGCCTAGATTGCCACATTCCTACAACTGTCAAGTGAATTCATAGAACAAATGCAGCTGAAATCTGAGGAGACATACGAGGAGAAGATGATTCATCTCAAAATTAATAAGCTCTTGAGAGGTTTAATTACTCTAGAAAACCTCTTCGACTATGAAGATGCAAGGAATAGTAAGTGAAGGTTGCTACTGATAAAGAAGACTATACAAATCTCGACATCAGGAATGACCAAAAGCTCAAAGTTAGGAAGAATTTTCCATAGGAGGATAAGGAAAGGTTGAGGTCTCTATGCATAAAATATGATAGATTCATAGCTTGGACATATGATGATCTAAAAGGTTATGACCCTAGCATCATCCAACACACCATTGACCTAATTGAGGGGTCCAAACCAATCTAGCAAAAATAGAGGTTGATTAATTTGAAGATGGAGGCTCTGATGGAACAAGAGCTAAAAAGATTAATCAAATCTAGAATAATATAACCAATCAAATATTCTACTTGGGTATCTAATTTGGTTTCAATTTGAAATAAAAATGGTGATATCCAACTTTGTGTGTATTTTAGAGACCTAAATAGAGTCTCTCTAAAGTATCATTACCCTCTACCCTTGATGGAGCAAATCTTACAGAATATGGTAGGGTCAAAAATATTTTCTCTACCTGATGGCTATTTGGGTTATAACTAAGTTAATGTAAAAGGTGAGGACCAACATAAAATGGCGTTCACCACCAAATGGGAATGTTCACCTATGTGAAAATTCCCTCCAACCTTTCAAATGTAGGGGCCACTTTCTAGTGCATGATGGATGTTGTGTTTAAGGGTTTGATCAATAATATCATCCTTATCTATCTACATGACTTAACTATATTCTCAAAATTGAAGGGTGATCAATTTGATGACATGGAAAAGTCTTCCAAAGATGCCAATAGTTTGGGGTTTCTTTAAATCCCAAAAAATGTGTTTTCGAGGTTGTAGTGTAGAAAATTATGCACTCTTGAAAAAAGAGGCGATTTCACACTTAATTTGGACCTATTTTGACACCTTTGTATTAATTACCCTTTAAAATCACCATTTATAGGCCCCTAAGACCCATTATTTTGAATCTTGAGGCTCATTTCACTCAAAAATCATATAAAATCATTCAAATCCCCAAAAATCCCAAAAACTCACCTCAAAAAGCTAAGGTGGGACTCATTCACCACCTTGGGGGAATGAGTCCCCTTAGGTGGCACCCATTCTCCAAGTGTGGTGAATGAGTCCCATTTGGGGTCTTTTTCAAATTTGAGTGGGAATTCATTCATTTAATTCATTTTTTTGGTGAATGTCAACCCTTGGGATCCAAATAACAGTCAATTAGACATCAATGCCTATAAAAGCAAGCTTCTAAGTCATTTTTCACAATCCAAGCATATCTCTAATCACTTTAAGTAGGTATTTTCAAGTATCAAGCATCAAGAATCTTCAAGCAAGCTTTCACAAGAGTATTCCAATTCCAAAAGCAAGCAAAGTTGAAGCATTGGAGAAGCATTAAAGCATTTTTGTAGGTCTTCAAGCTCACTTTCAACCAATATCTAGCATTTTCAAGGGTTGATTATGGATACCTATAGTGAATCATGATGAATTCTAGGTTGAGAAGGTGCAACTAGCCATCAAGCCAATCCTAAAGACTTTCTTCCTAAGTGATTCCATCTTCCATTGTCATTCTACATTCAGCCTAAGGAAGGTACAAGCATAATTTATAGCTCACTTGGGGTGATTATAGATCATCACAAGTGATTCATTGATCTTTGAATTTCCATTATTGCATCATATTCTTGCATATTAGAATAGGATTGTATCATCTTTCTTAGTCTTATACACACTTAAGGCTAGGGTTTTTATGCAAATTTCATTATTTTCCCATCAAGGTTTGATTACGAAACTAGGGGTTTGACTAAGGCAAACCCCCATTAGAAAATCAAGTTGAATTCTATTTTGCAAGTGTTTTTCTCAAATTCAGATATGGAACTCAAGTTGGAAGGAAAGGGAAGGTGTTGGAGTGCAGATCAGAGCTTTCAATTTTTGAAAAATAAAAATGGGACTAATTCACCAAGAGTGGCAAATGAGTCTCACTATAGTTGTTTTTTAGATCTATTTGCATATTTTGATACCCTTGTTCTCGAAACAAACTAGCATGCAGAAACCTTACTCAGGGACTAATTCACCCAGGTTGGTGAATAAGTCCCAGTTGGTCAAAAAGTCAACATTTCTAGAATTTTAGATCTATTTCCAGTCTCTTCAAGGTTTCCATATGCACACTATTTACATTTTTTCTTTCCTGTTTTGTTTTACTTGCATTTCTAGGGAATTTTCTAAGTCATTTTTCATATCACACTATGTTTTCCAATTCATTGTCTTTCCAAGTTTACACTTGGTGGTCAACCCCTCATTACATATCATTCAATCCCTAGAATAGTCCTTTTTCCATATGTCAATCTCCTTTGCATTGAAATCTCAAGGGTTTATTCTTGAGTGAAGAGTATGAAAATTGTCTCTCTCATTTTAGGTCCAAAACCCTAGAAGCAAAATAAAGTCCCCCATTTTCATCTTTTCATTTTGGTGAACCTGTATATAGAGCATCATAATTCTAATTTGGAGTGCATTTACATCCTATAGTTAACATTGCATTAGTTTTTTGCATTGGTTAATTTACATTCTAGGGTTTCAATTCTTGCATTAGTGAAAAGCTCATTTAGCTTGAATTTTTGCACTTAATTTCATTAAAAGGTATTGAAAAACTGCATTTGCATCCTATATCTAGGTCATACAACATAGAAAACCTAAAAATCAACCAAAAAAGTCTGAAAATTCTAAAAAAATCCCTACTAGGATTCATTCGCTGCCTTGGGTGAATCAGTCCCAGTGAAAATTTTGGACTATTGTTTACAGAGTTAAATTTCCAGTTTTTAAGTTTTTCTTTTCCTCTTACTTTTTTGTTTTAGTTTAGTTTCTTTCTATAACATTGAAGTCATTAGAAATAGCATTATTTACATTCATGGCAACTATGGATAGCATTATATTTTTTCAATTTTCATTTTCAACATTAGTTCCTAGTTCACTTAGATCAAATTCATTAGAAAATGAAAACAAAAAATGAAAAACATCAAAAGAAACAATTCAAAAAATGCTTAAATCTAGAAAAATCACATCATCCAACCCCTTTAGTAGTGATTACTTAGACATGTTAGATGAAGCCCTTGAGGACTTCCTCCCACTAGGATCATCCACTAAGGTTTGTTATGAAAAACCCAAACCAAGCGAA
This sequence comes from Sequoia sempervirens, assembly GCA_007258455.2. Lineage (NCBI taxonomy): Eukaryota > Viridiplantae > Streptophyta > Pinopsida > Cupressales > Cupressaceae > Sequoia > Sequoia sempervirens. The sequence continues at coordinate 54,766,403 of VDFB02353493.1, forward strand.
GTTAACTTAACCCTCAAGCCTTTTAGTAGTGATTATTTTGACATGTTATATGAATCCCTTCAGGACTTCATCTCACAAAGCCCATCCACTAAGGCTTGTTATGAGAAACCAAAAACAAGATAAGTTAATGTGATTTTGTGCCATAGAAAAAAGTACCCTTTGCTTGACATGGGACTAATTCATGATAAAATGGACTTAATGAGGTCTTCATCTAGTATTGTGAGGCATTTTATGCATCCACACTAGGTCTTGGACCCTTAATATGAATTTAATGATGTCTTGTAAAGGTGTTGTAAATTCTTGTAAAGTACTTTCACGCTTTTCTCGACTTAATAAACCTATTTCTCCCTATTATAAAATGTATTTAAATGCATCTTCACATCAATCTAGAAGGCTTGTGAATTAAACTTAATGTTAAACTAGTGTTGTAATGTGTCTTGCGCATTCACATTGCTTCTTGTGCCTTCCTAGGCTATGTGGACCTCATTTAGTGTTGTAAAGTGTATTCAAATCACATTTTCACATTTAATTTTGTGTCCCAAGCCCTAATTGAGCTTTACATCATCACTAATAGGCCCCTATTAATCCATATTGTGCATCCGGAGGATTAAATTGATCAAATACCCAACAAAGTTGCAATTTAAACCTTATTTCCTTATCTCCTATAATCTTAGTTGTCAAATTGGCCCCTATAGAACCCATTCACCATGCATGGTGAATAAGGCCCATCTAGGTGGGAATCATTTACCATGTGTGGCGAATCAGCCCCATTTGGCCCAATTTTGATCTTTGAGTGAGAAAAAAGTGAAATTTAAGTTTATTATTTCTTCATGTTGGCCTGTGATGAGGTATTAATGGGAAAATAAGGTGAAATTCCTATAATATAGGTCTTTTAACTCATTTTCACATCCATTCTGCATCATTCATCCACCAATCTTCCATCTCAATTCAAGCAACTTAGGGTTTTAACATTATAAGTTATTAAAGATCAATTTTCAAACATTCAAGGGAATATCCTTCATGTTTTGTTGTAGACTTTCAAGATCAAACATCATGGAAAGGTAATCAACTCCTTTATTGCATGTTTCATTTCATTCTCTCATCATTTTGGTTTAATTACCTAAAAGGGGTTTGACCAAGGAAAACCCCCATGCCCTAACATTCAACACTCCTCTCTATTGTCTTGTCTATTTATAGATTTAGGTCCCTTGGAAGCTTGGAAATCATTAGGAATAAATTTTAGAGGTTTCTCAAGTTTTCTCTTCATTCAACAAGTCAAAATATCAACAAAAACTCATTTATAGGTTTGGAAATCAAAGTTTCAGAAGCAGACACCTATAGAGAATCAAAGTGCAGATCGAGAGCTCTGGAATCCAAATTTGAAAAATCATAAATTCAAAAGTGGACTCATTCTCCATGGGTGGAAAATGAGTCCCACTCCAAGTTCATTTTTTATTTTTTTGCATTTTTAGATACCCTTTTGTCATAAACAAGTTTTAGCTCAATTTTGCAAAATTGGGACTAATTCACCCAGAATGGTGAATGAGTCTCACTAGGCCTGAAAACCAGCATTAGTAGCATTTAAAATGTCATTTCCAGCCTCCTTCAACATCTCAGGTGCACATTTTCAATTTGGTTCATTTTTGTTAAGTTTTACATCCATTTCTAGGTTTTTTTGTATTACACGATGTGTTTCCAAACAACTTGTTTTCCTTTAGTTTTCTTTCATTAATCAATCAATATTATCAATTAGTTGCATCTAGAACATTTAATTTAGATATAATTTCATCATACAATCCTTAGTTTGAATGAACCACCTAGATTTTGGGTGTGGGATCTATCTCTTTTCATTAGGTGAAAGACATTAATTAAACAAAAGAGACCTATCATTCCTAGTCCAAAAATCTACAGTTCAGATTCAACCTCGACTTATCCTTTACCCCCCTTCACATAAATCACAACATAAAAACAAGCCTGAGTTTATCCTTTATCCACCTAAGAATAATGTCTTGCAACAACCGAGTCATAATACCGTTGCTCATACATACAACACTAGAAATAATATGCAACCACAACAACCAACCCCAACACCTTTACCTTTGCCTAATCTCATTTTTCCTAGTGCTCCTCATTTAACTTCACATAGTAGGAAGGAGTATAATCTCATTGAACAACTTAAGAATACTCTTGCAAAGGTATCCCTATGGGACTTAATTCAAAATTCACCAAACTATCACAGTATGCTTCAAACATCCTTACAAGTAGTGGTTCCTCCTAGCACAAATGCAAATGATGTGGTAGCTCTCATAAAAGGAATGAATATAGTTAATGTAGACATAACATTTCACCAACATGAGCTGCCCCCTTTGGCATTGAGACAAAAAAATTAGGCCTTTATGATAATTTCTCAATTTAATCAAATAGGCATAAAAAGGACCATGGTTGATAATCGCTCAACCCTTAATGTGTGTAGTGTGAAACTCTTAGGAAGGCTTCGAGTAGAAAAATCAATCATGAAACTTGACTCTTTATCAATTTCAAGATTCGACAATGTAGGAAGGAAACCACTCAGTGTGATCACATTACCTATAACAGTCAAAAAGTTTACCTTACAAACTCCTATTCATGTTATGCCTCATGGCCTTTCATACAATCTTCTTTTGGGAAGACCATGGATTCATGAGATGCATGGGGTGCCTTCGACTCTTCATCGCATTATGAAATATGTTTATGAAGAAAAGATATATACCAAATTGAAATGGACCTTGAGCCTGAAAGTTGCTTATAAGTTGAAAAAGGAATGACAAGTCGTCTCAACACATTAATTCCAACATCCAACATAGAACCTTTAAAAGAAGATAAGAAAGAAACGGAAACAATGTAAAAATTATTGGATGATGATTGGGGTTCCTTGGAGTTCACACCCTCATTTTTTGGAGAATACATAATCACAAGAAAAGATGATGACAAAAAAAAGAAACCAATGGTCATGTCAACTCAGAACTTAGAATAAGAATCACAAACATCTAATTCATGTACTCTTGAAGAGGATACAAGCTATACAACAAACTTTGATGAGATAGACTACTAACAACCACCAAACCCAAAAGAAATGGAAAAAATTTATGGGAGACCTATTACAAAATTGTGAAACAATTGGGTTACAATGGCAAAGGATGTGGAAAGAAAGAACATGAAATTTGGGTTCCTATAGAGCATAACACACAAGAAACAAAGAATGGTTTGGGATATTGTCCTAAAATTACACAAGAAATGAAGAGACCATCATTACACATCAATACTATCATGTGCAAGCCAAAAATAAACCTCACTATGAAGCATCCTAAATTACTTGATATGGACATACCACCATCATGGAAGTACTTTGAAGATGATAAAGCCTTGAAAAAAAGGCTAGGAGTTTATGATAAACCATCTACTCCTCATAAGAAAAGGGTTACATGTGCTATGATAAGCACTAAACAAAAAGATGGAGAAAAAGACAATGGTGAGACAGACATGAACAATGAAGAATATAATCCTGAATTTTTGAGATCAAATGCACTTCCTTTAGGGGATATAGTGGATATAGCAATGGACATCAATGATAAAGAGAAAGTCATTAAAATAGGAAAATTCCTCGATGATGAAGAACAAGAGGATAGTGCAACCTTGGTTCATGACTTTCTTGAATTTTTTGCTTGGAAATACTCGGGAATGCCAGGAATTGACCCTAAGATTGTAACACACAACATAGTCCTCATTGAAAATGGTAAGCCCATTCGATAGAAGATTCAAAAAATGAACCCTAAAATAGCCTTGATGGTTAAGGATGAAATTGAAAAACTTCTTGGCGTTGGTTTGATAAGACCCATAGATTACTCGCCATGGATCTCAAACATTGTCATAGTCTATCCAAATTGTTAAGATTATATACATAATATTTTCGAAGATTACATTGATGACATTCTATCCAAACATTAACAAGACAAGACAATGTGAATGTCCTTCAGAAAATCTTTGAGCGAATGCAAAAATACAACATGAGATTGAATCCAAAAAATTGTGTCTTTGGTGTAGATAGTGGGAAACTTTTAGGTTTTATCATATCTCACAAAGGCATTGAGGCATCAACATGCCACCTCCTAAAAACATTTATCAATTTTTCACCTTACAAGGAAGAATTCAAGCCATCCGTTGTTTTGTTGCATCCTTAGTTGATCAAAAATTACCATTTACAAGTCTCCTCAAAAAGGATGTGCACTTTGATTGGAATGAAGATTTTAAATAGGCTTTTGAGAGTTTGAACGAATACCTTGCAACTCCACCTATTTTACAAGTTGCTATGTAAAACAAACTGTTCATACTTTACATAGCCACATCAACCCATGCCCTCATAGCATTGTTGGCTCAACAAGATGAAAATGGTAAAGAGCATCTAGTCTATTACATTAGTCAAACCATGATAGATTATGAGAAATGATGCTCAACAATACAAAAAATGTGTTTGGCTCTTGTATTTTCTACTAGTAAATTGTGACATTACTTATTGACTACGGAGATACGTGTGATGACAAAATTTGGTCCCCTCAAACATATTTTCAATAAAACAGATTTATCATGACGTCTAGCTAAGTGGGTAATGTTGTTGACTAAGTTTGACCTAAAAAAAAATTCACAAAAATAAATTAAGGGTCAAGCTTTGACTGACCAATTGGCTGACACTCCTTCCCCATTGGCATTACCTAGCAATGACTCTTTCCCCAATGATAATGTGTTGACAATCGAAACTAATACATGGAAATTATACTTTGATGGATCTAAGTGTAGAATAGGCTTCTGCATTGGGGTTATATTAATCCCACATGTAGGAAAGCCTATTCTCTTATCATATTAGTTAAAATTCCTATGTGCAAACAAGACTGTTGAGTATGAAGTGTTGCTCACTGGGTTATGTGTTGCTTTAATCTTAGGTACAAAAGCCATTAAGATCTTTGGTTATTCACAACTAGTAATCAAACAAATAAATGGGACATATCAAGAAAAACATGACAAATTATCAAAATACACGGATCTCACAATGAACTTGTTAGAGACGTTTGAATCATTTACCATTCATAACATCCCATGAAAAGATAATCAGCATGTAGATGTAATGGCAAGTGTAGCTTCTTTTATATCACCTCAAGATCCTTCAATGGATTTCACATCTACTATTCACCCAATCATGAAACCATCCATCAATGATAAACTTGAAGAATTATACACAACAACCAAGCAAGACTCGAGTGAATTTAATCCCTTGTATTAAGTGTATTAGTCATCCCTCTAGGTGCACTCTCTAGCTAGATCAATTTGTTCCCTCACCAGATCAATCTATGCCCTCACTAGTGGGGCTCATGAATATAATAGCATCGCTAGATCATTTTTTTCCCTCACCCTCTCATCATGTAATGGTTCACAAAGGCAATACTGCATGTCAAATTTCATCTCCTAGAATGTTCACTCTGCTTGGAAGTGTACTCACTCACCCTGAATGGGAAATCAGAGTATGCGATGAACATCCTCCGACGTGATTGTCATCTTGCTAGTTAGTAGATGAAATGTGCATGAATCAGCATCCCAATGCTTCACTAGCGCCATCAACATTGCATCATGGTACCTCATGGGGGCATGAGGTATGCCCAGTATACTCCAATAGTCTGTAATAGCTCTGTATCCTCCACTAAAAGAGTGGGGGATAAATATCTAAGAAGGCTGATTTGCTTGCCACCCAGATGTTGACGTGAATGGTTGGGCTCCTAACAAAAAATAAAAAATATATCCTATAAGCAATCTAATCTCCTCAATTTTTACATCAATAATCATAAAATTATACTAAATTTGTTCTAGTGTGCTTTATTAGAGGCCCTAGACACTTTAGAACCCTTTTGGGATGCTTCACGAAGAAACAAGACACTTTGCGAAAAAAGTGGGACACTTCGCAAACAAAAGGGACACTTTGTGAAAAAAGGGGAAGCTTTATGAATTTTTTTTCCAAGACCCTAAATTAGCCTAGAAGCATAAAATTAATGCGTAGGGAAAAATCGAAGGTAGAAGAATCAACTGACCTCATGATAATGCTTGTCGCATGCCACCTAGTCCCGCAGCATGTCCATTCTCACAAGTCTGTAATCCCATCTTCTAGGCATCTTTCACTCTTCTTCAATCACTTTCAAGCTACACAAAGGTAAAAGATAAAAAATAAGTTAGAATTTACTTCACTTTTTTCTCTTATGTAAGTTAAAACTAGGGTTTTTACTATATTAGGGTTAAAAAGTGCATTTCACCAAAACAAACATAACGAGTGCTAGAGAGCTTTGTTTTCGATGTCGTATGGTGCGTTGGAATCATGATTCCACTCCTGACATCATCAAATATCTATAATTATGTGGCATAGTACTTGGAAATACCCTATGATATGACTTACCCTATTTGATGTGGCTAGATTGCTACCTTGATTTCACCTCTATAAAGAAAGCAAAATCAAGGGCGGGCATACATCTACCCTCGAATGTGATTGTTAGATAAAGGTTTGATAAGATGATTTTTAGACAATAAATAGATTTGTATTGCAGGATGTGGTTCCTAATATTATGGTTTTGAAGATGACTACAGTGGGGGCCTCATTCCCCCATATCATAATTGAACTTACATGTGTATCCTTTTATGAAACAAAGGTCGTCATTAGATTCCTTTAGCTTACATATGCATGCAAAGTCATATGGGTGCTAAAGTGGGGGATAAATGTAGTGTAGAAAATTGTGCACGCTTGAAAAAAGAATTCCACACTTAATTTGGACCTATTTTGGAACCTTTCCATTAATTACCCTTTAAAATCACCATTTATAGGGCCCTAAGACCCATTATTTCCTATCTCGAGGCTCATTTCACTCAAAAACCATATAAAAAGATTAAAATCCCCAAAAATCCTAAAACTCCACCTCAAAAAGCTAAGGTGGGACTCATTCACCATCTTGGGAGAATGAGCCCCCTTAGGGGGGACCTGTAGATTAAAAATTCATCAAGCCCCCTTCGGGTTAATATTATTTTGCTCGACTTCCACTCGTGCCCCATACATTTGAATATTCCCCAATCCCTTTTTGGGAAACTTCATTTGATGTTGCCATGTGTCTGTCATGCACTCCTCACAAGGATTTCCTCCTTCACTCCTCTTCTGAGCCCAACCATGCTTACACATGTTAGCACCATGGGAATTTGAAGCCTGCTTCCCTTCACTTCACAACCAACCTCCACCCACATGCCATGTAGCATCATTCCACGTACACTTTTGGCAGACCCCGCAGTCAGCACTTGCGACAAAGACTTATCCATGTGTCTTCTCCATAGGGATTTCATCAAAAGGAAGGAAGTAATGATTAATGAGCCCTGCCATATTTCCATGTGTTCTAACTGACTCCATGGGTGAGCGACACATATCTACATGAGGTTTTGTTGCTTCTACACTAGGACCACCGCCATCATTTGCAGAGGATGCATCTAGCTCAAGGGTGACTGCGTGCTATAGATTGGAATATTTTTTTGTTGCAACGGCCTTAGGAAATCATTTCTCGTGATGAAGGAATTTTTTGTATTGCTGGTATTTCTATATATATTGCTTCTTCCTTCCAATAATGATTTTAGAACATATAGAAAAAATACAAAAGACACCAGGCCTTTTGTACTCTTTTTAGATTATTGTACAAGACTCATAGACTATGACATTGTTCAACCTTTCTATTTTCTTAAGCTATTTGACAAAATATTATACTGTGTCGTTACTGTACTGAGTTGTTTATTTGCAGAACTTTTATAATTTCAATATAAGTTTGTTGATTTAGACCATGTCTTTGACTCTTCTTTTCAATAAATGTGTATGGTAGTCATTTTATGTTATTGGATAAATTATTCATGTTTTCATCTTTGATTTCTATTATTCTAGGACATGTAGATTGTTGAACGAACCCTTCAATCTTATCCAAAAGATAGATTCATCGTTCCTACATCTACATCTTGGTGCATCACCTTAGTTAGATCTTTAATATTTTCTTCCTTTTCCCATTCCAAAACCCCAATTATAGAAGAAGCTAGCTTCTTTAAAAACCCAGAGGTTACTTAGTTTAGCACAATTGGTCCCCTCATTAATCGAGTTTCCTATAAGGTTGTTACCTTGCCAATTTTTGGCATCAACAATTTCTTTTTCTAGCACGCTTGGTGGGACTACTTAAATGTACCTAAACCTAAAGTGGGTGTATGAGCCATCGGCTTGTTACTAGATGCCAAACAACAAATAATTGTGGCTTGTTAGTGCCACCACTAGGAACAATACAAATTGGAACCCATTTACTGAACGTTTGGATCCCTCCACCAGCCATGTTGCCAATTGCTAATAGAAATTATGTGGCATGGGATGTCGGAAGCCCCCTTGTAGCACCAGTAGCACCCATCATTTGGACCCCTATCCTGACCTCTAATTTAAAGGTTGTACCAAAATTCACCTAGGATGGCTCAAAAACACCATCTGAACACCTGTAAGATGTGGTGAATGTGTGTTTGGTGCATGGAGTCACTAACCAAAATATAGCACTAAGGTTGCTCACAGCCTCTTTCAGGGGTAAGGTGCTAGATTGATACCGTAATATGCAAGCTAACACTGTCGGTACTTAGGATCAGCTCGAAGATCCATTCTATGAAATATTTTTGAATGACGGAGATTGGTCTTTGCTATATCATCAGCTGGTGATCATAAAGCAGGCCCCATATGAAGCCATGACTAACTTCAATGCCCATTTTCACATAATCTGGCAAAGAATCCAAGTTATTATTTGCCCGTCAGCTGAGTTGACATTCATGTTCTACTTGAAATCCATCAATGCCAACATCTCAATGATGATCCAATCTCTTGGTGGGACTACTCTATTGGATACATTCAAAGTCGTTGTCAAAGCAACGAACAATTTGATAGACACTAGGAAGTTGCCACCTCGGCCCTTTATGCCTATATTTCCCAAAATTTTAGTTTTTTCCTAGGAAGTAGCATCTACTAGTGTGCCTGCTCCTCAATCCATGTATGCATATTTGGGCGTGCCACAAAATTTTTCTTCCACATCTAACTCCTCAAAATATGAGATGAGCAACGTCAAGGAGTTGTTGTAGAATATCTCAAATGAAATAACTACCATCAAGTGGAACCATTCCATGCCTTCAATGTCAACCTATCAAAATTATCAAGGAAAAAGATCTTCCTCCAAGTAAAATCAATTCCAAGGAGGCTCACACATAAATCCATAGGCTCAAACAACTAGTCAAATAGTGCTAGTACCTACTATGTCGCAAAGTGCTCATCCAAGCTCAAGTAGAGAGCTGACAGCAGGGAAAAACAATCTCGCCGATGACATCAACCTCTTGTGCTTCCCCTATGGTGATGCACATATGCCCCAAAACTGTCCACGTGGCAACCTACAACAAAAGGTAATGGAACAATGCAGTCAAGGCATGGTGTCAGACCCTGGAGGTTATGTATATACCTCTCCACAAGTGGAAAATGTGGTACTCACCATGCAAATGCAAGGGATGTCTCTGGAGAAAGAAATGTATATAGCTCCTGATCACACACTCTTCTCATGGATAGAAGAACAATAGGTAGTATTTGCAAATGATGCATCCATATCGAGAGCCTCACAAGTGTAGTCTAATTACAACACTCACTCAATGAGGAGATTCATGGGAAAACCAGTCGTCTCGCAGCCCAAAGGTGCCTCCAACTAAACTCCTACTACTCCTGTAGTTACACAACAATTTCAGTCGTGAAGGGAAATTGTTATAACTAGGGCTAAGGAACAAAATCCTTCAAATCTACCACCATTTAATGTAGTGGAACAATTGAAAAAATCCTCTTCTAATGTGTCCCTTTGGGATATCTTAGCTATTCTGAAGCAGAAATCACTGTTATAGAAGGCCCTACTTGAAGATACAATTATTGAACCAATAGAACAATCACTCAAGGGAAAGGTTATTGATCCATAACCTCCTTCCAAAGTTCTCACAAATAGTACAGAGGAAGCCTCTACCAAAGTTAGAGATAAGACAAAACCCAAGCCCTTTTTCCTAACTCTTATTATGGGTAAAAAACTATTGCATAATTCCATGATTCACTCTAGTTCTAGCACTACAATCATGCCCAAACAGATAGTTGAAGCCTTAGGACTTGGATATGAACCCTTAAAGGGGGGGGTTATGTAGCTTGATGGGAATAAGGCTGAAATCATAGGTTTCATTAAGAACCTCCCTTTGACTCTATTCTCCTACGCTAGTATCACAGTGCCACAAGATACTGTGATCATAGATGTTTCCCCCATGTTAAATATTTGCTTATCCTGAGAACTCACTTCAAAGATAGGTGGATATCTTTCTTTGGATTGGTCACACTTGATCCTCAAGACCAAGTGTGGAACTAAAATGAAAATAATATCTAAACCTCTACATTCAGAACATGTGGCTGATGAAGCCATGATCATCTTTAAGGCTACCCATACCTCTTTCACCAAAGAGGAAATGTATTGTACCGAGCTACTAAAGGATGAAAAAGTGACCGAAGACCGGAAGGATTCAGAGGAGGTCATGAAGGAACCTAAGATTGACCAAGCCTCAAAGCTATAGATGCTACACTTTGATGGAGCAAGATGAAAAGTTGGCACAAGAGCTGGGATATGTTTGACATCCCATCCAATGAAAAGACACTCTGGTCCTTCCACTTCTAGTTTACTTGTTTGAAAAATGAAGCTAAATATGAAGACCTAGTGCAAGGTCTAAGCCTTGTAGAGCGGATGGACATTAAGCAAATAATGGCATTCAAAGACTTCGAACTAGTGGTCAATCAAGTCTAATGGCTCTCTGTAGCCAAGAATGTATGCATGAGATCCTATAGACATAGAGTTTGGGACTTGATCAAGGGCTTTGAAGCCTTCAATATCCAGAAAATGCCTAGAGAGAAAAATACAGATGCAAATCACATAGCAGCAATCGGATCTCAATTTGATCATGCTTCTGACCTAATTCATAACATAAAATCTATATGAGTGATCATCCAACTGGAAATCCTAGATAATGATCAAAGCTAGCAAGTGTTTGAAAGTGATGAACACGTTGCCTCATTCATCCAACAGTCGGGAGAGTTCACTAAGTAAATCCAATAGAAAATTTATGAGGCCTATGATGGGAAAATTATTTAGTTAAGTTCCAACAAGCTTCCAAAAGGATTGGTCACTCTCGAAAACCTATTCGATTGTGATGATAGAGGAAATGATAAGACGAAGTTTGTAGCAAACAAAAGTGACTATGCAAATCTTGAGGTTGGCGATGGAAGGAAGCTCAAGGTTGGAAAAGATGTCCCACATCATGATAAATAGAGACTCATCTATTTCTATGAGAAATATGGAGTAGTGGCCTAGTCATATGATAACCTTAAAGAATATGATCTTGAAATCATCAAGCATACTATAGAGCTAATGGAAGGAGCAAAACTTGTCTACCAGAAGCAGAGGCCAGTAAACTTGAAGATTGAAGCCTTGATGGTGCAAGAGCTGAAAAATATAATTCAATCCTAGATCATCTTCTCGATCAAGCATAGTACATGGGTATCGCACTCGGTTCTAATCCAAAAGAAGAACGAATAAATTCACCTATGTGTTGACTTTCAGGATCTGAACAGAGCATGCCTGAAGGACCACTACCCCTTTCCTTCCATGGAGTTCATCTTGTAAATAGTGGCCGAATCAGAGATGTTTTCTCTACTGGATGGTTTCTCCAATTATAATCAAATCTGATTCAAAGAAGAGGATAGACACAAAACAACATTCACTACCAAGTGGGGAACATTTGCATATACAAAAATGTATTTCAGCCTCTCAAATGCAGAAGCCACATTCCAGAAAGCAATGGATATTGCTTTTAGGTAATTGATCAATAAAATCAACTTGATCTAGCTAGATGATCTTACAGTATTCTCCAAGCATAAGGATGATCATTTTGATCACCTTGAAATGGTTTTTAAAAAAATTACAGGAGTTTGGGATATCCTTGAACTCAAAAAATGTGTTTCTGGAGTACCACAAGGAAAACTATTGGGATATGTAGTGTCCAAAGATGGAATTGCAATCGATCCAGAGTGCATAAAGGCAATCAGAGAGCTTCCCCTACCAGTTAATAAGAAGGGAATTTAGTCCTTTTTGGGAAAAGTAAATCTTGTGAGAAAATTCATTTCTAATTTTGTAGGAATAATTAGACCTAGCACCCTAATGCTAAAAAAGGATCAGTTGTTCAAATGGACAAAGGAAGCTAGAAAATCCTTTGAGAAGGTTAAGGGTGCTATTTCTTCAGCTCCTGTGTTGGTGAATCTAGATGTATCAAAGGACTTTATAATGTATGTATTCAGTAGCAAATCCAACATCGCTACTATGCTAACTCAAAAAGATGATGAAGGAAAGGGAGAACATCTGATAGCATTTCACTCCTGAACCTTAAAAGATTATGAGATGAACTACAACTTTTTCAAAAGGAAAGCATTCGCCATTGTTAAGGGACTCAAGAAGTTCCAACACCTCATATCTTGCAACAAAGTGATTATATATGTCACATATTCTAATGTGTGTGAGTACATCATGGAAGGAGAAATCACTAAAAAAGAGGGCCAATTGGATCACTAAGATCCTCAAATATGATATTGAGATCAATCCCACAAAGACTGTCTGAGGAAGAGGATTGTGCGAGTATTTGGCACATGATGAAAAGATGGTAGCTAAAGAAGAGCAACCCAAACTTTTTCTAATGAATAAACCCAAGTTCGAAGGCTACTGGCTAGTGGATAGAGTAAGATTCATGCATACCAGGAAATATCCGTCGAGCCTTCCTTCTTAGAAGAGAAGATTCTATAGATTTTAGAACAACAAATATGCTCTTATTGAAGGGGCACTCTTCAAAAGGAACTTCAATGGAATTCTACTATGGTGTGTCACCATAGAACAGGTGAAGAAAATTCTTGAAACTTTCCATGGCAATCTCGTGGACAAACATTTCTCTGTGAAGACCACCGCTATCAAAATTATGTGTGTTGGATATTTCAAGCCTACGCTATTCAATTACTCGCACTCTTTGGTTAAAGCATGAAATAAATTCCAATTCTTCATGCCAAAGAGGAAATAATTTGCAAGGCCTTTCAACCTGATAGTGACCGAGGAACCTTTTGCTCAATGGGGCCTTGATTTTTTCAGGGTGATTAATCTCCCCTCTAGTGCCAGACACAAATGGATCCTTACAGCTACAAACTATTTTACTATATGGACCAAGGCCATGCCTCTGAATAATGTGATGGAGGTGGAGATTGTGAGCTTCCTCGAGGAACTTGTAACAAGATTCAGCCTGCCAAAGGCCATCATCTCTGACAATGCTAAGGCTTTCCTAGGTTCTAAGGTATTTCAATTTGTACTCATGCATGGAATATTCTTAAAAATGTCATCAAATTAATACCCATATGGGAATGGCCTGGCCGAGTCAACTAATAAAAATTTAGTCTAACTCATTAAAAGAATTGGGTTGGAACATTAGAAGGAGTGGCACAAGAACCTTCGAGCAGCACTTTGGGAAGACCACGTAACCCCTAAAAAAGTTCTCAAGACTTCACCGTTCAAACTAGTGTATGGGAAAGAAGTGTTATTTCCCATCTCCATGGAGATTCCTGCACTAAAGTTGCTCAAATATCTTGAGGTTGAAGAAAATGGAGCCATGGAGGTTCATTTGGTTGAGTTACTGGAAGTACAAGAAAAAGGAGAAAAGGCCCTAATAGCCATGTCTAACCGCCAACAAGTGGTTAAAAGATGGTTCAACAAGAAAACCTTAGAACAAGGCCTCAAATTTGGAGACCTAGTGTTGAAGTTCAATGGGAGAGCCACAAAGTCTGGCCAACACAGAAAATTCAATAGTTTGTGGGAAGGCCCTTTTAGAATAATCCAATGCAAGCAACACAACACATTTGAATTAGAAAAAATGGAGAAAGAGGCATTGGGGATTCCGGTTAATGGAATCCACCTCAAATTGTTCAATTAAGATTTATTAATTATTCTTCCTATGTAAATATGTAATTATTGTAAATTTTCCTTTGTGTTCTTTTTGTTTGGTCAGTTTTTCCAGTAACCCATTTGTAGAAAATTAAAAATGAACCCATGTGCGAAATTGAAAAGGTGCTCAAATAAATGAAGAAAAGGGAACCCATATTGTAGAATTGCAAGAAGTAAAAGAGACAAGAAATTTGATAAAAGTTGTATATTCATTATATACGAAATTATATACTCTGATAATACACTTCCAAAATGGCTTTGAGGCAATACTTTTAAATTATATCTATATATTATGCAGTCTTTTCATATATATATATATGTGTGTGTGTGTGTGTGTCTGTGTCTGTGTCTGTGTCTGTGTGTTGAAATCCTTTTTAAGGCGTATATACAAAAAATAGATTGATTCTTAAAACATATGAAAAGTGTTGGGTCTTAAACAATAGCAGCAAGAGCATCATTAGCAATAGCATCTAGAACAACTTCATCAGTAGGATCAATCAGAGCAGCAGGATCATGAATAGTAGTAAGGGCATCAGCAGTAGCAATGGCGAGTGATGGGGGATATACCAAGTCCCTGAAGTCAGTATAGCACTCCATGTCATAGAACAACACCACATTATAGTAGCACAACAAGAAGTGACAGGTGTGAGTGACCCTCTAGTAGTTCTCTTCATGTGTTAGAATGTGGAACCTACTCATAAATGGAACCCATGGCACCACTGCATCCTCTTCAATATGTTTGTGGAGGTCACTCGATGTCTGATTTCCTAGGCCATACACCACATTCACCACAATCTCTCTAAGGCCACCAAGGTACCACTTCAGGAAGATTTCTAGCATCAAGCGAAGAATCATCTGCTTAGGGACCTAAATATCAAGAAAAAAGGAAATAAAATGCAAGAAAATGTCAGTATTGACCCTATATTTATCTTTGTATTCTACACATTCCTAGCTTAACACCCACTTCATTGCTATAATAGCCAACGCATGCTTGTTTTTTATCATTCGCTTCAAGTTCCTATTCAAAACTTCTCCTAGGAAATTCATCTATGACTTATTGCTAACCAACCTAATTGGAGTATGCATGATGCTAGTTCTACCTAGCTGCCTAATGCTAATTCTACCTAACTACCAAATACCAATTCTTCCCAATTACTAAGTGTGATTTTTTTGTTGTCTAAGGGCCTATTTATAAAAATAGTTAGGATATACGAGGTACCTGTCTTCCATAAGCATGATTCTAATCAAGTGATTAACTTGAAAATCCCACCAAGAGCCTACTCAAATTTCCTACCCAATTACATCTACCATGTACAACTCGTTGCATGTGAAGTTAAGAAGAGGTGATTAAGTAACTAAACTGGTGGTAGTCCTCAGTGGTAGTCTGCACAGTCGGGTGCTAAGGTGTCATGTTGCAACCATGTTTCAATCTCTAAGGTACAACTCAAATCTTTTCAAATACTCATTGTGTATTTGGCTTAATCATTATTTTTAGGACATTAATTTCCAAAGCATGAGAAAGGTTTATACGCCTTCAATCGTCAGCTCAATTTCCCAAGAAAATAGTGTTGTAGGACATGATTACTAAATGCCATTATGAATTCTTGTATTTTCAAAAGGGCAAGAAATTCATCTCGCACAAACAAAGGAGTTGGTAGTACATGTTGAATTTAATGCAAAAAAGCAACCATCATATACCACTCCATGCTAGGAAAAAGCTAAGTGTTGCATGCAAAGGAATAAGCATTGTGAAAGCTTCCTGAGTATGCTATCCAAAGCAAGGATTTTTGAGTGTAGAATTGTTGAAGAACACTAGTAAATTGCATCTAGTTTGAGTATCGTAGAAGTCCACAACAGAAGGAAAATGGTCCAAAATCCTCATATAGAAGTGCAAAGAGAGGCAACGCAAAGCATTTTTGACACCATGCATGTGACAACCATGGCCAATATTTTAGGTGATATCTCTTATGCTTCACCTGGGATACCAAAGAATCCAAAGTGGATTCACACGTAGGACATGGAAAAGAAAAATATTCAAAGGGACCAAAGCTAGATAAAGGAAGAATGGGATAACATTCGTGATCCCATCCTCAGCACCAACCCTAAGAGTCTTAGGGAAGCAACTTGTGCAAGAATTAAAGTGGCCACTAGTGAATGTTAGTTGGTGTACAAGCAATGGTTTTGTGGATCCCACAGTATATGTTCCCTTTTGTTCATTACTGCCCAGAGCTAGTTCATGAGGGAATTCATGGTTTCAACCCAGATACCAATGCTATTGAAGGTCAGGAGCTGAGAGTTGTAATATGTGAGGATTCTATTAGAGACATGCTATACATCCCAAAAGGGGACACTAGAGTAGAGGAGATGAAGTCATTCACTCTAGAAAAGGGACACAAAATATGGAGAATCAAAGATGATGCTATGAACTTTTATAACTAGGAAACCCAAAGGCCTCAAGAGGATTTGAACAAGCCACAAAAAATTACAATCATGTACATCATTTTTAAACAGGATATGCAGGATGCCTTCTTTATGTTGGCTTTCATTTGTGGCATGGATGAAGACAAATGGGTGCAAGAATTCCAACTAGGTCTAGGTTTTTAGTTGAGGAGGAAACATACCTTATTCT
Source organism: Sequoia sempervirens (assembly GCA_007258455.2). NCBI lineage: Eukaryota > Viridiplantae > Streptophyta > Pinopsida > Cupressales > Cupressaceae > Sequoia > Sequoia sempervirens. Next base: position 54,783,182 of record VDFB02353493.1, read on the forward strand.
GGTATGACTTCGCAAAATTCATTTTTTGAGAAATGAAGAACCAAATCAAGGAATAAAAAATGTAACATAAGTTCAGGTTTCATTCTCTCCTTGCTCATATGTTTTTACATTAGAACCCTGACTTCTTCAAAAAACATGTGAAGTTAGCTATTTTTGAAGAAGAGGGAATGAGAAGGCTAGTTTATGTATGGAATCCTCTGCTCTCCACAACTTATGACTATTATGCATTCTCATATTATTTCTTGACTCTGATTCTAGAAGACTTGAGCGAGGATGGTAATATTTATAGGATTTCTATCAACTAGATGGGGTGGATGTAGAGTTTCACTCTGAAATGTGACTAGTTTCTCAGAGAATATTTCACATTCATTCAGATGCATGGCTTTACTAAGGAACCATTCTAGCTTCCAACATGTGTCACAGATTGGGTGTTGGTCCTTGAGATGTTCCAAAAAGTGTCAATTATTGACTATACCTTTTGCAAAGGGAAGGCCAAGAAGAAAGGAATTTTTACTTTGCCCACTAAGCTTCAAAATGGTGGTTATGGCAAAGAAGCAAACACATAAAATACTCAAGGTGAATTTGGCCCATCTGGGGCTAGTATGGATTTGTGAAAAATGGTAATATAACCTCAATAATGACTTGGGAGGCACAAATACTTGGGTGATTCAAAGCCCCTGGCCTTACTTGGAAAAGTGATGGAATCCACTAGAAGATCAAGATGATCTATTGGTTGACCTAGTTCACATTCCTACAAAGGATAGGAGGCCACCATGGCTCAAATTCTACTTCGCTTTGGAAAAATTTAATAAGAAGTTTCAAATGGGTGTCACCCTTAGCAATGACTTGTTCAAGAAGTGGCTATGGAGTGACGAAAATATTAGAGATTTCTAGATTTACCATCAAGAAATCAAGCACACTGATGCCCTATTCCTAGACATGGACATGGATGAAAGATTTGATACTTTGTGGAACAAAGCACATGATGATACCGACACAAGCGATGATGAGGATGTTGATTTGGAGGAAGATAGTAAGTATACAGGGAAGGGGAAGGAGAAGGAAAAGGAAGTGAAGACGGCCCCAACACAACAAACTAAGCAAGCCGTAGAGAAACCTAGCACAACTGCTCCAAAGCTGTGGATGAATATATCATGTTTGGGATCCTTGTAGACATGCACATGGGCCATAAAAAGACCTAGAGTTTCCCAACAACAACCATCAAAGGCCATAGAGGTGGAAAATTCCCAACCAAAGAAAATATATTGCATAGATTCAACTTTTGGAGAGGTTTCATAAGAGCCTACAATGAGCCAAGAAGTGGAGGCCTTTGCAACCTAGGTATCATTCTCTCTCCCTCTTCTTGATTCACAATCCCTAGTTTCTTCTACTATCTCTATGTTGTATGTCACTTCAGGTGTCAACCTTTCTCTCTCTACTACTATTGCAATGGTCGTAGGAGGTTTCTCCTAGTTCTCCAAAGTGGGACCATTTTCTTTTACTCCCTCATAGGTTATCCCACCTTTTGTCAGAGCCTAATCCGCATCTGCTATTTCTTCACCTTTTACATTTGTTGTGTCAGCTCTGACCTAGCTTGCTCAACAAATGGATTTTGTTTCACCTCCACTACCACCATTACATCCCATGAGTCCTCCCACTGCTTTGCAGATTGGGCCTTGGTATATTCCTCCATTCTCCCTGTAAATGATCTCCCTTTCAAAAAATAATTCATTTGAGACCACTACTCTCTCATTCCCTTTCGTTGTTCCTCCTAGTGCACCCTTTGCAAGAAAGCTAATTAGATCACTAGTAGAATTTTTTTTAGAGAGAGATAAAAAAACAAGCACAAGATCTAAGGCTCCAAAAACAAAGGGACAAGGATGCTAAAAAGCCAGCAAAGCTAAAGGTGTAGAAAATTTTCAATGAGGCTTAACAGTCGTTACATTTTCAACCATGCATTCAAACGTCATCAAGCCTCAGGGAGAGATACAACCTAATGATTACCACATCTATGCTATGAGACTCGATCTGAACATAGCCTGATCAAAAGATAAAGTTGAGCTCATGGAGGAGACACAGTGAGTGGTGACCACCAACTTCCTTAAGTCTAGTTGCCACTTGAAGAAGAAAAAGGAAGATCTAAAAACTATTAAGGAGAGAATTGAAATCCTACTAGCGAAGGAAAAGGAAAGGGATTCTAAATTTTCACACTTATCACAAGTGGAGGTAGAGCAAGTCAAAATCCAAGGGGAACTCACAAAGTTCCAATCCCAAGATTCTAACTTGGTCATTGATCTGTAGAAGAAAAACCAAGAATTACAAGACCAATTGGCTCAGGTAGAGGAGGATATCCAACAAAAGAATGAAGAATATTAGTGTCAACACGCTTAATTGGAGAAAATGATGCAGCAGAAAGAAATGGATTTATAGGGCTGACAAGCTCAATTTGAGAAGAAAATCTAGGAGGTAAAGCTTTCCCTAGATAGGGAATCTACAAATAGAAGCTAGGCCAAGGAAAAATGGCTTGGCAATTACAGAGCCCTGCAGGAACAACTCTCCACTATAGACAAGAAAATTGAATAACTAACATAGGATGTCAGGTCGAGGGATGTAGAAATTTTTCTTTTGAAGAATCTTCCCCACCCTACTGCCCGGTCGAATCTCTTTCAAGTAGCTCAATGACTATATATCTCATACTAGGAAAAGGTCAAGGCCTTTTGTTTGACTCTTCATCCCATGCTTCAGTTCATGGTGGAAGCATCAAATTTGAGCAGGGAGATTCAAAGAATGATTGAACGATTCCCACAATTCATCACAGAGAAGATTCCTGAGGCATAAAAATTGTTAGATAAGTTGTACATAGTTTCAAATGAGGAATTAGTGAGCATAGGGATCGAGGACCAAAATTTAGCTTCCAAGATAGCAAAAGAGTTCATCTGCTACAATGCAACCATCCTCCATGCTAGAGAGTGTGCTGCCACACTAGGCCAAACTATGAACATGTGAGTGACATTATCCCAGCTAACTCAGATGGACCTGCCCTCCCCGTTCCTTTCCAATGATTCGATGGCCACAGTGGAGTAGAATGCAACAAATATTGAGGAGAAGTAGCAAGACATATCCACTTTTCAAGGCTTCAATCAACCCCCTACTCCAAAGGATATTGATGGCGTCACTCATTAGATAGTGTGGCTACTTTTTCAACTCGAGTCCAGGGCCAGTATATCCATGAAGCTACCATTCAAAGAAGTGATTGATTTGCATGAAGTGCAAGAGGATCTATGTGACATATCAATGCCATTCGAGGTTGACTAGATGCCTTTGTAGACTGCTCTCTCAAAGCTCTGACTCCATCGCCAATGAATAAGGCTCTGGTTGCAAAACTAGAAATTTTGGGTTCCTCATTTCACAGGCCAAATTCCCATGGTAGTCGCCAAAATCTATGGATTGAAAATCCCTTAAGCTCCCTTTGGGTTAATACTATTTTACTTGTCTTCTACCCGCACCTCATACATTTGAATATTCCTCAGTTCCTTTTTGAAAAAATTCACCCACTGCCACCACATGTCCACTGTGTGCTCCTCACAAGGATTTCTTCCTTCACTCCTCTTTTGAGCCCTGTCATGCTTCCATGTGTCAACACCATAGGAATTTGAAGCCTACTTCCCTTCGCTACTCAACTAAGCTCTGCCTGCATGCTACGTAGCATTGTTCTGCGTACACTTTTGGTGGACCCCACAATCAGCAGTTGCAACGAAGACTTCTCCACATGTCTTCTCCATGGGGATTTCATTGAAAGGAAGGAAGGAATGAGCAATGAGATCTACCATATTTCCATGTGTGCTAACTGACTTTGTGGGTGAGTGACACATGTCTGCACGAGGTTTTGTTGCTTTTGCATTGGGACCACTACCATCATTTGTAGAGGATGCATTTGGCTCGAGGGTGATTGCATGTTATGGATCTAAATATGTTTTTGTTGCAATGACCTTAGGAAATCATGACTTTGGGAATCATTGCTCATGATGAAGGATTTGTTTTGTTTCTTGTTTTTGGGTGATGGGATGATTTTCTATATATACTACTTCTTCCTTCCAATAATGAGTTCAAAATATACAGAAAATTACAAAAGACTCCAAGCCTTTTGTACTATTTTTAGATTATTGTACAAGACTCATAGACTGTGCCATTTTTTTTCCTTTTTGTTTTCTTAAGCTATTTTATAAAACATTAAACTGTTCCATTACTATACTAAGTTGTTTGTTTGTAGAACTTCTATGATTTCAATATAAGTTTGCTGATTTAGACCATGTCCTTGACTCTTCTTTTCAGTAAATGTGTATGGGAGTCATTTTATGTTATTGGATAAATTATTCAGGTTTTCATCTTTTATTTCTATTATTCTAGGACATGCAAATTACTAAATGGGCCCTTAAATCTTATCCAAAAGATAGATTCACCGTGCCTACATCTACGTCTTGGCACATCGCCTTATTTAGATCTTTTATATTTGCTACCTTTTCCCATTCCAAAACCCCAATTACAGAAGAAATTGACTTCTTTAAAAACCTGGAGGTCATTTAATTTAGCATAATTGGTCCCCCTATTAACTGAGTTTCCCATAAGGCTGTTACCTTGCCAATTTTTGGCATCAACAGAACCCATTCGCCAAGTGTGGCAAATGAGTCCCATTTGGGGTATTTTTCAAATTTCAGCTAGAATTCATTAATTTAATTCAAGTTTTTGGTGAATTTCAGCCCTTGGGATCTAAATAATAGTCAATTAGGTGTCAATTCCTATAAAATAAAGCTTCTAAGTTATTTTTTACAATCCAATCATATCTCTAAGCACTTTGAGTAAGTATTTTCAATTATCAAGCAACAAGAATCTTCAAGAAAGATTTCACAAGAGTATTCCAATTCCAAAAGCAAGAAACTTTGAAGCATTGGAGCAACATTAAAGCATTTTTTTAGGTCTTCAAACTCACTTTCAATAAAGATATAGCATTTTCAAGGGTTGATTATGGATGCCTATGGTGAATCATGATGGATTCTAGGTTGGGGAGGTGCAACTAGCCATCAAGACAATCCTAAATACTTGTTTCCTAAGTGATTCCATCTTCCATTGTCACTCTACATTCAGCCTAAGGAATGTACAAGCATCATTTAGAGCTCACTTGGGGTGATTAGAGATCATCACAAGTGATTCATTCATCTTTTCATTTCCATTATTGCATCATATTCTTGCATATTTGAATAGGTTTGCATCATCTTTCTTAGTCTTAGACACACTTAAGGCTAGGGTTTTTATGCAATTTTTATTATTTTCCCATCAAGGTTTAATTACCAAACTAGGGGTTTGATTGAGGAAAATCCCCCATTAGTAAATCAAGTTGAATTCTATTTTGCATGTGTTTTTCTCATATTCGGATCTGGAACTCAAGTTGGAAGGAAAGGGAAGGTGTTGGAGTGTAGATCAGAGCTTTCAATTTTTGAAAAAGCAGAATGGGAATTATTTTCCAAGAGTGGCGAATGAGTCCCACTATAACTATTTGTTAGATCTATTTGCATATTTTTGATACCATTTTTCCTAAAATAGACTCTTGTGTAAAAACCCTGATTTGGGACTAATTTGCCCAGGTTGGCGAATGAGTCCTAGTTGGTCAAAAATTCAACATTTCTAGAATTTCAAAGCTATTTCCAGTCTCTTCAAGGTTTCTAGGTGCACACTATTTACATTTTTTCTTTCCTGTTTTGTTTTACTTGCATTTCTAAGGAATTTTCTAAGTCATTTTGCATATCACACTGTGTTTTCCAATTCATTATTTTTTCAAAGTTTACACTTGATGGTGAACCCCTCATTATATATCATTCAATCCCTAGAATAGTCCCTTTGTCATATATCAATCTCCTTTGCATTGAAATCTCAAGGGTTTGTTCTTGAGTGAAGAGTATGAAAATTGTCTCTCTCCTTTTTGGTCCAAAACCTTTGAAGCGAAAGAGAGTCCCCCATTTTCGTCTTTCAAGAGGTACCACAAGGAAAGTTGCTTGGATTTTTGGTCTCCAAAGAAGGAATAGATATCAATGTCAAAAGGGTGAAGGCTATAAAAGAATTTCCACTACCAGTCAACCAAAAGGGAGTCTGATCTTTCCTAGGAAAGATTAATTTTGTTAGCACATTTATTTCAAATTTTTCAAGAATTATAAGACCTAATACATTAATGTTGAAAAAGGTCCTGACTTTTAAATGGACTCTAGAAGGAAAAAAATCTTTGTAAAAGATAAAGTTAGCTATCTTTATAGCTTTGGTGTTAGCAAACCTAGATTTTCTAAAGATTTTATTCTATATGTTTATAGCAGTAAGCATAGTATAGCTGCCATACTTGCATAGAAGGATAATGAAGGAAATGAAGAACACCCCATTTCTTTCCATTCAAGGAATATAAAAGGATATGAGACTAGATACAATTTTATGGAAAAATAGGCTTTCGCTATTGTGAAGAGTTTAAAAAAATTCAAACACCTTGTTTTAGCAAGCAAGATCATAGTCCTTGTTGCTCACCCTAGCATGAGTGAATACATCATGGAAGGGGAAATCACTGAGAAAAGAGCCATTTGGATCACCAAGACCATAGAATATGACATCAAGGTCTGACCCATGAAGCTAGTTAGGGGAAGAGGCTTATGTGAATATCTCACTAAAGAGATCGGTCTTGAGACAAAAAAGGAAAAGATTGATTAGGTTTTCACAAACCAATTTGAGTCAAATGAGTCTTGGGTGGATGATAGAATAAGGTGCATGCAGACCGGTAGATACCCAGTTGGCATTTTTACACACAAAAGGAGGTATTATAGGTTGTGAGGCATTGGGTATGTATTAATTGAGGGACTTCTCTTTAAGATAAATTTCAACGGTGTCCTCCTTCGTTGCATAGGTATAGAGCAAGCTCAAAGAGTTTTGGGAAATTTTCATAGTAGCCTAGAAGGAAAAAAAAAATCCATAAAAAATACTACTTTGAAGATCATGCAGGTGGGTTATTATTGGCCCACCTTATTTTCACAATTTCATTCAATCTAGGAAGGAAATATTTGCAATGTCAATTCTTTGTTGAAAAGTGAAAGAATTTTGTTATGCGCTTGTGCCCGAACATGGTAGAAGAACATTTCGCACAGTGGGGCTTGGACATCATCGAGATTATTAATCCCATTTCCAACTTAGGAAACAAGTGGATATTGATAGCAATAAATTACTTCACAAGATGGATGAAGGTGGCCACTCTAAAAGCCACTACTGAGGTCAAAATCATCAATTTTTTTGGGAAAACTAATAGCAAGGTTTGGCTCTCCTAAAACCCTAATCTCTAAAAATGCATGAGATTTTGTGGGAATTTAGATGTCACAATTCATCCTCAAACATGGAGTCTACCTTAATACTTCATTGAATTATTACCCTCAGGGAAATGGACTCGTCGAATCTACAAACAAAAAATTGATTCGGTTGATAAATCAAATCAGTTTGGAACATCAAAGGGAGTGGCACAAAAACCTATCAGTGGCCTTATGGGTAGAACACATCACTCCAAAAAAAAATTGAAGGCTTCCCCTTATGAATTAGAGTACAGGAAAGAGGTGGTTCTACCTATCTCTATAGAAATTCTGGCATCACAACTATTAAATTATTTGGAGTTCAAAGAAAATGGTGGTATGGAGGTAAGACTAGATGAGCTAGTACACCTTCAAGAAACATGTGAGAAGTCGTATGATGCCATGATCAACTGTCAACAGGTGGTCAAGAGATGGTTTGATAAAAATACCTTTGACATTAGTTTCAAAGAGGGTAGCCTAGTCCTGAAGTATGATGAACGCATTGCCAAACCAAGGCAACATGCTAAATTTGACTCCTTATGGAAAGAGTCATTTTTCATTTCAAAATGCAAAGAAAGTATTTCCTATGAACTAGAAGACATGGATGGAAATGATGTGGGAATACCAGTAAACAATATCCATTTAGAGCTTTTTAATTAGAAATCCCATGATATGTTTTCCTTGTAAATTTTGTTCTTTATGTACCATATGTATTCAATTTTTTAAAATACACTATTTTTTGTAAGACACGCAATGATAAAAAAAGAGAAAAAACTATAATATTCATATGATATCAATTACATATATTTTTAGGAGCTTAGGTCTATTTTTTCAAGAGAAAAAGAGCTTGGAGAAGCTCTGTGCAGTAAAATTTACAATGATTAACAATCCTTTTCCAACAGCCAAAAAGTGATAAAAGATTGGCCCAGATGTTGCAAAACTCCAACACAGTGACCTTAGCTAGCATCAAAACACAACATTTTTTTAGGATGCAATGGTAGAATATCCAGCCAAAAAGTGAGCAGTTCTGAAATATTTGACTCAAGGTTAGTCTTCAATTTAAACCACCACTCCTCTAGGTTGGTATACCAAGTCATAGAAGTCAATGTACCAAACCATGCCATAGACCATCTTGATATTGTTCACATGGAGAAGGAAGGAGCTAGTAGGCCTCGACCATTGGTGATGCTTCTCTAGTGTAGTGGTTTAGAAACTGAAGAGAAAAGGAAGCCATGACACTATTTTTGCATTGTCAACATGATGTTAATGATCCATGGTTGAAGAGATTCCAAGGCCTAGAATAGTTGCATCAACAATCTCCTATAGACCCAGCAAATATTCGTTGGAGAAAATAGTCCTCAATAGCTCCACCACATAGGGATTGGGGACATTTAAGTCCAGCAATGATGCCACAAACTATGAGATAATTTATATGCTTGCACAATAGTGGTTCACATCAAAGACAAAATCTACTATCAACACCGACTTGAATGTAGCGATGATTAAGTGGTTCTTTTTTTTTCAAAAGAAACTTAATCCTTTCATCTGTGACTTCTCCTACAAAGGCCACTTGGTTCTTCCTACCCAAAAGCCTAATTAGAGTACCCATACCTTTTAGACACAGAAAGAAATCTTGCAAAATGATTTCTTTTCATAATGGGATAGGAGTAAATTTATAGAGGAAACAAACCCGAAAAATTCTCATATGGAAAATATTTTCTTTATTGAAACATCAACGAGAAATGCAAGTTAGCAATCCAATGTAAAAGAAAATCATATGAAGGAAGATTCACAGAAGCTCTTAATGATAAATACAAGCGTTGGCCTTAATGTTAGGCATGTTTCCTTTTTCCATGTGTCATGCCACCTTGCTTATTAACCACCATTACCATGTAAAAAGATTGTTATTAATGCCACCTCCTGCAGGTTTAATGCAAATGTATTCTCAAATTATACCTCCCATTTTTTTATGTTTTCCTTCTTAAAAATGGTGTATTGGAAGTACCTAAATTCCCTTCCCGAAGTGGAGTTTATATTTCCCAAACAATAGGCATTTAATATGCACATATCACCCCATTAGAAGTGATCCAAAGTTTAATAGTCTCAACAATGCATTTATTCCCAATACATTTTTGGGTGGTGAACACTAAAATCACATTGGCAAGAGAAAAATATTCCAAGTATCAAGCTCTCAGAGAGAGCTACTGCCTATTAGGTTAATGTCTTTGGGGAGGTTTCTTTCACTAATGTATAGATTCTTGAGCAATGAAGCTTTTACCACACCAAATTCATAAAGCATGGTGATCCCATCAAGCCAGAGTTGATTAAAGATTTTGTGGATAATATCTTTGACCCAAAGCTACATACAAATCCTAAGATTCTATGAGAGGGAGCCCTCTAGACAAGATTCATCAAGTTGAAAGCTAAAAATATAGTCTCTTGTAGTTTGACTCTAGCACTATGGTTTTCTCCAATATATGTTTCCCTGAATACATGTCAACTCTGAGCTAGTAGACATATGCACAACAAAGCTTGACAAGAATATCGAGGTCATTAATGGTGAAAATTTAAAAATCATCATTAGTACAGGAGTTATTAGGGATATGTTGTGCATTCCCTTCCACCGAGAGGTAGAGGACTTCTCAAGGAGAGATATAGAGCAATTTTTTTTGGCTAAAAGAAGAGACAAATTAACCTTTTTCAATATTGAGACATGATGTGAGGGGAATAAGGTGATGCCTAGTTTCCCATTGGCATATAGTTAGTTTAATGATGATTTGAAATATGTCTTCTCAATGTTAGATTTTATTTAGGGCTTGGATTGTGATCATGAGGTGGAAATATATCAGATGAGTTTGGCCATCAATATTAAGAGGTAGAAGGGGCTTTTCCAGTATGATTTCACTGAGGTAATCATTGAGAGCATGCTTAGGAAGTTAAGAGTGTATAACCATTCCTTCAAATTTAGGAACTCCTATTTTCTTGTACATTTGATTTTACATCAAAACCCTAGGTTTTTTTGGAAATACAAGGTGCTAGAAATTTGGGATACAACAAGGTTAGTCAAACTAGTATCAGTATGGACTCATGTTCTTTCAAGCACACAAGACTATTATGCCTTTTTCAATTATTTCCTAAACCCTACTCTCCATGATTTTTCTTGACTACCTTGTCTCATCATATTTTTTGGTGAACATTTAGCCTGGATGAGTGATCATAGGCCTCTATTTGATTATTTATGTGGGCCAAATTTTAATTTCATTAGACTACATGGATTTTTAGGAAATCCTTTTAGGTTGCCTAGGTTTCTAATAGATAGAACACTTTCCATAAAAATGTACCAACAATTATCAATTGTGGATAAAGCCTATGGCACTATAAACAAGAAGGTGAAGCTTTATGTGACCCCTCTCACCTTTGGTAAATACAAAGTGGTCCTCTCAAAGAGAGAGGTTGGAGAAAATTTGACCAACAAGCTGGCCTATCTTGGCATGGGTCTCATTTTTGATACATGGAAGTATAATCCATATGGGTTCCTACCCATGAAGCATGGGTCATGACCATACTAGGAGAAAAAGTGGAACCTATTGGGAGATGCAGAAGATACACACGTCGACTTAGCCCTCCTACCATATGTGCAGCCTTCGTGGCTCTCTTTTTATTAAATATTGTAAGAGTTTAAGCTAGAAATATTGATGGAAAAGTCTATGAAGAAACAATTGAAGAAGAAGAATTGTTTTGAAAGGAAAATAGCTTATTTCAAAATATATTGGTAGGAAATTAAATAGATAAATTCCCTACATAAACAAGTCCCTATTGATGAAACTTTTGAGGACATTTATGATACATATGTTGGTTCTAGTTCTAACATACCTTCTAACTCACTGCCACCATGATATCAAGAGTAGCAACCATCCTCATCCTCCAATATATCCACTAGAGTGACACAAACCCAATTGTCTACAAGAAGGATTTCGATGGTTCAGAGCTCTCAAGGTTCATCGAACTCAACAGCAAAGAGGTTTGTTGCAACAAAACAACCTCCTACCAAGAGGATAAGAACCAAAGGGTCAAGAAAGCAAGGACCTCCAAAGAAGGATGATCATGAGGAAGTGACTTTTGTCTCACAAGCACCCATGGCTCTCGTAGCATAGATGACTTTTTCACCCATCATTCTTTCTTCTTCTACCTCTTTTGTTTCTCTGACCCTTCCATCTCAAACCCAAATTACTTCACCTATCGTTGCTGACCCACCCATATTTTCCACACCTCCTACCATAAATTCCATTGACTCTCCTTTGGAAGTCCTACATGTAGAATATGCATCTTCAATTGTATTCGTGATTGGTATTTTAATCGCTATGTCAGAATCCCAAGTTTCAACACCAAAGCAACCCATGTTGTAGGTTTCATAACTTTTTCCCACTTCTAAAAAAATGCCCCTTTTCTCAACTATTTCTCCCCTCACTCTGATGACCATCCCACATACCTCACATTATTTGCATGGCATTCGGCTTTTTTTTCCAATACCTTTAAGCTTCATGACAACTTTCCCCCAGGTTCAACCATCTGAGGATACCCCTTACTCTATTCATTATGGCCTCCCTATCAATGTACTTATTGCTGCACAAAGTATCGAGTCCCCTCAAAATCTCTAGACTCAAGTGGACTTATGCAAAATGGATCATAAAGAAAGGAAGTATAAGTAGTTAGTGAAGGTTGTAGAAACTCTATCCACCCCAAAGTTACAGGCATGTTTTGATGATGGGTGAAAATATAATGATTTTTTCCATGAAGCCCCTAATCTCCAAACCAGAAGGAGAAATGCAATATGAGGATTATGAGATCCAATCTATAGTCTTCAATTCAATTGAAGCACTCCCTCATGACAAGATAGGAACTTCATGAAGGGAACATAGAAGGTAGTATCCACCGACTACCTAAGGTTGGAGAGAAAATTGAAAAAGTGAGAAGTAAAGTTATTAAATGTGAAGGAAACAATTGAGTGGCACCAAGTGGAGACAAAATCAAAAGACTCAGAGGTCACTCATTTAATACAAGTATAGGAACAACAAAAGGAAGTAGCTATGTCCCTGCAGCTAGTACAAATGGATAAGGATCGACATTTAGCTAAAATGGAAAATATGTCACTCAAGATCCAAGTTGATTCCAAGGAGGGAGAGAGGTTGAAAACCAAACTACAAGAAGCAATAGAAAAGTTGCAACAAAGACAAAAGGAGCTCTCCAACATCTTAGAACAATGAGATCATGAGTGTGAAGATTTACAAAATAAGCTACAAGAAATGCAAGGCAAGTGGTTTGAATCAACTTTGAACCAAGTGAAGTAGTTGTGTGAACATTTTGAGAAGGATAAAAATGAGATTAAAAATGAGTTGACTAATGCCCAATTGCAAATGGTAGATGAAAATACTGCTAGAGAATCAGCAAAGAAATAGCTTATAGAAAAGATGGAAGAGTTGCAAAAGGTACAAGATTTTATTGTTTTGAGTCTTCAAGAGAAAATCCAATGAGATTTTCAACATTAGGATGGATGATTCTAGGAGGAATTGCACATATCCCAAATGTTCATTGACATGGAGAAGTGGGAGAAAAAAAATTGGATTCTAGTATGCAAGCCTGCATCGAAGAAGTGGAACAGTTGTGCCTCGAACTTCAAAGAACTTTGGAGATAGTTAATCAGTTGCAAGAGGATATAAAAGAAAAGGATTCATAGGATAAAAAAGAGTAGACTATAGCATAGAGGACCACATTTCTCCTTGTGTTGTAGAAATTATATTTCTCTTATTGGGAGAAAATAAAAGTTGTAATGACATCCCTGAAGCCAGCTCTAAGATTCGCCGTGGATGCATAGGAGCTTAGTAAAAAGATTGGTCTTATAATTGACCAAATTTTACTTTCAATAATTCCTCGGTCTATAGAATTAGAGATATTGATTAACAATTTCTATAAAGCTACCAAAGAGACTCTAGCAAGTGCAGGGATACTAGATAGAAGAGTGCCCATAAAGAAGGTGAATGAATTCATAGACTATAGCCAAGCTACAAAAAGGGGTAGAAATTTATAGAATTCTTTGATAAACAAGGTTAACAAGATGAGAAAATATTTTGAAAGTCTGGTTCAAATAGGACTTCCTTCTCCCTTCTTTCCCAACGGAGCAATATTGGCCAAAGAAAAAATCAAGCAAGCACTAGAAGGCAAGTAGCACAATCAATCGACCTTCCAAGCACTAGTCCCATCGCTAAGTAAAGAAGAAATCAAAGAAATACTCCTTCCACTGGCTAGACTTTACTTTCACATCGATGTTATGCAAACAAGATTGGGTGAGGTCTCTTTTAAAGATAGTCAGTTTGGATCATGCTTCTGAATTATCGCACGCAATGGTTCTACCTTCTAATTCAAATTGGGACTACCTGCATTTTGTATTCATCAAGATCTAAGGATCACATGTCTTTTTAAATATTTTCAATTTATTCTTCTTCTAAGTTCATGCCTTTGTAGGTGTAGGCCCCCTGTGAATTGCTAGAGCTGTAAAGATTTTATTCACTCTAAATATACTAATATATTATCTCTATTCTTTTAGGCCCCACAATTTTTCCTATTGTTACCATTTTTTGGTCTTTTCTATCAGTCCCACCACATCAAATTCATACAATTTTCTAAAGGTCATGAGGTTCCTTTTTTCTAAAAAGTGTGCAATTGTGCCATGTAGTGGTTGTGCCACTTTTTCATATCGCATCTCTAAAGGATGTGCAATGAGACATGTGGTTGCTCCGTGGGGTTTTTCACCAAGTAACTCAATGGAGTTTTAAGAAATTCTCACCATGTGGACCAAATTTGGTCAGATGAGGTTCTATGGTGTTAGGAATGGAATTTTTGAAGAGCATTTCCAAGTGTTGATATTTTTTCCTTCTCCAAGAGACCCCAAATACCAATATCCATTTAGTGAGGCCATCTCCACTCACGAATGATTAGATCATATTTTCTATCAGTCAGGATTTTCATGGCACCACATTCTTTCTCTGACACAATATTTTTAGCAGCTCCTAGATTTCCAGATCGACAAGTTGTTTCACAGATCACCAGATGAAGCAACTTAAATTTTATTGCCCAAATTTTCATAATCTAAATTGATCTTTGTCAAGGTTTTGGGGAAACATTTTACTGCCACCTGTTAGGGTTTTTTTTTAGGTGGTGGAGAATTTTTTTTCTTGTTTGCTTCCCTTGTTTTATAAAAGGTAATTTCCAAGCCTCTCAAAATAGTTCGAATAGGAAATAGAAAAATATAGGAGGTGGAATATTTTTGACAGAAAATTGGTTGCCCTATATTAGTTTTGTAATTAATTTTCAAGATAACTATCTAAATCAGTTATCTGGCATTAGCATCCTTTGCATTTTTTTCTATATCAAGTAATAGAAAGAATGATATGTATTAGACTATGCCTATATGGCCTTTATCTTAAATTTTTATTCTTTGTTCACACATATTCTTACTCTTTGTCATTTTTATCTTTCAAATATAGTCTTGATAATTAATTCTTAGTTCTAGATGTTATGTTCTCTAACTTGGACCTATAGTGAAGTGGACCATGTTTTAATACTCTTTCATTTCCTATTAAAATTTTGTTAGATCTCATACTATGCTATTTGGGGTAAAATTTCTATTAGGGTTTGAAGCATTATATTTGATCTCAAATTTATCATATTTTGTCAAACCTTAATGGGTGCTTCTCACAAAAGGATCTGAAAGACTTCTTTGTGCTCATATAGGACTTAGCTATTCATTATCCTTTCAATAATGAAGGGTCTATGGCATTATGTGTTCATTTTATCAAAATTAAGAACCTATTATGGTTTTTGAAATGTTGTAGAAGCTTGTGGCACATCGCCTTAGTTAGTCTTATTTTCTACATTTTCTGCATTTTCTTCCCCTTTTCCCAAATTAAAAGGAAGATTCGGCTTCTTTAACAATCCTAGAGGTTATTCAGTGAAGCGCATCAAATCCTCTATTTGCTAAATTTTTCATAAGGTTGCTCAGAGAGGCACAAGCTTTGATAATCAACAATTGTTGTCAAACCACTAAAACTAAGTTGTAGACTTTATTTTTGACTTTTCAACAGTGGAACCAGTGTCAAACCAAAATCAAGATCTAGAATCAAAGGACTTCCAATTGTTGTTTTGGAGCCCTACTTTGAAACCCATTTTCTTAGGCATGAATGCATCCCTCCGCACTCCTCAAAATATTTTTTTGGTGATAGCTACATGTGTTCAGACCCTTCTCAGATCTACCTGCAAAGTTCTATAATAGTCTTTTTATTTTCAATAATATGTATTTTAGATATTACATCTTAATGTTCATTTAGTTTGAGAATTTTAAATCATTTCAATTTGGTTTCAGATCTTATACTATTGTACTGAGGACTAAGATCTAGGTGTAATTGGATCACCTTTGAGGTTGAAAGTCAATCTTTGCATCTTGTGATCTTTTTCCTAATTAAATTTATGGGGAAAGACACATATTAAGATCCCTAAGGGTTTTACAAAAAATCATCATCATAAAACCTTTTTGAGGGGATCCCTTTTCCCTCCATACATCATCATGGAACTATAGTGATAAAAAAAGTATTCCATTTTCATTAGTTTGGAAATAATTAATAAACAAAATGAAGCTTAATGTTTCCTTGATTTAGTGTTGTAATGTGTTTTACACATTCACATTAAGTTTAGGGCCCTTTTGAACTAAATGGACTTAATTGTGCCTTATTTAGGGTTTTGTAAAGTGGATCTTTTCACTTTCACACTAATCTAGGGATTTATTAGTTAAATGAGGTTAGTTTTCCTTAATTGGTGCCTTTAATTCAAATCCAAGCCTAATTAAATTTAAATTTTGAGAAATAAAACCCAACATTCATAAATTCTATACCACTTAATTTTAGAAGGTGGGTGTCCTAGGTTAGTGACCTAGGACCCATTCACCACTTGGAAAATGGGTCTTCACTAGGTCTTAGGACCTTATTTTCACATAACATTTAACATTCCCTTAAGTGTGTCCTAGTTAAGTGAGATAGGAACCATTCGCCACATGGTGAATGGGTCCTCACTTAGACCTAGGACCCCCCTTCGGATATATTTTTTATTGTATTTTAATGATTTCAAATCCAATATTTTTTGTCGGCTTGTGATATTTGAATTTTGGGAATTAATGATAAGATATGTATAAATACAATACTATTTCACTTAGTTTCACCTAGCAAAATGAAGTTACCATAAGAGTACTTTCACAAGATTATTGATAGATCATTTAAGAGAATTTCTAAGGCATTCAATGGCATATTTGTAGAAGATTATTGCAGCAATCAAGATCCATTTCATCATGTATGTTTTTGAGATAATGTGGTGATGTAGCATTCAATATCCAATCAAGTGTTCAAAGGAATTGTTTCTAATCAAATTTCATGATCAATATCTACATTCATTAAGGCCACTTCATGATAAGTTGTAGATTTATACTCCAAGGTTTCAATTGAGGATTGGTGAGTTGTGACATAGCATTTTGTTCATTCATCATTCCTTTATGCATTGTTTCATTTCAAGGTTTAGTTACCAAAATGGGGTTTGACCAAGGAAAACCCCTATTCCCTAACAAACATCATTTTCTCTCTGATGTTTGATTTCAAGCTTTAGGTTGAAGATCATTTGGAGAGAAAAATTGTAAAAAATCTCAAAGTTGTCGAAGTTACTAAGAAATTTTTCAAATCACAAAAATTGAGCTACAATATTTTTTTCCACATTTCTAAAATTCTTAGAATAGAATCTAAGAGTGTGAACATTGAAGAACATAACCCAAAAACCATTTTTCTAGAGCCCTAGCCAAGACCCATTTTCCATAGGGCGAATGAGTCCTCAATGAGGTCCAAAAAAACACTTTTTGCAATAGGTACATAGCATTTAACCTTCTTAAAACCTGCCTTTTGATTTCTAAATCAATTAGGTTTTATTTCGCATATTCATTTACACATTATTACTTACATATTGAATGAAAATAGAGAGGAAATTAGGTTCATCATTTTGCTTCATCATGGTGAACCTATTTTCCTTTATTTCATTTTGGTGAACTTGACATGAATCAAACACACAACCCTCACACTTATGAGAATGCTTTAGTGAAAGAGAATGCAATGGAGGATAATCATAACAATCAAATTTTGTCTTCTCCCAATATCTCTCCTAGTTTTGAAGAAAATATTTTGGTGTTAGAAGATCAAACCAATGAGAGTTATGAGAGTCCTATTTGTCTCTTTTCCCTTAGGAAAAACATTATTGAATAAGAGAATGCAATCATTGATAAGCAAGACAGTCCAACCATTGATAACTCCCTTACCTGTGATGAAGTAATTTTAGAAGAATCAACCATTGAATTTCATGAACATTTAGTTTGTAGCTCTCCTAAAAACTCTCCTACTAGGGAAGATATCATGGTGCAAGAAAATGACAACATTGACACATGTATTTCAAATAATCATGATGTTGCTTCCTTAGATGAATAATATGAAGAGACATTAGAATCCTATTCATTAAGAGATCATGAAAATAAGGACAAGCCTTTTGATGTTATGAACATTAGATATTCCTTGAAGTGGTCTCCTTAGCCACTTCTTACCATCTACCCACCTTCACAACAACAAAAAGTTCAAAATAAACCCATGCTTATCTTAGAAACACCTAAAAGGAAACCCGATAATGATAATGTTTCACAGCAACTGAGTTATAATATCATTTCTCATACATATAACACTAGGAACAATCTGCAACCAAGACAGACAACTCAAACATCCCTCCCATTACCTCAACCTATCTTGCCTAGTGCTCCTCGTTTGAATTTACAAAGTGGAAAGGAGTATGATCTTTTTGAACAACTTAAGAATACCCCCACTGAGATATCCTTATGGGACCTTATTACAGCCTCACCTAGTTATCATAACATGCTTCAAAGTGCTTTACAACAAGTTCCTACTACTCCTAATGTGCAACCAAATGATGTGGCAGTCCAAATTCAAGCTACAAATTTGACCAAATTAAACATTACTTTCCATCAAGATGAGTTACCATCGTTGGAAGTTCAAAAATGACAAGAAGCTTTCATGATAATATCCTATTTTAATCAAATCACGATAAAGAGATCCCTTGTTGACAATGTTTCGGCCATTAATGTGTGTAGTGTGAGCCATTTGGAGAAGATTCATATGAATAAGAGTGACATTTTCCTTGATTCTTTTTCTATCTGTGGATTTGATAATATAGGAAAAAAACAACTTGGATTCATCACATTACCTATTAAAGTTGGGAAAGTAACCTTACAAACCCTGATCCATGTTATGCCTCACAATCTTTCGTATAATCTCCTCTTAGGCAAACCATGGATTCATGCAATGAATGGGGTACCTTCTAACCTTAATATTAAAATGAAGTATGTTTACAACAACAAATTTTACACACTTAAAACCAATCTTGAACCATAAAGTTGTTTGATTGCTGAGAAAGAAGGACAAGATCCTTTGAAAGAATTGATACCAATTCAAAAGTGGAAGTCACAAAGGAAGAACATGAGAAGAACATTGATGAATTCAATAAATTGTTAGAAGATGATTGGGGTTCCTTATATTTCACACCTACATTCATGGGAGAATACAAGATCATAAACAAAGATTCTAAAAAGGGAAAATAAAAAGTGGTAATTTCAACACAAAATTTGAAAGCATCCATCTCAACCACTTTAAAAGAACAAGCAAGTTACACAACAAATTTTGATGAAGTTGATTATGAAAAACCACCAACTCCAAAAGAAATGAAAAATATTTATGGAAGAGGTTATGAAATTATGAATGAACTTGGGTATAGTGGAAAAGGATGTGGTGCTAGAGAACAAGGTATATGTGTCCCTATAGAGCCTAGCATGCAAGAAACAACTAATGGTCTTGGTTATTGTTCCTTGAAAGAAAGAAACAAGCCTTCAATCAATATCAACACCCTTACAAAGGATTCTTCTAAGCCAACTTTAACATTAGTGCATCCTAAATTGATAGAAACTGGTTTTCTTGGTTATTTTCCTTCGAAAGAAAAGAAAGAAACAAAGAAATCTTTGCTTAACATTAATTTCATCACACAAATCACTCCTAGGAGAATGTCTTAGTAATGATTGTAGTTCATTAGGTTTTACATCTTCCTTTAAAGAAGAGTACAAAATCTCTCAATCTAAGGAGTCTTGTGTAAGTATGATACCTTGTACTAAGCAAGAGATATCTTTGTCGCAAAATAAAGGAACATCTTCTACTATTGATCAAGAGGATATATTTTCAAAACTCCTCCAATATTGTTTGATATCTCTCCCTCCAAGAACATAAAAGAAAATTTACTACAAGAGGTCATTTTGTGCATATAATAGAGTTCATGGTCATTCTACTAATGAATGTAAGGTTTTGAGTAATAAAATTCAACATCTTAAGGATTGTGGTACTCTTCCTTGTGTTGAAGCACCTAGTTCCTCTAATTGATACCAATTTTCATGTTTCTCATCAATCACCTCAACCCACCCTTGTCTTGCACTAAGTGGGGGAAAGGGATTAGGAAGCCTTATCCTTGTATGGCACTTGTCGTTGTCTCTTTTGGCTAGTTGGTCACCTTCCATGTATATAGAAGCAAGCTTGGGATGTGGATGGCATGCCTTAAGTTGGCTCACATGTGTCATACTAAGTTATCTTTAGCATTGAATTTTGGGGGAAACCCCTTATTCATGATGTAGTTTCATTCAGAAACATATGACTTGGCATAGGGATTTTTGAGTAAGCTCTCATATCTCCTTATACTTTAAATTAGATTACTCATAGAAATGGTGTTAGCAATCACTTTAAAGTGGGGCAACATCAACACTCATTTTTTATTTTTTTTTCCTTTATTCTTGTGATGTGTCCTTTTCTTGGTGCTGTCATTGGGTTTGATTTCCTTCAAGAGTGTGATATTTATGTGACTTGTCTTCTCTTGGGGACATTAGGTATAATGTTCTATAAGAAGAGCCCTTACACAAACTAAGAAAAGTCTCGTTGCACAAAAACCTTTACTCCCATATTATTCATAAGTGTTTGGCATAACACGACTTGCTAACCTTGTGAAGATCGAACCCTAATAAATGCCACCAAGCATAACACACCTTTCTTGCCTATGGATCCTTCCCCTTTTTCTTAGGTTCTCAACATAACATATCTTTTTAAGCCCTATGGAGCTAAAAACTTTATTCAAGGCCACCTACCATAACACACCTTGCTTTCCTATGGAGCCTTTCCTAACATTATGGTGCCTTATTGAAGTCGTTAGGAGGATAGATTTAATATGGTACGGGAGCCTAATATGATTCTCTCATTTGCCACCATTTTGGAATACTCACCTAGTGGATAGCCTGAGGTTCCATTACGCCAAAGTTAGCACATGACAAAACAAAAAACAAAAAAACCAATGATTAGATGTGCTCCACATCATGTTGCACCATCTAGGCTTGATTATTCTTGGTCCTTTATGTTGTATGATTGTGCATCTTTGTCATTGTTGCATACATAAGTCTCTTGAATGTCTACTTTAGTGTGAGTTTGACATGGGGTCATACTCTCACTAAAGTGAGTGCAAAATGTAGTGACGAAAAAAGTATCACTTTTTCCTTAGTTTGGGAATAATTAATAAAAAAAATGAAGCTTAATGTTGCCTCGATTTAGTGTTGTAATGTGTTTTGCACATTCACATTAAGTTTAGGGCCCTTTTAAACTAAATGGACTTAATTGTGAATTATTTAGGGTGTTGTAAAGTGTATCTTTACACTTTCACACTAATCTATGGAATTATTAATTAATTGAGGTTAATTTTCCTTAATTTTTCCCTTTAATTCAAATCCAAGCCTAATTAAATGCAAATTCTGAGAGATAAAACCTGACATTCATAAATGCTATAACACAACACTTAATTTTAGAAGGTGTGTGTCCTAGTTACTGACCTAGGACCTATTTTCCACCTGGTGAATGGGTCCTCACTAGGTCCTAGGACACTATTTTCACATAACATTTAACATTCCCCAAAGTGTGTCCTAGTTAAGTGGGCTAGGACCCATTCGCCACATGGAAAAAGGGTCCTCACTTAGACCTAGGACCCCCCCTTGGGATATGTTTTTGGCAGTATTTTAATGATTTCAAATTCAATATTTGATGTTGGCTTGTGGCATTTTAGTTTCGAGAATTAATGATAATATATGTATAAATAAAATGCTTTTCACTTAGTTTCACCTAGCAAAATGAAGTTATTATAAGAGTACTTACACAAGAGTATTGATAGAGAATTCAAGAGAATTTCTAAGGAATTCAAAGGAATATTTGTAGAATATTATTATAGCAATCAAGATCCATTTCATCATGTCAAAGGCATAGTGAATCATTCATGTTGTTGAGTTAATATGGTGATGTAGCGCTCAAGATCTAATCAAGTGTTCAAAGGCATTGTTTCTAGTCAATTTTCATGATCAAGATCTACATTCATTGAGCCCACTTCATGCTAAGTTGTAGATATGTACTCCAAGGTTTCAATTGAGGATTGGTGAGTTGTGACATAAAAAAAATTTCATTCAACATTCTTTTATGCATTGTTTCATTTCAAGGTTTAATTACTGTTATAACCTGGAATATGCACCCTGTTGAATCTTGAATCCAGCTATCCTATGAAACATGGGATGACCTCTTGAGTTGTGGGACTCGAAAAACTTGAGGTCAACCTCTAATTAAAGGTAGGATTCCCCTTTGTAAATCACCTAACAACTAACTCTAACTTAAGAACCTTGTTGGGAAAACAGACGAGAAAATTTTGATAATCTAAAACTAAAATGAAAAATGAAGGTGATACACCAAATATAGTAGATTTCTACTTTGTTTCAGTAACACAACCTATGAATCTCAATCTAAAGCTTCACATAGTAATTTGGAGGTAAAATTAGAAAAACAACAATCAAGAAGTCATAGGATTCGCAATAATACCTACTTTTCTTTCATACACAAAGAAAATTGGAAAAAATGGGGGCAAAATGTTGATCTTTGAATCACTAAATCCTATTACAATGACTATTTTCTAGAAAAATAGAAAAATATTACATTACAAGCATGCATTCAATCATTATTTCATAGTGAAACAAGGTTAAAGATGCAGTTAACGAAGAAAATTATAGAATTAAAGACCTAATTATGACTAAAAAAATCAAAGGACTGAATGTCACTTTGTCACAATAAAATTTTCCAATGCTTTTCAACAAACATAGGCCTCTTATTTATAGATTTTGAGAGCCTAAAATAAAAAATTCATGTTGAGTTTAGATATTTTTCCTATGAGTTGTCATCCTTATCCTCTAAGTTGTCAATCTTATCCTCTGATTTGTCAATCTTATCCTTTGAGTTATCAATATTATCCTTTGAAGATAAGATATTGTAATCCTTATCCTTTGTGGATAAGATATTTTGCAATCCTTATCCTTATCCCTTTGATTTTTACTTTGGCTTCCTTTGACTTTCTTTTGCAAAAAATATTTTCCTTTTATTTTTTATTCTGATTTTCCATAAAAAAAATTGGGTAACATTTTGGCGATTTCTGCGGGATGATTACCTGCTAATCATGGGATCCAAAGGCTTTATTGGTCCATTGGGCATAGAGTCATGAAGTATAAAACTTCAATAGTTGGGCCTCCTTAAATAAAAACAAAACATGTGCAGCTGCACTTGGAGGAAAGCATGAAGCTAGAATATACATTCCCTTAAGGAGAATGCAGGGTGTGCAAATTCACTTCATGGAAAGAAAGATATTTACAATATATACATTGAACTAACAAAAAGAAAAGAATGGAAGCTTGCCTCTATAAAAGATGAACCTTTTGAAGGAGTTGATCTCCCTCAAACCATAGTTGCAGACCTCACTAGGTTGCAACCATTGAAAATTGTTGCCAACATGCATGTAACTACACAAAATGCTAGCAAGGTGGAGGATCGCTTCACAGTAAATTCTCCCATTGCAAGGAAACGATATGATGAAAGTATTAGAATAATTTAACACTGGAGCCTCAGCTAAACATACAACAATAGGGGTGAACCTTTTTGAAGATAGGTCAACATCCAAGAGGAAACCTTTTGTAGAGGGAAGAGAACTCACCTCACAAAAGGATGGGCCAATGTCATCATTGTTGACTTCCTTAAAGCATGAATTGAAACAAAAAGAGAAAATTTCCAGCTCACTTAGTGATGCAAAATATGCCAAAACTAATTCTTGATCTACACAAGGAATTGCTTCTTCATGCACCTCAAATGAGAAACTTTGAAGCTCAAGCATACTATCAAATTGAGAAACGAGAGCATCACTCTCCAAAAAAATGTGTGGCTTCTCAATAACTAAAAAATCATTTGTATTGATGCACACTTCATTAACACAAAACTTGGATTTTTGAGACACTTCAAGTGAAGAACTAAATTCTTCAAGTTGTCTCTCTATTTTCATTTCTTCTTGGAAACGAGTTGCACAAAAATTAGACTCTTGGCATGTAATGGTTTCCATTTCCTCTACTACTCCTTCATTCTTATACTATTTCCCACAAAGTTTCTCTTTTGGGAGTGAAAGATTGGTATCCAAGCTTGAGCAAACAACTTCTAAATTGTCCCAAAAGAGTTCCTCCACCTCAAAACTATAGATCTCAATAGATTGTGGATCTTCATCCACTATAATAGAGGCTAAACACGTCTATTGTTGCTGCTCCAAAACCATAGAGTTATCTTCAACCATAAAGCCCAAACCAAGTTGTTCAGAGGCTTCAATGGATGTAGGTATAGCTAATATATCCTCCTCATCTTCAAAAAAACAAGGAAGGGCATCAAATGAGAGGATCGATTCCTCTATTGCAGCAATTTTTTCTACCTTTTTGATGCCTTGTTGTTGCAACACTATTTCATCTTCAATTATTTCTTGCAACAAATGAAGACACTCAATATTTTGAGCACATGAAAGCTCCACAACAACAACCTCTTCACTCCTAGCCTGAAATTGCTCCATAGGAGTAAAAGGTTGAGCCTCCTCAAGGATGGGTTCTTGTGAGGAATAGAAGCTTGCAAAGCTTAGGATCTCCAACATAGAAGATCCACTTGATGGCACAAGAGGTTGTATTGGGGTTTCAAGGGGTTGATTAGGATTCTTAAAACTAATGTTTTTGGGCTTGCATACCTCTTGCATAATAGGATATTCTAGAACAAAAGGAGGGCTAATAGAAGTTTCAAGAGGCTTGTTAGGGCTCCTAAAACTTGGGAATTTATGTTTTCTTACCTCCTCCTTAGCAAGTTGTTGTGGAAATGGTGGAGGTGCTTGTCTAAAACTA
This sequence comes from Sequoia sempervirens, assembly GCA_007258455.2. NCBI lineage: Eukaryota > Viridiplantae > Streptophyta > Pinopsida > Cupressales > Cupressaceae > Sequoia > Sequoia sempervirens. The sequence continues at coordinate 54,807,995 of VDFB02353493.1, forward strand.
GGCACATAAGGGTCTGCCTAAGTCTCGGGCACCTATGCTAAAGCAAGGCCAAGTCTGATTTTCTCTTTCCTAGCAACAAAATCTCTTGTTGTACACTCTTCTTGTTGCTTTCTTTGTGCCTTCAACTGCTTCTCATACCTCCATTGAGAATCATTATTTTGTTGTTGTGCATAATGAGCTTGATGGACAAACTCATCATGACATGGGAAATAACCTTCTTGTTGCTCCTGATAGGCTTGATTTTCCCACTCCTCCTGTTGTAGGTCAAATACTTACTACTCCTTAAGCTCTTTAATTTGTCTATGGAGATCCCTCAACATGGACATGAGTTCACTCATGTTTTGGGGTTAAAAGGAAGAACAAGAAGCCTCCTAGGGTTGCTGATAGGAATATGTAGGCATCCAAGAATACTAAGTAGGGTGGGTTGGGTGGTATGCATTTTGAAAGGGTTGAGAACCCACAATAGTAGGATTCTGTGGAATGAAATGGGAGGTATAACCAGCCTGATATGGCTGATTAGGAGGCACAAATTTAGCATTATCATGATATGGTGGAGTGTACATATGGTTTCCTCTAAAAATTGACATTATTAAGCATGGAAAATGCCTTGGAAATTATTAAATAAGAGCAGATGATTTCCCAATCAAATATTTTGGGTACATACCAAAGGGTCACCTAAAGAGTTGTAGAGTCGCCAAGTGCTTAAAGAACACCTCCAAAGGTCAAAATGTTGAAGAAGGCACCACTTCTTCAACAATATGAAATGGAACTAGTGTTGCTTGAACCAGTAGATGCGAATGGAGTCACCATGGTGTTTGAAGATATGCCTCAAAAGGCTAGATGCATTGAAGAAAACACCAAATTCTTCAATGGAGAGAAGCTTGCCCCATCGGGCGTACTAAAAATTATTATCACCTGGAATATGCCCCTACTGAATCTTGAATCTAGCTATTCTGTGAAACATGGGATGACCTCTCGAGTTGTGGGACTCGTGAAAATTGAGTTCAACCTTTGATTAAAGGGAGGCTTCCCCTTGGTAAATCACCTAACAACTAACTCTAACTTAAGAACCTTGCTAGGAAAACAAACGAGAAAGATTTGATAATCTAAAACTAAAATGAAAAAATGAAGGTGATACACCAAATATAGTAGATTTCTACTTTGTTTCAACAAAAAAACCTATGAATCTCAATATAAAGCTTCACACAATAATTTTTAGTAGTAATTCAGAGGTAAACTTAGAATAGCAGCAATCAAGGAGTCATAGGACTCACAATAATACCTGCTTTTCTTTCATACACAAAGAAAATTGAAACAAATAGAGGAAAAATGTCAATCTTTGAATCACTAAAGGCTGCTACAATGACTGTTTTCTAGAAAAAAAACAAAATATTACATCGCAAGCATACAGTCAACCATTATTTCAAAGTGAAACAAGGTTGGTTAAAGATGCAGTTAATGAAGAAAATTACAAAAGTAAAGACCTGATTATGACTGAAAAAATCAAAAGACTAAATGTCACTTTGTCACAATAAAATTTTCCAATGATTTTCAACAAACATAGGCCTCTTATTTATAGATTTTGAGAGCCTAAAATCAAAAATTCATGTTGACTTTAGATATTTTACCTATGAGTTGTCATCCTTATCCTTTGAGTTGTCAATCTTATCCTTTGAGTTGTAAATCTTATCCTCTAATTTGTCAATCTTATCCTTTGAGTTGTCAATATTATCCTTTGAAGATAAGATATTTGTAATCCTTATCCTTTGTGGATAAGATATTTCGCAATCCTTTCCTTATCCCTTTGACTTTGACTTTGACCTCCTTTGACTTTCTTTTGCAAAAAAAAATTTCCTTTTATTTTTTGTTCTAATTTTCCATAAAAAATTGGGTAACAATTACTAAAATGGGATTTGACCAAGGAGAACCCCTATTCTCTAACAAACAAAATTTTATCTCCTTTGATGTGTGATTGCAGGCTTTAGGTTGAAGATCATTTGGAGAAAAAAATTGTAAAAGTTTTCAAAGTTGTCGAAGTTGCCAAGTTTTCAAATTACGGAAAATGAGCTACAGTATTTATTTTTGGGTTTTTTATAGTGTCTGAAAAAGCACTTTTTGTAATAGGTACATAGCATTTAACCCTCTTAAAACCTACCTTTTGATTGCTATATCAATTAGGTTTGATTTCTCATATTCATTTACACATTATTACTTAAATATTGAATAAAAATAGAGAGGAAATTAGGTTCATCATGATCAACCTATTTTCCTTTATTTCAAGAACCATGCTAACAAAATGTGGTATATTTACAAAAATAATATCAACATCGTGTAGGCCTATGGCTACTAAACTCCTTAGGGCTTGGTGGTGGTGGTCAGCATGTGATTGTAGATTGTAATTAGATCCTAGAGCCACTCCATACCAGTACAACCTTAAGGTCACCTTTAAGCTCTATATTAGCCTTGACTGCTATTGTATGCTACTATTTGAACCAATATCTCTTAGCTCACACCCTATCAATCACTATTTGTAGGTATGTTTGTATACGATCATCGATGGGACATTGGGCTCTATCTACTTTAAACTCCTCATATGTAGCACTTAGCTCCTCATGATCGGATCTCAATCATGATATAGGTTCAAAACCCTCTACATGATGCCCTACCCTCTACAATGGCCTACGCTTAGCCTGTATTGGTTGATGCAACTACATGTTATTGTTGATAAATTATGTCTCAAACTTATTGGTGTGTTAAGATGGGATTGTCAATCACTAAATGCATGGTAAAATCCTTAGAATTTTCGCAAGTAATCGGGCATCGGTTTTCAAGCTTATCACTTACTAAATATAGTTGCAAAGTAGAAGAGTGTCAGCAATCAGACTTCAGAGTTCCATCGTAAGATTTACTAGTAGAGTTTGTGGTATTGAGTATTAAGAATCCCCGAGGCCCAACCTATGAAGGGACTTCATGTTTCAAGTTTGCACATGAGGGAAAGGATTCATCGATGGGACAATCAAATATTGAAGAGAGTCTCTTGGCTATCTCCTTGATATGCTGATGAGTGGCTAAATGTGTTTTGTCAGAGTGACCAAATGACTTCAACATGACTTTGAATTCCCCCCCCAAAACTTGATGAAAGGCTAGGGGCTCTCATCAGTGGGAGGGGCACTTCGTTGGGACATGAGTTAGTCTCTTCAAAATTTCATTGGAGTAGAACCATGGCGTTCCAGTATGTGGGACATTTTTGTGTGGAAGATAACATTGATTTTATGATAGTGGTGATGTGGATGTCACAATGGTAGTAGGGACCATGACTAATGTTGTAATATTTGTTGGTGGGACTTCCTTGTATTATTGAGAGGTGATAAGTCATCCCTTCAAAGTTTTGATAGTATGAGGAAATGTCTTGGTGGATATGCATTTCAAGGTGATAGTAAGATTTTGAAGAAATGAGGCTTTGTGTCTCCTCAATGCTCTGGTGTTAAGTGTTGGTGAAGCAAGTAACTAATGACTTATCAAGGTGACACTGAGGATTCAGGGAGAGATTGTTCCCAGTCTCTTCAACATACTAAAAAGAGAATACATTGGTAGTTACAACTATTCTTTTCGGTTGGAAGTTTAAATGATTGGCTTCGTGGAACACTTGGAAAAGGTCTGTAATGCAAATACTATATGTTTGATGCATTGTAATAGAGGATTACTATAATAGAGAGGTAAATGAATTGAATAACTATGTAATCGAATGTTTCCAGGATTGTACTGTGAATGGACATCTGAAAGTATAAGTTTTGTAACTTTGTATGTAATTACATTTACTATAATACAAAGTGATCTTTACTTGGTATGTGGGTTTTTTCTCCCATAAGGATTTTCCCATGATAAATCTAGTGTTCAATCTTGTGTGATGTTTAATTCTCTATATTGTATTCATGAATGTGTATCTTAAGTGAACTGTAAATTGAAAAAAAATTAATTTATATATCTCTCCTCTAAAATTGGAATTTTGGAAGGTGTTTCCACACTTAGCTTTCCTTACAAGTGGTATCAAAACTTGGCTTGTTGTGTTATCCTTGTGGGTGAGTCAGGTTTTTGTGTTGATTTTGTTGAGTGGGAGTTGTGTAGATAGAATCAATTTGAAAACTTGTTACAAAGTTGAGATGGTGAGCACATCTAGAAGAATAGAGATTAAAAAATTTAGTGTTGGAAATTTTGAGTTGTGAAAACTTAAAATGGAGGATATATTTTTTGATCGAGATCTATGGGAAGTAGTTTCAAGAAATAAACCATAAGCAACATTTCAAACTAACTTGGATGAAAAGGATCGAAAATCCAAAGGTCTGATTAGAATTTGCTTGGTTAATTTTTTTCTCTTGAACATCCATGAGGAGAAGACAACTAAAATTTTGTGGAAGAAGTTGGGTGATATTTATCAATGGAAGTCACTGGTGAATAAGTTACTCTTGAGGAAGAAGTTGTACTCTTTGAATATGGGGGAAGGGGCATCTATATCAGATCACTTAAATACATTTAACATGATCTTTGCACAGTTGATGTCTATTAATGTGAAAATTGATGACGAGGATCATTGTATGCTTATGTTATGTTATTTTCCTAACACTTAGGATCATTTAGTAATGGAAATTAGGAGTACAAAAACCACTTTCAAGATGGAAGATGGTTGATTCGCTACTATCAAAAGAAATGCGAAGGAAATCTTCTAAGATGGCTAAGGAGGATTTTGTTGTTTAGGGTAGATTGAAAGAGAAAGGAAAGAAAAAGGAGAAGAAGTTGAAATCCAATTCAGAGGGGAGATCAAAGTCTCTTGGTAAAAAAACCAAGGTGAAATGTTGGAACTATGGGTAAACTGGTCATATCCAAAAAGATTGCAAAGAGGAGGAGAAGAAAAAGAAATATAATTCTTCCAATAATGATTCTTCTTAGAGTGATGCAGATGCCTTCATTGCAACCTTGATGACTCAGGCATTAGATGGTGTTTGGTTGATTGACTCAAGTGCATCTTTTCACATGACCTTTCATAGAGGTTGGTTCTCTAAATAAGAAAAGTATGCTAGCGGAAAGGTGTATTTGGGAGATGATTCTCACCTTAAAACTGTGGCTCATGGCAGAGTCAAAATTCAATTCCCTGATGGAAGAATTAAAGGAATAAATGATGTAATGTACATACCAGTTTTGGCTCATAATTTTGTATCTATAAGTAAGTTGAATGATGTTGGTGTACAAGTTTATTTTTTAAATGACATATGTAAAATAACTAGAGATTTTATGGTGTTGGCTAAGGGTGCAGGAATCAACACTCTATATAAGCTAGATGCACATGTTATACAATGTAATATTGCTTCTATAAAGTCATGTAATTCAGACCAAGTAGAGAAGTAAAATGTTATACCTACAAGTGCAAACTCTTTAGAGGTAAAGCTCCCAACAGGGAAAACTAAGTTGTGGCATCAAAGGCTTGGCCACATTGGTGAAAAAGGATTAAAATCCTTGAAAAATAAAAGCTGGGTTGAGGTGCTTGATGATTGTAACCTTTAATTAAAATTGGTGAACATTGTATATATGGAAAGGAACACTATGTTTCTTTTTATTCGAGTCCTCATAAATCTTTTAGAATTTTTGATTAAATTCATGTTGATGTATTTGGTCCAGTAAATGTACCTTCATTATTGAAATCTATGTATTTTGTCTCATTCATAGATGACTATTCAAGAAGGAAATTTTTGTTTTTTATAAAAAGAAAAATAGAAGTTTTTGGTCGGTTTAAGGAATTTAAAACCTTGATAGAAAATCAGACTAGTAGAAAAGTTAAATGCTTTAGGACGGATAATGGAGGTGAATTTTAGTTAGCAAAGTTTGATAAGTATTGCAAAGACCATGGAATTAAAAGACATAGGACTACTCTATACACTCCACAAAAAACGGAGTTGCTGAAAGGATGAATAGAATGTTGATCGAAAGGGTGAGAAGTATGTTGAGTAATGATGGTCTGGAATAGAAGTTCTAGGCTGAGGTTGTAGCTATGGTGTGTTATTTAATTAATAGATCTCCCACTTTAGTACTCATGGATAAAACACCTATGGAAGCATGGTCTAGTAGAAAGTCCTCTTTGAGACACATTAGTGTCTTTTGTTGTGAGGAATATGCATATGTGTTGAATGAGAAAAGATCTAAATTTGAGAACAAGGCAGTAAAATGTATCTTCACTAGTTATGGGATTAGTGTGAAAGGGTACAAGCTTTGGAATCTAGGTACTGAGAAGGTGTTATATAGTAGAAGTGTAATCTTTCTTGAGCTAAAACCTTCTATAGTTGACCTACAATCAGAGGTGGAAGAAGAAGAGAACAAGGAGGTAGTTGAAATTCCACTTCAAAGAAGGAGGAATTACGCACTCCCAGTGGACCTATTAATGAGGAGAGCTCAAGTAACTCTAAAAATTTTGATCATAAAGAAGAATCTTAGCCTCAACCTGTGAGGAGATCTATGCATGAGAAGAAAAAACCTAAAAAAATTAGTTTTTCTATGTTAGATTCCAGTTGTGCCTATGCTTTGATTTCTAACACTGATGAGCCTAGGATTGTTAGGGAGGCATTGGATATGTCTAATTCAGGTTCTTGGTTGGAAGCCATGAATGAAGAAATTTCATCATTAAAGAAGAATGAAACTTGGGATCTAGTACCTTTTCCTGAAGGTCGAAAACCTATTGGGTGAAAACGGGTGCTGAAAAATAAAATTAGTTTGGATGGTAGTGTTGAGAAGCATAAAGCAAGGTTGGTCATGAAAGGGTATTCCTAGGTGGAGGGAATTGACTATGGAGAAATATTTTCTCCTATGGTGAAGTTGACATCCATCAGATTTCTATTGTCACTTGCAGTGCTCAACATATGACTTAGAGATTGATTAGATGGATGTGAAGATAGTTTTTCTTCAAGGTGACTTGAATGAAGAAATTTATATGTCTTAGCCAGAGTACTTCATTGAAAAAGGTAAGGAAAATCTAGTTTGCAAGTTAAAGAAATCTTTGTATGGTTTAAAATAGTTGCCTAGAATATGGTATCAAAAGTTTGAAAGTTATGTGTTGTCTTTGGGATTTGTGAGATCAAAGTCAGATCATTGTTTGTACTTTAAAACTGAAAGTGGTCAACTTCTTATTATTTCCATGTATGTGGATGACATGTTATTCATTGGGAATAGTAAGGGTATGATTTCTGAATTAAAATCTTAGTTGTTAGCACAGTTTCAAATGAAAGATTTAGGAGTAGCTAGGTACATTCTGGGGATGGAAATTAGGAGGGATAGAGGAAATAGAAAACTTTGTGTTAGCTAGAGCAAGTATATTAATTCTATCCTAGACAGATTTAATATGACAGATTGCAAGGAGCTAGTTGTTCTAGTGTTACAGGCAATGAATCTGTTTGTTGAAGATTGTCCAAAATCTCCTACTAAGATGGAAGACATGACCAGGGTGCCTTATGTGAGTGTAGTTGGAAATTTGATGTATACAATAGTCTATATAAGGCCAAACATTGCCCAAGTAGTGGGAGTACTTATTCGATTTATGGCTAATCCAAGAATACCTCATTGGGATGTTGTGAAAATATTTTTCAAATATTTGAAGGGCATTTATGAGTATGCCTTATGTTATCATGGTTATTCTATTGGATCTCATAGTTCAGTTAGCATTCATGGATATGTGGATTCTAATTGGGCAAGGGAAATTGATAGCAGGAGATCCACCAGTGGATATGTGTTCATGCTAAATGGTGGTGCAATTAGTTGGATGAGCAAGTAACAGGCTATAGTCACTTTGTCCACTATCAAGGCTGAGTACATGATAGCAAATCACTCTTGTAAGGAAGTTGTTTGGATTAGATGTTTGTGTTCTGATATTGGTTTTGATGCAGGGTAATTTTTATTTGTTGTGATAGTCAGAGTGTTATTTTTTGGAAAAAAATTCCACCTTCCATGCCAAGACAAAACATATTAATGTACAGTATCACTTTGTTCGTGATATGGTGGAGGATGGAAAGGTTAATCTTGAAAAGGTAGATCTACTCTGGTGAATGTTGTTGATGTATTGATGAAGCCTATGAGCATGGATAAGTTCAAATTGAGTGCCAATTTGATGGGTTTTGGGGCCTATGAAATATAGTAACTACAAGAGTTTAAAGGTGCTAGTAATTTCTTCATCAAGTGGGAGAATGTTGAGAAATTGTCTCAAACTTACTAGCATGCTAAGATGTTCGGGCTTCAGGCTTGTCAATTACTAAATGCATGGTAAAAGCCTTAGAAGTTTTGCAGGTAATCGAGCATCAGCTTTCAGGCTTATCACTTACTGAATGCAATTGCAAAGTAGAAGAGTGTCATCAATTGGAATTTGGAGTTTCATCATAAGCTTTATTGGCGGAGTGTTTGGTATGTGGTATTGAGAAACCCCAAGGGCCGACCCACAAAGGGACTTGATGTTTCAAGTTTCCACAAGTGGTAAAGGCTTCATTAATGGGATAAACAAATATCAAAGAGAGTCTCTTGGTTGTCTCCTTGATATATTGATGAGTAGCTAAATGTATTTCATTAGAGTGACCAAATGACTTCGGTGGGACTCTGAATTCTATCCCTCCAAAAACTCAATGAAAGGTTGGAGGTTCTTGTCAGTGGGAGTTGGGCACTTCAGCAAGACATGATTTAAAGTCTCTTTGAAATTTCGTTGGAGTAGAACCATGGTGTGTTGGTATGTGGGACCTGTCTGTGTGGAAGATGGCATCTATTGTATGGAAGTGGTGATGTGGATGTCACGGAAATCATAGGGACAACAGATAATGTTGTAAGCTTTGTTGATGGTACTCCCTCGTATCGTTGAGAGGTGCTAATTCATTCCTTCAAAGTTCCAATAGTATGAGGAAAATTCTTGGTGGATATGGATATCGGGGTGATAGTAAGAGTTTGGATGGATGAGGCTTCGTCTCTCCTCAATGCTCTGGTCATAAGTGTTGGTGAAATGAGTAATTAATGACTTGTCGAGGTTACATTAAGGATTCAGAGAGAGATTGTTCCTAGTCTCTTCGACATTCTAATTGGAGAATATAATGGCAGTTACAATCATTCTATTCAATTGGAAGTTGAAATGATTTGCTTCCTGAAACATTTGGAAAAGGTATGTAATGTGAATATTGTATGATATATGCATTGCAATAGAGGATTACTGCAATAAGAGGTGAATGAATTGAACAACTGTGTAAATATCAAATGTTGCTAGGATTGCATTGTGAATGAACATCTGAAAGTATAAGTTTTTTAACTTTGTATGTAATTGCATTTACTATAATACAAAGTGATCTTTACTTGGTGTGTGGGTTTTTCTCCCATAAAGGGTTTTCACACAATAAATTTGGAGTTCAATATTGTGTGATGTTTGTTGTGCCTATAGTACACACACCCCATTCAAACTAAGGACCCCCTCTTTCCATTCTCATTTTCACCGGGTCATTTTTTTTTTGCCTCATTTTGCATGCCCCTATTTCCAAGCTTAAATTGGTCACATGCAATAAATTCATCAAAATCCACCTGACCAAAATCACCTATCCAAAATTTGCTAAGTCTTTTTCCTTTGTATATTTGAGCCTACGGGTTTCCTTGTGCCTATCACCACTACGTCCACCAGGCCTCACGAAACAACACCTGCAAGTCTCCTTGTGCAAACTACCATTACCTCTCCACCACTAAGTGGTGGTTGGTCTTTGATGCCTACCCACATGGTGGGATCCACACCTCATCTCACTATTTGTATCTCCACTTAACATCCAACCTAGCACGGGTTTCCACAACCCCACCAACTAGCTACCGTCAAACTGAGAATTTAATGCACACATTAATGTCTAAATTTCTTATAAATAGAGGTGCCCCACCTATCATTTTCACCCTGTGATTTGAATTTTCAAGAGAAAATAAGGAGCTTGATGATTGGTTGCATACCCTTGAGTTTAGGAAGGTAGTTATGGATAGGTCATTGGAGGCACTAGAGGATATCTACGCCAGTGTTGTTTCCCAGTTGGCTGAAGTGGATGATTTCTTAAAGTTGATGATGGATTATGAGGCACCTGCTTTGGAAATAGATCCAAAGAATTTCAAGTATGAATACTGCAGGCGCATAGAGTGAGGAGTTGGCGACACAATGTCGGCCAATTTTATGGATTTTGTTGCCTCAAAATCAAAATAGATGGTGAAGGTGGGAGAAAAATGTGTGAGGCATCATGAGGAAATGTTGAATGACTTCAAGGGAATTTCCTTTCAAATAGCCAAAAAAAAATTTACACAATGGGACAAGTTCTAATCTATGATCAAGAAGTTTGTAGAGTATGCTACTCTCCAAAATAATGCTAGAAATATCATTATAGATGATGAGTATTTGACCACAGCCATAAAAGCTGGAAGCAGGGAAAAGAAAAAATAGACTAGAGGATGAAATAAGGAAAAGGACAAAATTATATTTTATATTATAATATATTGGGGGTAGGTGAAACCCTAAGTGAAAATGAATCTTTGCCACACATTGTAAATGAATATTATCCATTCATTTCCCTTTTTGAAAGCTATAAATAGGGTCATCCTCTCATTTTCAAGGAGAGATGAGTTGTTGTAAAGACATGTTGCTGCAAAATATACAAGAAAAGCATTATTTTGATGGTTTCTTGTGTATTTCTCTCATGTGTGCATGATTATATCTCCAAGTATTATATTTTAGCTTTGTTGTCCCAAGTTTTAAGTTGCTTTCAATTGTTAGTTCATGTTGAACTTTAAAGGTGAAGAATGCTATGGTGTTTGATGTCTTCCTAGTGTAGTGTAGAAAAATGATCTTTGGACATTTTCACGCTCATTTGAGTCTTTCTTATGGTTGTTGTCATATTTTTTCCTTTATCTAATGTTGTAATGTGGTCAACACATTCACATTAGGTCTTGGACCCTTGTAAATCAATAAGAATTTTATGATGCCTTGTAAAAGTGTTATGAAGTGTTGTAACCCACTTTCACACTTTTCTAGGAAATTATTAATATATTTCACTTAAATAACCTCTTTTTATCACTTACTAAGCCTTATTTCAAAGTTTTGTAACAAACTTTCATGCTTTTCTAGGCTTGTCATCAATAATTTGACCATTTCTTATGTTTAATTGGTCCCATTATACACTTATAGGCCTTACTTAAGTGTGTCTTTGAGAATAATCTCATTAAAAATCATTTAATACATCTTAATTTCTGACACCCACTTAAAATTCCTAAGTGGGACCTATTCACCACTAGAGGTGAATGAGTCCCATTTGGCTCAAAAATCAAAATTATTTCAAAATTCTGGCAGGATATTATTTTCTAAGACCTAAGGTTGGCCTGTGATTTGGTATTTTTGAGAAATTTTGCATAATTTTTTATAATTATAGGGTTTTCCCTCTCATTTCACCCCCATTCATTCATTCACCAATTCACTCATTCATTCACTTAAGCATTCAATCAATCACTTTAGCATTCTAGGCATTTTCAAGCATACATCCATTGGAGCTTCTACTTGCATATCTTCAAATTTATACTTCAAGGGTTTGGCGAGTTGTGGCATTTCATGTTGTTCATTCATCATTCTCTTTTCATTTCACTTCATTTTCAAGGGTTTAATTACCAAACTGGGGTTTGACCAAGGAAAACCCCTATTCGCTAACCCTTAACACTTTTTCCACTCTTTGCATTTGTTTTGTAGGTCTTGTGTGTAGATTTATCAAAGAGAAAGGTTTGAAAAGGTGTCAACAATTTTTCAAAGTCATCAAATCCCTAAAAGAAGCTTGGAGAACACCTACAAGTCAAATTCTGTAGTTTTGGATCTGGAAACCTATTAGGAGCTGAAGTGCAAACCGAGAGCTACATATTGCACTTTTGAATTTCCTAAAATTTGGAAATGGACTAAGTCACCATCAATGGTGTATTAGTCCCACTGCTAAGCCTGAAAAGTGGTTTTTGCAATTTTGAGTACCCTTTTGTCTAAAACTTGTTCTAGCAAAATTTCTCGGAAAGAGGACTAAGTCGCCCAGCTTGGCATAAGTGTCCCAGTGGGCTTCCATAGTGTATTATGTAGGATTCCAGAGCTCCTCTTCATCACTTTCTAGTTTCTAGGTGCACCTCTTCAATCTCATTAATTTATGTTACAGTTGTAGACACCTAAAAATGACCTAGGCCTGCAAGCTCTATTGTCGCCATATTTCTTCCTAGCATAATTGAAATGTTTAATTATGTCCTTCAGTCCACTTCCAATTATTAATTAAATAATTTTTAATTATTTAATTAATTCATGTCTTTTTATTCTTCTTGATTATTTAAATAAATAAATTCTATTTATTTATTTAAATGTGTCACTAATTCTCTAATGTATCTCCATAATTAAATAAATTCCTTAATTTATTTAATTATCTTTGTCCATTATTTCCTCCTGATTATTTAAATAAATAAATTTTATTTATTTATTTAAATACGTCATTAATTCCTACATGTCTTCTCATAATTAAATAATTTTGTTAATTTATTTAATTATTGTCCACCTTGGCATTTTCCCCATTTTAAACAAAATTATTTATTTAAAATGGTCCCACTTTCTAGTTTTCCCTCTTTTAGTAAATAATTCAAATTAATTATTCACTGTCACATGACCCCACCTTTTGAATTAAATTAATTTTTAATTCAAAATAGCATTTTTCCTCCATAAATCAAGTAATTTATAATATTATTTGATTTTCCAAGTCTCTCTTTTTCTATGCCATTCTTATCTACTTGTCACATGCATTCTCAACCCTTGATTTGATTTTCTCAAATCAAATCTTGTTCACTCATTTCAAATTTACCCTAATGTTTCCCTAACCCTAATTGTGGCTTATCACATTGAATCTTGTTCATTGATTCTAGGGCATTTGTCAATCTTCAATCGTGGCCATTCATTCAAAATTGCATTTTCTATAAAATGGCAATTTTGGTCTCATTTGCACATCTTATGCTCTTGTAATCTCATAACATCTTAGCTCTTGCAATATTTTCTTAGGCATACTTCATATCTCTTGGAATTTTGGCATTTTAGGCATATTTTAGTCTTTGCTTACTAGTTGCATAGTTGCATAGTAATGCATTTGTGATCAAATCCTTCAACATTTGCTTAGGTCTTGGCATAGTCATAGATTGCTCACATAAAATATGAGGGAAAACTACATATTGCAGCAATAAAAAAGGTGTAATGGAGGTCAATCATGGAGGTTGAAGATATTTGGTGAGATGATTCCTTTTATTTTCATGTTTTCCTCCTTTGTGCTTCATTATTTTCTTTGGATTTTTTTTTTATGCATTAATCTGCTAACCTAGATTTTTCCCAAATTTACATTAGTGAACCCAACACCAAAATCATATTTTTTTGCAGATTTTTGTGTTTTTGTAGGTACAGGTACGGAGCGTTGCATTCACAATTTTTTGAGCCGCAAACATTCTATCACAACGCATTTTCTCTATAGAGTGATGCATCCACCATCCCGAAATGCATTCAACTAACATCTAAAGCCACATTTGTTGTGATGCGACACATCTGAGATCCAGAACAATGCATTTGAAGGCCATGATGCATTCGATCTGCATATCGACACATCTAACTAGAAAATTCCTATGTATGAGCCTAAGCCACATTTGATGTGCAAAACGACGCATTCGCTCTGCTACAACGCATTCGTTTGGTAAATTTTATTTTAAAGTTTTTTTTTAATTTTTCATTGCAAGTTAATAGTTTAGAGGTTTTTGTAGGTTACTAATCTACTATTGCAGCATGTGGCTTTGATTTTTTGTGAGTCCAAGGCATCTTTTTAGACTACTAACAAGTAGTTTTGTAGGTTCAAATGTCCAAGCATGTTATTTTGAAACCTCTTGTGTTTGTTTTAGATTAGAAAACACTTCCATTGGTACTTTAGAAAGAAAATTTGCTTGTCTCATTTAGATTTAATTAGGAGGTTAAAATAACTTTGCTTGATTGTGCTTGAAGGTGGTAGGTGATTATGCTCTCACCTTGTGCAAACTAAGTGATTAGAAAACCAAACCCATCTATATTATGTTTTTGAACCTTAGAGGGGCCTGCCTCGAAAGATGGAATGACTCCAACTAGTTTTTCACTTAGGCCAATATATAAAAGGATGAGTCTAAATTGTCAAGTCATCATAGTATGTAGGCCTTAGTCGTGTAGTGCCATTCAAAAATGGGTACCGACCTTTTTCTTTTAAAAGGTGTAAGAGCCCCTAGTAGATTGGTTAAATCCTTAAGTGGCTTGCTATACACCCATGAGATGTCATGTCCCTGAGTATTTACTAGAACCCTTTTGTTTAGTGGCCAAAATCCCATCTATTTGCTAGTGTAGCAATGGTCATTGTGAAGGCATCCACATTCTCGCAGTTCTTAGTAGAGGTGATCAACCTGCCATGGGAGATTTATGGGGGTTTGAAGCTTGGTTGACCTGAGAAGTGAGTGCACTATAAGGGGGGTCTATGTGGCTAAGCTTTTGGATTCATCTACTAAGAATAAGTATAGTTGGGGAAACCCATGTGGAATCTAGCAAATATAGTCCTTGTCTAACCTAGGGTTGTACTTGTCTTCATTGTGCATGTTCAAACAAAATATTGTGATTTCCAAGTGTTTTTTGAAACATTGAGACAAAAAAACACCTTTCACATATTTGAAAACAATCAACCAACTTCAAACAATTCCAATTTTTTCCAAAAATTGCAAACAAACTAGGCTTATTTTGTTGTAATGCATTTTCTGCAATGTATTCGCTACCTTGTGCCACATTTGACACTTTCTACAACACATTCGCTCTGATAAGCCACATTTTCTCTAATAAGCCACATCCGCTACTCTGTGTGATTAATTTTCCTATACTACACTACATTTGATTCACATAATGTTGCAATTGCTTTACTAAGCCACATCTGCTATCTATAGAGCCACATTCGTTGAAACTTTGGTGCATCTACAAAACTCCAATGCAATCAAAACCTGAAACGATGCATTTTCTTGGAAAAAACTAAAACACTATTGTAGTCTAAAACCCAAGACCAAACTTGTCCAATATTCTACCAAACATCTTTTTCCAGCAGCCTCTGTCAAAAACTAGAAAGAAAATTTCTCAAATCTTCTATTAGTTGCATCTTTAGCTTGCATTTACCCATAGGTCCAAATTTGCAAAATTTTAGTTGCATCCTTTAGAATTCCATCATCTTCATTTGTATTCATAAATTAGTCTTTAGGTCCTCATTTCGTTTGCATATTTTGGATTAGGAAACCTTACCATACTTTGAAAAAACATTTCCTTCAAGAGTAGGTGGTCATTGGACTAAGTCAAGTTAATTTCTTTTAGTCATTGTCCTTTTTGTGAGACTTTCCAACTCAAAAGTCTAGTTAGGAAACCTCACTTTGTCATCTTGTCATCTTGTCCTTTAGCCACATTAGTAAGTCCTTTGATGACCCAAATTGAGACATAGATCAAGCTTAGGGTGGTTGAGTAACCTACTTCTAAATCATTTAGAACTTTTCATTTACATACCTTAGAACATTCAAGTCATCTTAGTCCTCATTTTGCATTTCCTTATTCCTAAAAATCCAAAAAAAATAGTCCTTATTTTCCTTTCGCATTTTCCATTTCCTTTATACAACATAGTGTCATATTGCATTCCTTATTGTCAAAAAGCCCCAAAAACATAGTTGCATTTTCATACTTTATTGTCAAAAACCCAAAAACATAGTTTGCATTTGCATCCCTTATTGGAAATCCCAAAAATATAGTGTCATCATCTAGTTGTCATTTTCATCCTCTTCCTAATTTGAGCAACTCCTTATATGGTTGAGACTAGGCTTCAAAGAAAAAGAAGATAAATGGAAAATTTTGGACAAGACACCAACACTTATATCTTTTCCAATGACATGAATCAAAACATGAACCAAGACACATATTTTATCAATCCTTTTAGTGAAATTAACATGCCTTCTTTGTCACATAACCCCTTTGAACCATTTATACAAAGGGACCAACACGGACAAGTATATGCAAAATACTTAGAATCCGTAATGCAAAATCCTAGCGTAGACTCCTTCGTGGAAGATTTAGTCTTATATGACCCAAAAAGATATCTAGCCATGCTCTTGGACCAAGGGGCTAAATTTTCACATGGCTTTGACATTAACACTTTGAGACCATCTTCTCTTATCATAATGCCAACAATAATACGAACAATACATCCAACACTAGTCAACCCTAAAACAATGCAAACAATGCCTTTTTTGGTGTCACCTCACAAATTTCCACAAGAACTATTAATGCCACCTATAATGACACATCCAACCAAAACACAATCAATGCAACATCCATTGGAGGGACACCAACTATGTCACAAGCCATGTCATAATCAATGCCAACAATGTCAACAACATCCTCACAATCAATTGGAGCTACCTTTGGATCCTCATCAATGTGGAAAAGCTCTTCAAACCCCCTATTTGGAGCTTCATCTAGTGCCATGGGAGCATTATCATCAAATCCTTTCATTAGGTCTTCACTCAATCCCTTTAGAGGAAGTAAATGATGTATTTTCATTCGAAGACCACAACCAAATGTCAACACATCATCACAACTTAATACCAATACTTCCCAAGGGAAAAACACCAACATTCCCCATGGATAATTCTATCAATATGGACAAGGCAGTCAAATGACACAACATATGACATCATTTGGGCACCAAAATATTCAAGGTTAACACATCTCGTAAATATCGACTAATATGGTTGGAGGACACATTCCTACATATGCATCACACATCCACACCCATCAACACATCCCTAATCAAAACCTACAATACCAACAACATTTGAATCAAAACACATCATACATCTCACAGCAACACATTACAAAAAAAAAACCAAAAAATCTCATCACAACAAATGGGGACCCATGGGATACCCATCACTCCCATGTGTGATGCAACAAACAATCCTATAATTGACGCTTTGATAGCTCAAGTGGAAAACTTGCAAAAACAAATAGAGACTATACAAATGTCCCATTAAAAGTCACACATGTCATATGACCTATGTCCATATCCTTTTGACACAAGTCTATACATGCCATCATTCCCTCTTGGGTATGTGGCACCAAACTTCACTAAATACAAAGGCAAGACAAACCCCATTGAACACATTTGAGAATTCATGACCAATTGTGTAGATATTTCCTTTGAACATAATTACTTAATTAGACTCTTCCCTAAGAGTCTTGTAGGCCCCACACTTGCATGGTTTTCCACATTACAAAAGGGAATAAAATCATGGGATGAACTTGCAGATAGATTTGTGGAAATTTATGCTTATAACATTGACATGGATATTTCCATCACCAACTTATGCACACTAACACAAGAAGAAGTTGGTGATACTTTTATCCCATTCTTCTAAAGATGGAGAATTCTAGCAAGTCGTTGCCATATTGACATACTTGAGAAAGAAAAAGTTGACATGTTTGTCGAAACACTCCTAGGCCCATTGAAATATGCCTTGCAAGTTCACTACTACACAACCTTCACAGACTTAGTCAAAAAGGGTGCCCAACTTGAGAAGGCCATTAATGCTAAAGGAGAACTAAAATATGGCCCTAAGAACACAAACAAAAACCCACCCATAGACAAGAATAAAAATTGGGTCAAGAACAAACACATTACCAATGATGGCATTGTTGACGCTAAGGCGGTAAACATAATGGGTCATGTACTTACTCTTAAAGGAGCTTCACCACAAAATACACCAATGACCACACTAACACCTACTACTAATTCCATTCAAAATAGTCATAACAATCAAATCAGTCAAAACCAAGGGTAGCCACGATAGACTAGACAATTCCCAAAGAGACACACATATATTCCCTTGGGTGAACCAATCAAAGATATCCTTAAAAATCTCCTTCAAAATAGTGTCACTACACTGGAAGACCCTAAGCCATATGACCCAAGACGGTTTAAACCATCATGATGGGATGACAATGCTTTTTGTGATTATCACCATTCTAAAGGGCATAAGACATCCTCTTGTCGACAACTAAGAAATTTGGTATAAGACATCATTGAAAATCGCACAATCAAATTGGGTGGACCATAATTTGTGTCAAACGTAGACCATACTATTCACAAAAACCCATTGTAGGACCATGGTTCAAATAATACCTCCACATCAGGTCCTAAGACAAGTAATAATCATGCCAACTATACCTGCACCACATTTGACTATTCTAGTGGACCTATCATTAATCACTTATGGGCTACTGATGAATACGTCAATACCATTACTATCAAAAGAGAACCTAAATGCAATGTCACTACCCATGGTGGAAAAGTCACCATAGCTAGACCTCCTCCACCTAGGCAGCCAAAAATTACAATACTCTATCCATCAACTAAGCAACCACAATCAGGACCATCTGCTAAGCAATCGCAAGCTAAGGGATAGCTTAACCTTATTGACCAACTAGGAAAAACACCTACTCAAATTTCTATACTTGATTTGCTACGCATTTCTCCTGTGCATAAGGCCATACTTGAAAAAACCTTACAAGAGTCCTTTGTCCCTCATGACATTTATGCCAATCAGCTTGAAGCCATGGTGGGATACCTCACTACACCCCATCACGTAACATTTTCAGATCAAGACTATTTGTCACCAAATTCCAATCATAATGATGCATTACACATTGAAGTCTTTATCCATAAGCATAAGGTTAGATGATCTATAGTAGATGGCAGAGTAGGACTAAACATATGCTCCTTAAAACTTGTTAAGATCCCAAGGAAACAGGAAGACTAGGATAGACTCTTTCTCCCAAGGAACAATGACAAGTCTGATTTATCTTCTAATCCCATTGGACATAACCCCAAAATATATGTCCAACCATCTGACAATAATGAACCTCATTTGGATTCATCTAACTCACCACATGACACTACTAACCCCAATGCCATTCCATTTGTCCCTTATTTTGACAATGAGTGAATCAAGTGAAGGAGAATATTGGATAGAATCCGATTGAGAGTTGGATGATGACAATTTCATTTTCAACCTCTCTAAATCTATCTACATGCTTTCCAAGTCCTCCCCACCATTCACCAATACTGATGATGGTATTTCCTTAGTCTATCCACAACTAATTGATTAGGATCAACAAGGCCCGTCGATTATGAACATATTTCAGAATGATGAGGCCATTGCAGAGTTCATGGGGCTATGTGAGGGTATACCAAGTGGAGATCACAAGGTTGGATTTTTTATTGACCTATATTTTGCAGCTTACTTTGGGGAGATTGCTCTATCCTCTAGTCACAAAATGAAAAATAAAAATAAAACAAAAAATGACACGTCTTTAGGTGAAAACCGAAAGGCACCTTCTAATGATAAAAAGGTAAAAATAAAGGATGTATTTATGGGTGAAAACATCTTCGAGGCGCCCAAGGATGGAGGACTAGACTTTCTCCCCATGACTCAAGAAAAATAAGCAATTCTCATAGAGGACACCATGGAAGTCAACATATCTACAAAAGAAGATCCTAAAATTGTCTTCTTTGCAGCATCCTTAACAGAAGAGGAGAAACCTGAATTTCACAAATTCTTTTTAGAGCATAAGATTAATTTTGCATGGTCCTATGTCGATAAGCCTAGGTTGGATCCAGAATTTTTCGTCTACCATTTTCCATTACTTCTAGATGCTAAGCAAGTAAAAAACAAGTTGCATAAAATGCATCCTCAAATCGCCTTGTTAGTCAAAGTGGAACTTAAGAAATTCTTAGATGTGGGATTCACACGGTCAATAGACTATGCTTAATGGATATCCAATCTTGTACCAGTCACAAAGCCAAATAGTTAAATACACATCTGTATGAATTTTTGGGACCTGAATAAAGAATGTCCAAAGGATGACTTTCCATTACCAAACATTGACATTATACTTGATTTTACAGGAGGATACGAGATGTTGTCCCTCATGGAAAATTTCTCGAGTTATAATCAGATTCATGTTGCCCCTGAAGATCAGCATAAAATGGCATTCACATGTCCTTGGGGTACATACTCTTGGAACATCATGCCTTTTGGTCTTAACAATACAGGCACCATGTATCAAAGAGCTATGACAACAATATTTCATGACATGATGCACAAGCTAATGGAATATTATGTGGATGAACTTTTGGAAAAGTCTTTGACACAAAAAGATCGCTTGAATGTGTTAGACAAAACCTTCAAGAGACTAGAAGAATACAAAGTCCACTTGAATCCAAAGAAATGTGTCTTTGGTGGAACATCAAGGAAATTTTTGGGATACATATTTTCTCACAGAGGCATTAAAGTTGATCCTACCAAAGTAAAAGCAATATTAGACATGCCTCCTCCAAAAGGGATAACTGAACTCAAGACATTGCAAGGCAAGCTACAATCTATCTAACACTTCATAGCACAATTGGCCAACAAGTGTCAACCATTTCAATATCTCCTACGCAAAGATATCCCATTTGTGTGGACTAGTAGATGTCAAGAGGCCTTCCAACTAAAAAAGGATTATCTATTGTCAACACCTATTCTAATGCCACCAATCAAAGGGAAACCTTTGATTTAATACATTTATACAATAACTTCGACACTTGGGGCATTACTAGCATAGAAGGAGGATGATGAGAGGGAAAAGTCTATATACTACATTAGTCAAACATTGGTCAGATATGAGCTAAATTATACATCCATTGAACACGCCTATCTGGAAGTTATCTTTGCAGCTCAAAAATTAAGACACTACATGTTGAATCACAAGACACATTTGGTGGCAAATATTGATCCCTTGAAATATCTCCTTAGTCACACAACATTGACAGGACGATTGGGAAAGTGGGTAATGATCTTGAGCAAGTATGACATTCAAAATGTGGAATAAAAAGCCATAAAAAGACAAGCGATAGCAGATCAACTGGCAGACACACCTATATAAGGAAATTATCCATTGATAGTAGAATTTCCTGATGAGTCTATATTTCATGTAGAACCTAAATCGCCTTGAAAAATTTACTTCAATGGGTCTCACACTAGTCATGGCTCAGGAGCAGGAATATTGTTTATTACACCACAAAGAGATTTCATCCCTAAGTCATTTTGAATCACCTTTCCATGTACAAATAATATTGTATAATATGAGGCACTTGTCACAGGACTCAGAATGGCCTTAAAATGCAAAATCAAAAATCTGCATGTACTCGGAGATTCTCAGTTGGTCATCAACCAAGTCAATGATGACTATGACACCAAGGATGAGAAGTTAATACCATATAAGTGAATGGTTGATAATTTTTAGTCATACTTCCACATGCTTGCTTTTGAACAGATTATGAGGGCACAAAACAAGGTTGTAGATGCAATGGCTACAATTGGCTCTCTCCTAGACATTCCAAGTAATGTGCCACAATTTGAGTTTTTGGTAGAACAACTTTTGGTTCTGACATATGACATTCCAGAATCGATGGTTTGTGAGCTTGTTGGTCCTTATTCTATGTGGTATCAAGACATCTACGACTATCTCTAGTCCCAAACCCTTCCCCTAAACCTATCCAACAACCAACGAAAGTCCTTTATCCGTAAAGCTTCCCAATACACCATCATCAGTGACACCCTATACTACCGTAGATTTGACAATACCCTTCTTCAATGTCTCGACACTAACGAAGCATGAAAAACCTTATGTGAGGTACATGAGGGTATATACAAATCCCATTCAAGTGGTCCTACTTTAGCCAAGAAGATAATGTGACTTGGGTATTAATGGCTGACAATAGAAAAGGATGCACTTGAGTTTGTTAGGACATGTTTCCATGTTAGATACATAGTGATTTGATTCATGCACCAGCATAGGAACTTTGTTCAATTACTTCTTTGTTTCCCTTCACATAATGGGGACTTTACCTCATGGGAAAAATTCATCCTACCTCTTCCAATGGCCACAAATTCATTATCACCACCACTGAGTATTTCACTAAGTGGGTCAAAGCCATCCCTCACATACATAACCGACAAACAAGTTTCCAAATTCATCCTCAACTATATCATCTGTTGATATGGAGTACCCTGGTCCATCATCACATACAATGGGCTTCCTTTCAAAAATCAAGACATTCGAGAGTTATGTGAACACTTCCACATCCAACATCATTTCTCCACACCATACTACCCACAAGGAAATGGTCAAGATGAGGCATATAATAAAACCATCATTAAAAGTCTCAAAAAGATAGTCAATGATGCTAGCCGCAACTCGCATATCCAACTTAGCCCTACTTTGTGGGCTTACTACAATAGCATTTGTGCACCCACAAGAGCCACTCCATTTTCCTTGGTCTTTGGAGCCAAAGTCATCCTTCCCATCAAGGTTGAAATTCCATCTTTAAGAGTCTCCCTAAAGGGTCTGATTGATATGAGGAATATAGACAGTCACAACTGCATGAATTAGAAATGTTAGAGGAACGTAGACATAATGCCCTGAATCACCTATAGGCATATTAGAATCATCTTTGTTGCAATTATAACAAGAGAGTCATGGTCAGAAAGTTTGACATTGGTGACTTGGTCCTCATGCAAAATCCCAAGAATCAGTCTGACAATGAAAAACCTGGAAAATTCAAACCTAATTTGTTGGGTCCTTACATCATCACATCATCATTTGGTTCTGGAGCATAACAACTAGCCACACCAAATGGTGAACAACTGATAAAGCCCATCAACAGTCTACATCTTCAAAAAAATTATGCATAACATCATAAATTCTGGCTGCAAACCATAAAAATACAAAAAAATATGAAAAATTGTCACCCTGATGAAAACCTGACAAACAGGCATCTTGGTGACACCAAAAATAAATAAATAAATGAAAACCTGGTAAAGAAATTTCATCCAATAGTAAAGAGAAATAATTTTTTCAATAGTGAAAACCTGGTAAATAGACACTTTGGATAAGTATCATTGTGAAAACCTAGAAAACAGACACCATGCATAGCCAGTTTAGCTTTTCCATCTACTATCACTCTATCTACCTTAGTCCATAATAAACACCCACTTTTCTGACACCATCATGACACCCCATCATGAAACCCTGCCATTCCTTTCATGGTTGGCAATGATTGACATCAAGTCTTGCATACCGTCCATCTTTCACCCCAAGCACATCCTTTTCACATCCTTCAAACTTGGCTAGTCCTGGACCTAACTGGGAGCAATTCATTTTATCATATGACTATAGTGGGTACCACATATGGTTCTGCCAATCATAAAATATCCTAAAAAAAGACATAAAAATCTAGTATAGAAAAATATTTTTTCTAATAATGAAAACCTAGTAAATAGTACAATAGTAAAGAATCAAAATAGATGATTGGGCACAAAGATGGTGATTTCTGTTACAGAGCACTGTGGATACATCTTCAAGACCTTTAGACTGCCAGAGGGCGCGAACCCACTAGTATGTACACAACACCCGCCTTGTCACTCTATCATTTTTCATGCATTTTTAGGGTTTTTAGAAAGGTCCATAAATGCGCCATGATGCATATGCATTCATGTAAGTCGCATTCGTGGTTGCATTCGATGCATTTGATGCATCGTGATGCAAATGCAATAGGTCCATTAAGTTTTTAATTAGGTGTGATGCATTTTCCAATTATTGAGACGCATTTGCAATATTGCAATGCAAATGAAAAGTATAGTAGCGTATTCGCAAGATTGCAATGCATATGTGAAGCTAGGTGATGAATTTGATTTGTCAATGATGCATTTGATGGACTAAGATGCAAGCAATTGAGGATGACACATTTGCATATCAAAATGACACAAGTGCCATAGCACGATGCAAATGTTGGATGAAACAACTCAAATGCCAAGTCGTGATGCAAATGAAGTCAACGCGATGGATTTAAATTTGACCATGGTTTACTAGAGTTGACCTAGTTTTAGGCTCACTTTTTTTCTTATGTTTAATTAGATAGATGGTAATAATGATTTTCAAGAATGTGCTAACTATTGTTTCTACATGTGTAGAAATAGTTACCACTAATCTATACTTGTGAGTTTAGGCCATCGACATATGCATTTCAGGATCAGCTGATGGACTGGGAGCAGAGGAAATTGATGTGACTAGGGTTGTACTATGTCACCTATATGCCCATTATCCGAGCTAATAGGGGATTGCTGACAACACTGGCTGAGAGATGGCACTTCGAGACCTATTATTTACATTTACCGACGGGGGAGGTGACTATTACCTTGGAGTACGTGCATATCAAATTTTGCATACTCTAATCAGAGGTGAGTGGTTGGTGTACAATCCACATCAAGGAGTCTAGGCTATGACTGAGTTGTATAAGGAAAATGATGGCACAGGCCTTGGTGTTGAGGGATATGAAATTCAATGGGATTACCTAGTGGAGCACTACCCATGGTGGGATGCCATGTTATGCACTTTGAATGTCGAAGTCCTGATTCCAAATCACCGAGGACGTGGATTCTCGATCGGATGGGGACATGTGCTAGTGTGGATGTGATAGGATAGGATAGTATTTGTGTGGGGGCCATGTTTTCTTGTTATGTTATATCATTAGTTGAATGAGGTAGCATATAGGGGTGTGAGTAGCATTAGCTGCGGCACAACATTACTTATGATCTAGGCCTAGGAGCATATTCTTGTCTTCCATCCACTGATTTAGAGGCCACACTTAGCATATGGGATGCATTATGTTTATCTATATGCGGGAGCGTTACAACAAACAAGAGTCAAAGAGACTAGATTTTGGTGGCATTGGATAAACACCATGACTACATTTATCTAGAGGTTGTACATGGATTGCGCATAGTGGGTCAAAGAGGGTGACCATTTGGAATTTTGCAAACAGTTATGTTATCTAATTGGGTAGATAGTATAATATCAATTGATTATAGAGATGTACTTGCCCCAATGGGTACTTTGTCAGTTTGATGAGCAGCAAGGTGTTCCTATGGGTACAACAAAGTATGTTAGATCGTCGTGAGAGCCTGCATGGGGTCCCACCATATCAGTACCATTTTTCAAGCAGAAAATAGATAGATTGGTGGCACAACCATGGGGTTGGAGTGGAGGTCCTAAAAATCTGGGGACGAATGGAGATTTTGATTTATGGTGGCAGACTCATAAACCTATTTCCCTAACAGATCTTGTGGACCAGCACCTCTGGATCGCATATACCATGGGTGGAGTGAGGAGGCTGGAGAGGTCAGTGAGAGGTAGAGATGGAGGCCAAGGTGATAGGGGGAGAGGATATGGGGGGCGAGGTGATGGAGATGGAGGGGGAGATGATAGAGGAGATGGCGGTGGCGGGAGGAGGAGGAGAGGAGGGGAAAAAGGGAGGTGGGCGAGGAGGGTTAGACAGCGAGTGGAGAGGGTACCACTAGATGCCATTCTTGAGGTTCAAAAGGAGGACGAGGAGAGAGATGAGGGGTTGAGGCAAGATGGGGTGAGATAGGAGGAGGTGAGGTAGGAGGAGGAGAGATAAGAGGAGGTGGAGATGATGAGGGAGGAGAGATAGGAGGAAGAGATGGAGGTGCATGTAGTAGAGGAGGCCATATATATTGTGGGAGGAGAGGAGGGAATTGGGGGTGAGGAGGATACTAGTGATGATGAGAAGGATCCGGACATTGGTGATGAGATGGATGAGGTATAGAGGAAACTCTGGGAAAGGATGATAGATGGAGAGCAGGACATATCCAGGTTTCCTCCATTTCCATGCAATGCCATAGTGGACAAGAGGCTAGCAGAAATTTAGAGGATCCTAGATGAGGCCACTACAAAGATCAGATCCCTATGAGCAAAGCTTTAAGTTACGCGTGTTGAGAGGGATCAAGCAGAGATGCAGTAGTGGGAGACCGAGAGCTAGTGTAGATAGTTTGCTCAGTTATATACAATTCCAATTGTAGATGTTGCTAGAGAGTTGGCTAGAGTCAGTGTGAGCAGGGTCCAATATCACATGTTATATGAGAGGGTAGTGCTAGCTAATCAGAGAGAGCTTGGGTTATCTAGATCATCCAGCAAGGCAGGGACAGGGTCAAGGAGTAGCAACCGTACTCATCGCAACCATAGTTAGAGTAGTGTGGGTAGCTCTACTTCCTTGGGGCATACATTAGGTCACATGTCCCATCACTCTCACAAGAATTATTCTAGCCACAGGTTGATTCATATTCATGGATCATCTGGGTTAGGGCACAGATCAAATCATAGCCAACCTCCAGTCACAGATCCATCGGCCTCACAGACTCAAGCTGTAATAGCCTTGCAAAATAATGCTACCATGCCTCTTATGCCATCAATATTAGTTCCTTTAGCCTCATAGACACATGTTTTCATGTCCTCATAGGTCATTAATCACCACACTCTTCTCCATGAGGGGATAAGGAGAGCACATCCTAGGATATTTTTCATTGTTCTCTTATTATAATGTTTGAGACATTATGTTATGACACTTTATATTTTGACCATCAATCCTTCAAGCTCTATTTTTAGGATTTCAAGAGGCCTTCCAACTAATAAAGGATTATCTATTATCCCCACCAATTCTAATGCCACCAATCAAAGGGAAACCTTTGATTCTATACATTTCTACAACAACTTCAGCACTACGGGCATTACTGGTGTAGAACAATCATGATGAGAGTGAGAGGGCCATATACTACATTAGTTAGACACTGGTTAGATATAAGCTAAATTATACATCCATTGAATGCACCTTTCTAGCAGTTGTCTTTGCAACTCAAAAATTAAGACACTACATGTTGAATCATAGGACACATTTGGTGGCAAAGATTGATCCCTTGAAATATCTCCTTAGTCATGTACCATTGATAGGATGCTTGGCAAAGTGGGTAATGATATTGAGTGAGTATGACATTCAATATGTGGAAAAAAAGGCCATAAAAGGACAACTGATAGCAAATCAACTGGTAGACGCACCTATACAAGGAAATCATCCATTGGTAGCATACTTTCCTGATGAGTCTATATTTCATGCAAAACCTAAATTGCCTTGGAAGCTTTACTTTGATGGGTCTCATTCTAGTCATGTCTCGTGAGCAGGATTACTGTTTATTACACCATAAGGAGATTCCATCCCTAAGTCATTTTGAATGTCCTTTCCATGTATAAATAATATTGTAGAATATGAGGCACTTGACACGGGACTCAGAATGGCCATAAAATGGAAAATCAAAAATCTACATGTCCTCAGAGATTCTCAATTGGTCATCAACCAAGTCAATGATGACTATGACACCAAGGATGAGAAGTTAATACTATATAATTGAATGGTTGACAGTTTTTATTCATACTTCCACATGCTTGCTTTTGAACAGATTCCAAGGGCACGAAACAAGGCTGCATACGCAATGGTTATAATTAGCTCTCTCCTAGACATTCCAAGTAATGTGCCACAATTTGAGTTCTTGGTAGAAAAACCTTTGGTTCCGGCATATGACATTCCAAAATCATAGATGGTTTGCGAGCTTGTTGGTCCCAATTCTCCATGGTATCAAGACATCTACGACTATCTCTAGTCCCAAACCCTTCCCCTAAACCTATCCAACAACCAACAAAAGTCCTTTATCTATAAATTTGCCTAATACACCATCATCAGTGACACCCTATGCTGTCATAGCTTTGACAATACCCTTCTTCAATTTCTCAACATTGATGAAGCACAAACAACCTTACATGAGGTACATGAGGGTATATGCAGATCTCATTTGAGTGGCCCTACTTTATCCAAGAAGATAACAAGACTTGGATATTACTGTCTGACAATAGAAAAGGATGCACTTGAGTTTTTCAAGACATGTCACCAATGTTAAATACATAGTTATTTGATTCATGCACTAGCACATGAACTTTGGTCGATTACTTCTTTGTGGCCCTTCACATAATGGGGACTCGACCTTGTGGGAAACATCCATCCTACCTCTTCCAATGGCCACAAATTCATTATCACCACCACTGAGTATTTCACTAAGTGGATCAATGCCATCCCCCTCACTTACATAACTGGGAAACAACTTTCCAAATTCATCCTCAACTATATTATCTTTCGGTATGGTGTACCCCAGTCCATCATCATTGACAATGGACATCCTTTCAAAAATCAAGATGTTCGTGAGTTATGTGAATGCTTCCACATCCAAAATCATTTCTCCACACCATAATACCCACAAGGAAATGGTCAAGCTAAGGCATATAATAAAACCATCAATAAAATTCTTAAAAAGACAGTTAATGAAATTGGTCATGATTGGCACATCCAACTCAACCCTGCTTTGTGGGCTTGTTGCACCAGCATCTACACACCCATAGGAGCCACTCCATTTTCCCTCGTCTTTGGAGCCGAATCCATCCTTCCCTTCAAGGTTGAAATTCCATCTTTAAGAGTCTCCTTGAAGGGTTTGATCGATGATGAGGAATATAGATAGTAATGAATGCATGAATTAGAAATGCTAGAGGAATGTAGGCATAATGCCCTAAATCACCTATAGGCATATCAGAATCATCTTTATCGTAGTTATAACAAGAGATTCATGGTCAAAATTTTTGATATTGATGACCTATTTCTCATGCAAAATCCCAAGAATCAGTCTAACAGAGAAAAACCTAGAAAATTTGTACCTAATTGGCTGGGTCCTTACATCATCACATCATCATTTGGTTCTGGAGCATACCAGCTAGCCACTCCAGACGATGAACAACTGACAGAGCCCATCAATAGTCCACATCTTCAAAAGTTCTATGCATTTCATCAAAAATTCTAGCCACAAACCATAAAAATACAAAAAAATTGAAAAATATGAAAAATCGTCACCCTAATGAAAACCTAGAAAACAAGCATCTTGGTGACACCAAAAATAAACAAAAAATGAAAACCTAGTAAAGAAATCCAATCCAATAGTAAAGAGAAATAAGTCATCCAATAGTCAAAACCTAGTAAATAGACACTTTGGATAAGTACCATGGCGAAAACTTGGCAAACAGGCACCATCGTAGTCAGTTTGGCTCTGCCATCTACTATCACTCTATCTACCTTAGTCTATAATAAACACCCAATTTTCTGACACCATCATGACACCCCATCGTGAAACCCTGCCATTCCTTTCATGGCTAACAATGGTTGACATCAAGTCCTGCATATCATCCATCTATCACCCCAAGCACGTCCTTTTCACATCCTTCAAACTTGGCTAGTCCTAGACCTAATTGGGGGAAATTTCTTTTATCATCCGACTGCAGTGGGTACCACACATGGTTCTACCAATCATAAAATGTCCTAAAAAAAGACCTAAAAATCTAGTAAAGAGAAATAATTCGTCCAATAGTGAAAACTTGGTAAACCTAGTAAAGAGAAATAATTTGTCCAATAGTGAAAACCTGGTAAATAGGCACTTTGGATAAGTACCATGGTGAAAACCTGGCAAATAGGTGCCCTGTGTAGTCAGTTTTTCTCTACCATCTATTGTGACTATCTACCTTAGTCCATAATAAACACCCACTTTTCTGACACCATCATGATACCCCATCGTGAAACCCTTCCATTCCTTTCATGGCTGACAACGGTTGACATCAATTCCTACATATCATCCATTTGTCACCCTAAGCACATCCTTTTCACATCCTTCAAACTTGGCTAGTCCTTGACTTGACTAGGGGCAATTCCTTTTATCATCTGACTACAGTGGGTACCACATGTGGTTCTGCCAATCATTAAATGTCCTGAAAAAGACCTAAAAATCATAAAATGTCCTAGAAAAATACCTAAATATCATAAAATGTCTTGAAAAAATATCTAAAAATCATAAAATGTCCCTAAAAAAGACCTAAAAACATAAAATGTCCTCAAAAAATACCTAAAAATCATATGTCCTAAAAAAAGACCAAAAAATAATAAAATGTCCTGAAAAAAGACCTAAAAATTGAAAAATGTCCTGAAGAAATATAAAAAAAAAGAGTTCAAATCAAAATATGTCAAAAACACAAAAATAAAGTCGTATCTTGTCAAGTCAGTCAGTCAATGTCATAGTCGAACTACATTGTGTCTACGCATTTGCTACATAGGAAAGGCTCATTTTCGGGGCCTCGAGACATTAGGTCAGTCATTTTAGGTTTGTCAAAATAAAATCATGACTTAGTCTTTTGTCATTACAACAAATTCATTGGTTGTGTCGAACTACAAGGTCTCTGAGTGTATGGCATAGGCACGATCATCAATCGATGAACCCTCGAGGCCACACTAGGTTAGTCCCTTAGGGTTCATGGCACTGCACTGGAACACATGTCAAGTGTTCTCAAGATAAACAAGTCATTGCAAAATAGACAAACTCGTACAACAAATTATGGCAATCATTTTAATCATCATGTCAATCACACCAGCATGTCAACATCGACATGTAGTCAATTTAGTCAAAACAAGTCAAATTTAGTCAACTTCAGTCAAACTCAATCAAAATTGGTCAACCTATCAACTCATGGTTATTCTTCATATGTGTCCTCTTGAAGGATCGCCTTTGTCATTTACTTGCACCTTAGGATGTGTCCTTCCTAGGCATCATCACTATCATCTAGCATTTTAAGGGATACTCTTGACATTTGAGGATCGATCCTCTCGACATCGACATTATTTAGGATGTTTCCTTCCTAAATTTGGAAAACTTTGACATTCAACACCTAAACATCATCAAACATGACAACTTTGGCATTTGACACCTTCAAACTTGGCATCTTGACATCAAAACATTTGACATTTAGAAACACTTGGAAAACATTATCTTAGCATTTGGTCGTTTGATCTTTCATCATGCTACTAGTTTCTCGAGGATGTTTTGACAATAGGATTTAGAGAAGCAGCGATGTATCATGATGATTGACTTGTCTTATCTTTTTCAGGAAGTCATGTTGCTAGTTCCTCAAGGATGTCCTGATAATAGGATTTAGAGGAGCAACAACGTTTCATGACTTGTCTTTATTGTCTTTCTATTCTATCTTATGCTTGTGGTTGATTGTGACAAAACAACTAGGGCAATTTCACTCTCAGTATGAGTCATGATCATCCTTGTCTATGACTGCTTGTCTCATGTGATGGTACGACCTTGCACACCATCGATCTATGTCATATCATGGTGTTTGTTGTTCATTACAATAATCTTCCCAATGATGATTAAGAGCAATAATTGTTAATTCATGTGGTAACATGTTGAAGGATTTGGTCCCCGCACTAACATTCATCTCCTTTTTTATTGTCATTTTGTCTCGTTCATTTCATGATGATATCCTATGACATACAAAACATAAGTGCATACATGATCATATAGGCATTGCATTAGGTTTTTACACATTCACATAACATGTAAGTGCATACATCATCCATATCGTTAAAACATACATATCACATCATAAGGTTTCATTGTCCATACATATATAGTCATGCATTAACACATCCATAATCATAAACATGGCATCCATTACAATCATACATCATGCATCCATATAATCATCACTATAACATAACATCATCATGGCATATAAGCATAAATAACCATCATATCATCATGGTATCTCATTATAAGTAGCTATCATAAAAGCATACATGGCATAGCATATAAATGACATCATCATAGGAATCATAAATGCATAAATCACATCACATAGGCATCACATAATCAACACATAATGCATCATCACATAACATATAGCATATAGGCCACATCAAAACTACATCGCATATATAATCTCAAAAAAATTATGTCATAGGATAGGAGTCATGAGATATCCCAAAAAAAGAGCTCGCAGGATCAATGGTCAAAATATAAAGTGTCATAACATAATGTCTCTAGCATAATAATAAGAGAACAATGTCAAATATCGTAGGAAGTGCTCTCCTCATCCCCTCCTGGAGAAGAGTGTGGTGACTGATGACCTATGATCAAAACTAACATAACCTGTGAAGACATGGAGGCATGTCTTTGTGAGACTGATGGAACTGATACTAATGGCATCATCGATACAGTGACATGAGGTTGTGAGGCTACTGTAGCCTGAGTCTATGAGGTCAATGGATCTGTGACTGGAGGTTGGCTATGCTTTGATCTGTGCCTTGACCTAGACAACCCATGGTTGTGACTCGACTTGTGGCTAGAAGAATGCCTATGACAGTGATGGTAACTGTGACCTAATGTATGCTCTGAGAAAGTAGAGCCACCCACACTACTTTGACTGTGAATGCTATGATTCCGACTACTACTCCCTGACCCTATACCTATCTTTTTGGATGATCTAGATAACCCAAGCTCTCTCTAGTCAACTGGCATTTCCCTCTCATATAACATGTGATACTGGCCCCTACTCGCACTGACTCTATCCAACTCTCTAGCAACATTTGTAACTAGCCCTATACACAACTGAGCAAACTGACTACACCAACACTTGGTCTCTTGCCACCGAATCTCTACCTGGTCCCTCTAAAAACATGTAACCTCAAGCTCTTCTCATAGGGATCTAATTTGTACAGTGGCCTCATCTAGTCTCCTCTACATGTCTGCTAGCCTCTAGTCCACTGTGGCATCTCATGGCAATGGAGGAACCCTAGATATGTCCTGCTCTCCATCAATCATCCACTCCTAGAGCTACCTCTCAGCCTCATCCATCCCATCCCCAATATCCATCTCATCGTTATCATCACCAACTCCCTCCTCTTCGCCTTCGACATCTAGGGACTCCTCTACTATGTGCACCTCCTCCTACCTCTCCTCCTATCTCCCCTCTACCTCTGGTTGTCTCACCTCTACCATGACCTCTGCTTGCCCCTCCTCCTACCTAACCTCCACCTCCACCTCTCCCTCCTTTCTGATCTCTGCCTCTAGTTTTCTCTCTGCCTCTTGTCTCTCCCCTTCCTATATCTCCTCCTATCTCACCCCCTCTTGCCTAGGCCCCTCATCTCTCTTCTCCTCTAGCACCTTAGGAATGAGATCTAGGATAACCCTCTCCACTCGTTGTCTCACCCTCCTGGCCTATCTCTCGTTGTCCCCCCTCTCCTCTATCTCCCGCCACCACCACCATCTCCTCCATCATCTCCTCCTCCATCCCTACCACCCCTTCCCCCATAAACTCTCCCCCCATCACCTTAGCCTCTATCTTTGCCTCTACCACTACCCCTCTGGCCTCCTTAGTGCACCCACAGTATAACTGGTCTACAATCCATAGGTGTTGGTCCATTGAGATCGATCAAGGAAGTCAGTCTGTGAGTTTTCCACCATAAATAAAAATTTGTAGTCATCCCCGGATCTGCAAGACCTCCACTCCAACCCCATGGTTGTGCCACCAACCCATCTATCTACTACTCGGAAAATGGCATTGATATGGCGGGACCCCATGCAAGCTCTCATGATGATCTAGCATACTCTATTGTACCCATAGGCACACCCTATTTCTCACTGAACTGATGAAGTACCCATTTGGGTACGTACATCTATATAATCAACTGAGACTATACTATCCATCTAATTAGATAAAGAAACTGTCTACAAAATGCCAATTGGTTGCCCTCTCTAGCCCACTATGCACAATACAACCTCTAGAAAAATGTAGTCATGGTGTGTATCTGATGCTACCAAAATCTAGTCTCTTTGACTCTAGTCTGTTGTAAAGCACCCGCATATAAGAACACATACAGTATACCATCTACTAGTTGTGGCCTCTGAATCAGTGGATGGAAGATGGGAATATGCTCCCAAGCCCAGATCATCAGCAATGTCATCCCACATCTAATGCTACTCACACCCCTGTATGCTACCTCGTGCAAGTGATGATATAACATACCAAGCAAAAAAGGCCCCCATGCAAAGACTGTCCTGTCCTGTCGCATTTGCACTAATACATCTCCCCATCCAATCGAAAATCCATGTCCCTGGAGATCTGGAATCAGCACCCCAACAATCAAAATGCATAACATGGCATCCCACCGTGGATAGTGCTCCGCTAGGTACTCCACTGAATCTCATATCCCTCAACACCAAGGCTCATGCCATCATCTTCCTCATACAACTTGGTCATAGCCTACACTCCTTGATGTGGATCGTACATCACCCACTCACCTCTGATTGGAATATGCAAAATCCGATACACATCCTCCAAGGTAATAGTCACCTCCCTCGTCGGAAAATGGAAAGAACAAGTCTCTGAGTGCCATCTCTCAGCCAGTGCTATCAATAACCCCTATTAGCCTAGATAATGAGCATATAGGTGACATAATACAACCCCAGTCACATCAATCGTCTCTACTCTCAATCTGTCAGCTGATCTCGAAACACATATGTGGATGGCCTAAACTCCCGTGTATAGATCGATGGAAGTCATTTCTGCACATGCAGAAACGAGAGTCAACACATTCTTGAAAATCATTGTTACCATCTATC
Source organism: Sequoia sempervirens (assembly GCA_007258455.2). NCBI lineage: Eukaryota > Viridiplantae > Streptophyta > Pinopsida > Cupressales > Cupressaceae > Sequoia > Sequoia sempervirens. The sequence goes on from VDFB02353493.1 coordinate 54,842,603, forward strand.
TAATTAAACATAAGCAAAAAAGTGAGCCTAAAACTAAGTCAACTCTAGTCAACCCTAGTCAAATTTAAATGTGTCGCATTGACTTCATTTGTGTCGTGGTTTGGCATTTGCATCATTTCATCCAGCATTTGTGTCGCACTATGGCACTTGCATTATTTTAACTTGCAAATGCATCATCCTCAATCACTTGCATCTCAATCCATCAAATGTGTCATTGACAATCAAATGCATCACCCCGCTTCGCTATGCATTGCAATCTTGTGAATGGATTGCTATACTTTTCATTTGCATTGCAATATTACAAATGTGTCTCAATAATTGGAAAATGTGTCACACCTAATTGAAAACCTAATGGACCTATCATGTTTGTGTCACGACACATCGAATGCATCGAACGCGACCACGAATGTGACTTGAAAACATATGCATCGTGACGCATTTGTTGACCTTCCTAAAAATGCGTTCGCGTAAGTCGCATTTGTTGACCTTCCTAAAAACCCTAAAAATGTATGAAAAATGATAAAGTGACTAGGCGGGTGTGGGGTACATACCGGTAGGTCTGCGCCCTTTGGCCGTTTGAAGGTCCTGACAATGTATCTGTGGTGCTTTGTAATAGAAATGACCATCTTTGTGCACAATCTCCTAGCTTTGAGCTCTCCAAATTTACAAGTGTGAAAGTGAAAATGAATTTACTTTTACCCATTTTCAACCTATTTATAGGGTCAAAATGGGATTTTCTTCAACTTTTTATTACTAGAGGCTCTTTTGACCAACTTTGACCAACATTTTGGCTAACTTAAACATGTTAAAATCTGAAACTGCTTGTGCCATTGCTTTTCTGGTCATCAAATTAGATTGTCGAGACACTTTGCAAATTTTTCTATCACCGAGCCAAATTTTGAAAATTCTTGAGAGGGGGTATAGATACTCCATACCTTTGTTGGGGCATTTTTCTGACTAAATTTTCTTTGTCACAATGCAATACACTGCATTATGACAAAGAGGGGAAAAATGTAGACACAAAAATGACCTAGGCCTGCAAGCTCTATTGTCGCCATATTTCTTCCTAGCATAATTGAAATTTTTAATTATGTCCTTCGGTTCACTTCCAACTATTAATTAAATCATTTTTAATTATTTAAATAATTCATGTCTTTTTATTCTTCTTGATTATTTAAATAAATACACTATATTTATTTATTTAAACGTGTTACTAATTCTATAATGTCTCTCCACAATTAAATAAGTTCCTTAATTTATTTAATTATCTTTGTCCATTATTTCCTCCTGATTATTTAAATAAATAAATTTTATTTATTTATTTAAATACATCATTAATTCCTACATGTTTTCTCATAATTAAATATTTTTTTAATTTATTTAATTATTGTCCACCTTGGCATTTTTCCCATTTTAAATAAAATTATTTATTTAAAATGGTCCTACTTTCTAATTTTCCCTCTTTTAGTAAATAATTCAAATTAATTATTTACCATCACATGACCCCACATTTTGAATTAAATTAATTTTTAATTCAAAATAGCATTTTTCCTCCATAAATCAAGTAATTTCTAATATTATTTGGTTTTTCATCTCTCTCTTTTCCTATCTTTCTTATCTCCTTGTCACATGCATTTTCAACCCTTGATTTGATTTTCTCAAATCAAATCATGTCCATGACATATTTCAAATTTACCCTAATGTTGCCCTAACCCTAATTGTGGGTTGTCACATTGAATATTGTCCATTGATTCTAGGGCATTTGTCAATCTTCAATCTTGGCCATTCATTCAAAATTGTGTTTTCTATAAAATGCCAATTTTTGTCTCATTTGCACATCTCATGCTCTAACAATCTCATGACATCTTAGCTCTTGCAATCTTGTCTTAGGCATAATTCATATCTCTTGGCATTTTGGCATTTTAGGAATATTTTAGTCTTTGCTTACTAGTTGCATAGTTGCATATTATTTCATTTGTGATCAAATCCTTAACAATTTGCTTAGGTCTTGGCATAGTCATAGATTGCTCACATAAAATCTAAGGGAAAACTACATATTGCAGCAAATAGAAAAGGTGTAATGGAGATCAGTCATGGAGGTTGAAGATATTTGGTGAGATTATTCCTTTTATTTTCATGTTTTCCTCCTTTGTGCTTCATTATATACTTTGGGTTTTATTTTTTATGCATTAATTTGCTAACATATATTTTTTCCATAGTTACAACAATTTACTTGCATTTTTAGTTAATTTTGCATGCCACGGTGAAACAAAGTGCATTTTCTTAGTTTTTCATTAGTATTTAATTACTTTTATCAATTCTTTGCATCTAGGACATTCCCCTTAGACATATTTCAATCATCTTTGCATTGGAATCTCAGGGGCATATTCTTGAGTGAGCCATCAAGGTTTTTGGATACCTCTCTCCTTTTACATGCAAAACCCTAGAAGTGTAAGAGAGTCCCCTATCTCAAAACTATTTGGTTCACCTAGCTCGTACTTTTTGTTGTTTATTGATGGTAAAATGCTATGTAAAGTTATTTTGAGCATTGTTTATTGTTGTTGCACTTAATTTCAACTATTATTAATGCTTTAATGGTGAATGCACAATTTGAAAATCTGCAATGAACCTTTGAAGTTTGCACTAGTTTCATGAGACTGTGGGATGTCCTTGGTTAAGTGGAACTCATTTTTAGGAATTTTTTCCATTGTAGCATCCTCCATTGTTACTATTCAACATTAGTTGCAAGTCTAGGAAACTTCTAACCCCTTTGCCCTTTAGACTTTTCTTTAAAATTTCAAGTTAAGAAAAAGTTTCAGCATCATTGTAAAGCCAAATCTGATGAGAAAGAAGTTTTAGCTTATTGTTCTAAACTTGCAGTAGTTGCTTACTCATTTCCAGACTTTATAAAACTCCTTTTTACAAACCCAATTTCCTCCATGCTTAATAACGATAAATGCCTTTTGTGATTACCAGCAAATCACATCAACAATTGAGTTGTTTTTGAAAGTCATGACCTAACACTTAAGACACCTGGGGTGATTTCTAAAACTTAGTTGCAGAAATTACCTTTCAAGAGAGGTAGCATACTTGTGTGTTGCCTATGTTGAGAAAGTGCAAAAACACCCATCAACAATGTTTAATTTTGTATACTATATTCATGAATGTGTATCTTAAGTGAACTATAAATTGCAAAGTTTTGTTAATTTTTGTATCTCTCTCCTATAAAATTTGCATTTTGGAAGGCATTTATGCACTTAGATTTCCTTATAGTTATGAATCATTAATGTCGTCACTTGAACCATAAAATTGAACCAATCTTGCTTGCCAATTGTAAAGAAAAAGAGAAAACCATAAGATAACATCAGTTAACAATATCATATAAAGCTACGATCTAGTATACTTGTAGTGTAGAAAAGTATCCCTTTTTCACACTTAATTTGGAAATAGTTAATGATAAAATGAGCCTAAATATGCCTTAATTTAGTGTTGTTTTATGTTTTACATATTCACATTAATTTTAGGGCCCTTTTAAACTAAATGGAATTAATTGTGCCTTATTTAGGGTGTTGTAAGGTGTGCCTTATGCTTTCACACTATCTAGGGCTTTATTAATTAATCAAGGTTAATTTTCCTTAATTATCCCCTTTAATTCAAATGCAAACCTAATTAAATGCAAATTTTGAGAGATAAACTTGGAATTCATAAATGTCATTTCACAACACTCAACTCTAGAAGATGTGTTTCCTAGGTAGGTGACCTAGGACTCATTCACCACATGATGAATGGGTCCTCACTTAATCCTAGGACCTTGATTTTGCATAACATTTCACCTTGTCTGATGTGTGTCCTAGGTAAGTGGCCTAGGATCCATTCACCACACGATGAATGGCTCCTCACTTAGACCTACAACCCCTCAAGAGATGTTTTTGGAGGTATTTTAATGATTTAAAATCCATAATTCAATTTCATCTTGTGATATTTCAATTTTGGGAATTAATCTTAAGTTATGTATAAATACAAGGTTATTTCACTATGTTTCACACTAGAGAGAAGGATCTAAGAAAATTCTCATGAGATTGTAGTAACGGAAAAAGTATCCCTTTTTCCTTAATTTGGGAATAATCTATAATATAATGGCATTAATGTTTCCATGATTTAGTGTTGTAATGTGTTTCACACATTCATATTAAGTTTAGGGCTCTTTTTAAACTAAATGGACTTGATTGTGCCTTATTTATGGTGTTGTAAGGTGTACCTTTACATCTTCACACTAATCTAGGGCTTCAGTAATTGCTTGAGGTTAGTTTTCCTCAATTGACCCCTTTAATTCAAATCCAAGCCTAATTAACTACAAATTTTGAGAGATAAAACCTAACATTTATAAATGCCAGTACAAAACACTTAATTTTGGAAGGTGTGTGTCCTAGGTAGGTGACCTAGGACCCATTCGACACATGGTGAATGTGTCCTCACTAGCTCCTAGGACCTTGATTTTACATAACATTTCACCTTGTTCAAAGTGTGTCCTAGCTAAGTAGCCTAAGATCTATTCGCCACATGGAAAATGGGTCCTCACTTAGAACTATGACCCCTCTTTTGGATATTTTTTGTGGTATTTTAATGATTTCAAATCCAAGATTTGATGTTGCTTGTGATATTTGAATTTCAAGAATTAATCTTAAGATATGTATAAATACAAAGTTATTTCACTATGTTTCATCCTAGATTTTTTATGTGAATTCATGAGATCAAGCAAGAGAATTATAGAATCATTCAAGAGTATTTCTAAGGCATTCAAGGGTAGATTTATAGAAGATTATTGCAGCAATCAAGATTCCTATTATCATGTCAAATATGGATTGCATCATGCATTTTGTTTGAGCTAATGTGTTGATGTAGCATTCAAGATCAAATAAAGCATATCAAAGGCATTGTTTCATACCAAGTTCATGATGAAGATTTGATTCATTGAGGCCACTTCATGCCAGTTTGCAAATTTGTATCCCAAGGTTTCAATTGAGGATTGGTGAGTTGTGAAATTGCATTTGTTCATTCATCATTCCTTTATGTTTTTATTCAGTTCAAGGTTTAATTACAAAAATGAAGTTTGACCAAGGAAAACCCCTATTCCCTAAAAAATAAACATTTTTCTCTCCTTTGATGTGCGATTGCAGGTTTTAGGTTGAAGATCAATTGGAGAGAAAAATTGGAGAAAGTTACAAAGTTGTTAAAGTTGTCACCTTTCTTGCAAAATCATAGAAATTTAACAAGATTTATTTCTAGCTTTCCAATAGTGCTTGACTAGAATTTGGAAGTGCATAATTAGAGGAACATAACCTAGAAATTTATTTTCTAGAGCCCTAGCTAAGACCCATTCGCCATAGAACGAATGAGTCCTCAGTGAGGTTTGAAAAAGCATTATTGGTGAAAGGTACATAGTATTTTACCCTTTCTAGATTTTCCTTTTGACTGGTAGTTGGGTTAGATTTAATTTATGTTTCTCATTTTCGTAATATAGCTTACATATTCAGTGAAATTGAGAGTGAAATTGGTTCATAATTTTGTTTCATTATGGTAAACCTATTTTCCTTCTTTTCATTTTGGTGAACTTTACTTTGTCAGCATTGTAATTTTTTGATTAATGGACTCCCTTTTCATCCTAGATTTAGATCTTGCATTCATTTGCATCTCTTTACATTGAATTAGGTATCATTTAGGGTGTCTAGTTTGCATTCAACTTTGCATTGCATATAAGGTTTTAGGATTGCATAATTTGCATTCTTTAAATCTAAAAAATACAAAAAATCAATCATCTTGCATATCATATACATCATATTAATTTTCATTTTAAAATTGAAACAAAATTACATATCAATCTAGGTTTTTTAGGTCATCATTTTTTCACATTTTAAACTTGCATTTCACATTGCATTCTACAGAAAATCAAACTGAAACTTTTTGTAATAAAATTGAATTTGAAAACCACTAAAAAAGACTTAAAAACCAGTTAAAAATTGTTTCAAAAACCTAATCTAGGACCCATTTTCCATAGGGAGAATGAGTCCTTGATCATATCATAATCTGAATTTCTAGGCATTAAAATCTTCATTTCTACATTCCTAATTGTTGCTTTCAATTTTTTGTTATCATTTGTTAAGTTTTTTATTCATCAATTTTATCATATTTAGTTTAATTTAGTACATTTAGTGCATTATGTGATTTCAAAATTACATTTACAAGACTTCATTTTTAGATTATTGCATAGTGTAATTAGAAAATTACCTTGTTTAGAATCTAAAATTTGCATTTACACATTGCATTCTAGGTCATTGCATTGCATTTTAAGCCTCTTTCCATTTTGGGGTTTGTACACTAAGTTTGTGAGACTTGTATGAGCTTTACAACTTGGTGTCCTACTAGTAATACTATTGAGAGACATAGTTTGAGGCTCATGTCATCATGTGATACACCATTCACCATGGATCTTAGGTTTTCTAACTCTCTTTCTAATAGTATTGATAATCAACACCCTATGGATCATAGCATGCATACAACATTTCCCATGACTTCCTTACCAACAACCAATGTGCATGATGTTAACAACACTATACCTACCATCACTAGTTGTAATCAATCTTTCGGGTATACCCAAATCCAAGGTGGAACTTCAATTCCTCCTTCTATAATACCCATTTCCATTCCTACATACACTAGTACTCAAGTTACCACATCCATTCAGCGTACTAGAAATGTCAACACTTCCTTAGGTATTTCCACAAGGAATCCTTCTAGCTTTGTGCATTCACGTACCATATCTCCTCAACCATCCTCCCTCACAAATTTACAATTCACTTGCCCCCCACATACATACACCACCCCACCTTACTCCCCTCCACCTTACAATAATAACAATGATGTCACCCTTAACACACTTTTGCAAAGCATGTCATCCCTTAAACAACAATGATGTCACCCTTAACACACTTTTGCAAAGCATGTCATCCTGAAAATTCCGAATCTACACCTCAAAATAGTCACCAACCTTTCAAGAAACAAAATAGGGGCTTTTTAAAACTTAATTCCCCTCAACCAAATCAACAAGTTGATAACCATGCAGCTGCCATAAAGATGACAAATCATTTTTCCTTTGGAGATAGGAATAGAAAATTTACCCCTTTACTCGGTTCCCTTCATAATATCATGTTGCAACTCTTAGAAAGAATATGCTTTCCTTACCTCCTATCAGATCTCCTGATCCTAATAAAGCCATTACCCTCAAAATATAGACCAAATTCTTATTGCCATTACAACTAACAAAATGGACATGATATGGAATATTGTAAGCATCTTAAACATCATGTGCAAGACCTCATTGAATCTAAAAATATTCTAATTGGAGGTGTGAATGATCAAGGTAATAAGTTTGTATCTCCCCCTAACCAAAATTTACAAATCCCATGTTGAATCACACTATTTCCTTTGCCAAACATAGTGAAACAAAGAATGATGTGATGAATGTTGAAAACATAAAAGATGAGAACATAGATGAAGTAGTTGAAGTAGTGGAATTTATTGAGGCTAAACCTTGTAAGGGCTCAACCAAAATGCCCCTTAATATTGCTTTCTCACAAAAGACATACTTAAACATGCACCTAATGGTCCTCTTTACATAGCTGGAAGAATCAATGACAAGCCTACTAATGGGATATTAATTGATCTCATTTGTGTAAAGAAAGTGATTACTAAAGAATTCCTATTTGTGCATGAGCTCTATCAAGATACATATGATAAACCAAAAGCATGTATCAAAATGCATAATGGTTTTTCTTTCCCTGTGATTGGCTTGATAAATCTCCCTTTAAAAGTTGGACCGAAAACATTAAGTGTCTCATTTAGCATCATTCCATCATCAGACCAATTTCGTGTGAAGTTAGGATATCCATGGCTTCACTCCATGAATGTCATCCCGACGGTTGTGCATAAATGTTTAAAGTTTTCATTTGGAAATGAAATATTTATTGTACGCCATAGTGGATTTAATTCAGTGTCTTCTCAAGGGAACTTTTTATTGGATTTCCTTTTTCCTGAGCCTATTAAACCTATTAGACCTCATGAGGAATACTTTTCATATCAAAATTTTAAGGTGAATCACATAGAAAAATTATCTCTTACAAACATGCCGCAACCTGTAATTGATCCACCTCTCCTTGACAAACCAATGATTGAACCAAAATCCATACCAAATACCCAACAACAACCTATGAAAAATCCTCCTACTATTTCCTACAAGAGACCACAAGACAATCAAAACAATCTTGTTGTACCTCCTAAAGTAAAACAAGTTTATAAATCCAAAAAGAAAGTGGTTGAACAACCTCTCATGGTTCCTCTCGTTCCTCCCCTAAGGGAAGAAAAGAAACCTATGGTTGATAAACCCACTCCTACATAATCAAAAATTGACAATAGATTGAAATGAAATCAAAATGATAGAGAGCGTAGACGTAGACATCATGTTATTGCTCGTATGTTACAAACTAAAGAAGAAAAGAACAAGACAAAAAATCAAAATCCAAACTTACCTCCTGTAATGCATGATGTCTCTTCACCCAACGTAAACAAGAACCTTATAGGGACATTATCAATTGACCTCTTGTTGTGATTAATCTAGATGATGGCATTGACATTGCAAAGATTGATGAACAAGTGCATAATGAGTTGAATCCATTGTTCTCCTCTTCCATCATCTTAAATGATAATTCTCCTAAAAAGAGTTTTGAACTTGGTGCTTCCTCTAGTTCAACACTTGTCATTGTCCTTTGGCTAGTTTTCTACCTTCTATATATACCGATCGATATTGGGATGCAGATGACCAGCCATAGGTTGACTTGCATTTGCCTTACTAGTCTTTTTCTTTGTTTTCTATCATGTTTTGTTATGTGATTGCATGTGCATAACGTGATCCCCCATTTTTTTCATTTGATTTATCTCTCTCTTTTTGTGCAATCCTCTATATGTACCTACATTCTTCTCCATGTCATAAACATTTTATTTTTTGTTTGTCTTTTTCTTTCCTTTTAGGGATGACACAAGGTGTCAAGACATTTAGGTCTCTTCCATGTTGACCCGAATTGATTTTTCTTGTTTTCACTCTCTTTGTGTCATACTTCTAGTTCTATGAGTATTTGGGGAATGATGTTTCCGATCTCTATAAGAACATTGTAGCAAAGATATATTGACCCTGAATCCTTAGATATCTTATGTATTATTGGGGGCAACCCCTCCTTCCTTTTTCATGGCGTAGCTTCATTTCAGAAACATATGACTTGGCATAGGGCTTTTTGAGGAAGATCTCATGTCTTAGGAGTAAAAATCGGCTACTTTAAAGCAATTGATCATAGCAACAATGTTAGCAACCGCTTTAAAGTGGGGGCATACATCAATAATAGCTTTTGACATTTTTGCACGTTTCATGGTGTGATTTTACTTTTTCTTGTGATGTGTCCTTTTCTTGGTGGTGTCATTGGGTTTCATGTCCTCCAAGAGTGTAATATTTCTTAGTGTACAAGTTTCCTCTTAGTGGCACTGATGCGACATGTTGCATTCCCTAAGTTGTGAATCTTTTACTCTTCATTTGTCCTATCTTGGAGACATTAGGCACGATGTGCCCTAAGAAGAATACCTTACACGAACTAAGAAAAATCCATTTAAATAAAAACTATTACTAGCATTATTGTTCATAAGTATTAACAATACACAGCTTGTAAGCCTTATGAATCTCAAAACTCTAATTCAAGGCCACCAAGCATAATGAAACTTGTTAAGCCCTATCAAGCTTGAAACACTAAATTCAAGGCCACTTAGAGTAACACACCTTGATTGCATGTGGAGCCTTGCCTAGAATTTGTAATATAGGGGGATTCACTACTCACGAGTTTTCTTCACTCAGAGAGCCTCACGCGATGAACTTCCCTATATTACCTCAATGGAACAGCAGCAGAAGTTTCAGAATCTGAAATAGCAAGTCTCAGAGATTCTCTGGATAAACTGACAATCTCTTGGCCAAAGGACAACAGTGCAAAATACGGATGACAGCGCAACGTGCTAGCATCCCAAAGGCACATTGGCATCCCGTATAGACTAGGGAGCGAGAATGTCACAGAAAATAGTAGAGTGAATGCTTCTATCCTAATTACTAAGAACTTACAGAACAATAGAGTGTAGTAGAATTAAAGTAAAGTAAATAATAAATGATAAGGGTAAGGAGTAGAAAGGAAGGGAATACTTACAACCGTGTGAATGATGAAGCTTCCAGCTCATGAGTATCTTCAATACCTACACACAAGAGGAAGAGAAAAATTATTGGGTAGCTATATAGGGGCCTGCCTCAGTCAGACCCTATTTTGTTGTTCCTGCCTCCATGAACAACCAGATAAATAGAGAGAAAATTAGAAATGAAGTAAAGAGCACTTAAAGCACTAAAAAATAGTGTTATGCTACTCAACCAAGTAATAGAGGATAGGAGTGAAATCTTACCACCTCCACCAAGAGCGCTCAAGGCTAATGAGGGAGAAAATGAGAGGAACTCAAGCCTCTATTGCCATGGTTTTTTGTTCCACACTTGCTCTACTGAAGTGGTAGAGTGTTGATGTTGCTTCTATGAAGTGTAAAGTGTTTGGAGAGCTAAGAGATGGTTTAGAGAGAGCTAGAGTGAAGCTAGAAATGGAGGAAGAGTTGAAATGCTTGTTGAAGGAGTGAATTTGAAGGGGAGATGAAGAAAATGGCCATATTCAAGTCAGTGGACTGAGGAGGGCGTTACAAATTGACCCCCAATGGGAAGTGTAATGCCTCTATAGGCTCCAAACTTGAGAATCTGTCAGGGACGTAAGAATGCCACGCGGACATCTGCACGCCACGCGAGCTTCCTCAACAGAAATGCTCCCACCGATTCTCAAAATAGGCACCAAGTGTGATGCAAGCAGGGGCTTAGGTGGAATTAAGCCTCCAAACTTGGTTTTCTAAGGTGGATAAAGGAAAAAGGGGGATTTGCACATGGGGTGAAAATTCACTCTTATACATTTTTCCCCCACTTTAGTGAGCATGAACACTGATGAGTGCTTAGTAAAGTAGATCAAGAAGAGAGTAAGGTTACAAAAGTGTACTTGAACCGTCAAGGAAGTAGTACTCGATCTGGAATACCTAAATGTGCAAGAAAATCGAAGGACTCCATAGCTACTCAAAACTATGAAGTTGGAACAACAAAGCATCTTACAGGCCCGTGGACCTGCAAGGAGGAATCCCCCAAGATCTCTCACATGAAGGAAGCCCCAAGAAGTGCCCTACAGGTAGTTCATCCTATAGGGAAGGTATTCTCCATGAACTCAAGCATGAATAATACCAAAAGAAGTTCCCTAAAGGTACTCGGTCTTATAGGGAAGGTATCCTCCACAAACTCAAGCATGAAGAATACACCCTACAAGTACTCGGTCATGTAGGGGAGCCACCCCCAATATCTCTTGCATGGAGGAAGCTCTAAGGAAAGCACCCTACAAGTTCTCAATCTTTCAGGGAGGTATCCCCCAATATCTCTCTCATGGAGGAACCTAAGAAAGAAAACTCCGCAGAGTTAGGAAGTGGTGACACGTCTACCTGCAGATAGAACATGTCAAAAGCGGTCAGTCACGCAGACCATCAATAAGTAAAACTTTCAAAGGGGTCCCTCGGGAACCCTTCAAAAGGAGAGGGGTCCACTCAAGGAATTTTTTGTTTGAAAGGTAAGGTCTAGTCAGGTTGCCCCTGAGCTAGACGTGAAAGGGCGAATGGAATAATCTTTGTTGGGCTGCCCCCAAGCTAGACATGAAAGAATCCATTCATTGTAAAGGCTTCAAAATAAGGGTCCCTTGGGAACCCTTCATGAGGAAGAAACAGGGGGGGTCCACTCAAGGGATGCACTATTTGAGAAGCAAGGTCTATTCAAGTTTCCCCTGAGCTAGACGCAAAGTTGTGAAATAGGTCTAGTTAGGCTACCCCCAAGCTAGACGCCAATGAATTCATTTGAGAGAAAAGCTTTCAAAGAGGTCCCTCGAGAACCCTTCAAAAGAGAAAAAGGGACCCACTCAAGGGACACTTCATTTGAAATACATAGTGAAGAGAGGGGTCCTTAAGAAGGACACACATCTCTGAAATGAGCTATCACTGCCCCCAACGTACAGGGGAGGAGAATAGGCAAAATACTTAGAACATGATAGAGGTAAACCTTGATATCACTTTTCATGCGAAGAAAAGGCAGGTGTGTCAATCAAATAGGAGTTTGATGGCACCTGAATCATAGATTTTTTGTATTTTGTCTTTCAAGGCTTTACATTCGCTAATGGAATGACCAAGCACTCGATGGTATGCATAGAAAGGATGTTCTCCTTCATCATGTTTATGAAATTTCTTGCATGTAGGAGAAGGAAGAGTGATTAAGTGGGATTTTAGAAGCTACAACAAAATACGCTCTTGCTCAGATAAAGGATGAGGATTAGGAAGCAACCCTTTCTCTTGTGGAGAAAAGTTTGACTTCTCACGAGAAGAAGATATGAAGCTAGAAGACAATGGGGGAAGAATCTTCTCAACAGGATGAGGTTGAGAAGAATTTATGTCACTCAACCATGGCTTCCGTTTAGATTTTTTTTCTAAGCAACCAAGTCCCAAATTATTCTTACCATGGGGATTAAATTCTATAGGGACTTAAATGCCTTGTTCATTGCACCCACAACCTTTACACTCATAGCCATATTTAGAGACAAGCTTAAATTTGGGGTCATAACTTTTTTGTAGATCTTGAAAAGAAGGGGGATCCTCATAGAGATCATTTTCCCAACAATGGGGATCACACTCCTCTAGGATATTACCATCATCCTTATTAACAAGACTGCCAACACTGTCTTCTTTAGTAGAAGTGTAATCATCCTCCTCAGAAGGAGGATCAATACTAAGAACATTGCAATTTTCATCTACATTTCCCCATGATGCAGAATAACAACCATCTTTGATAGCAGGTGTGGATGATGTCATTGGAAGGTCTAAGTGGATCGGGTTGACTTTATATTCTTGAATGAAGGAATCTGTAAAGTCTAAGGAACCCCAATCATCACCAAGATGTGCATTTGAGGTAGAAGCAGTGGACTTAGTATTTCTTACTTCAGAAGGATCTTCTTCAGGGACATTTATCTCAAGAGTATCCTTTGTAGTAGGTACTGCTAGAGTAAACATCGACACATTGGAAGATACTGAAGGAATAAGAGTAGGCACAACTAAAGCTTGACTGGCAGTTACTATTTCACATAATCACATAGCATCAAGGTCAGCCTTGACTGTGACTACTTTATTCAAATTGCAAATGAACTTAATAGATTTGTGTAGGGTAGATAGGACTGCACCCATAGCATGAATCCCTGATCTACCAAGAAGAAGGTTACATAGTAATTTTTCTGCCATAACATATACAAGTGTAGGTATAGTAACGGGTCCCAACCTCAAAGGCAAGACTATCCATGAAGGACAACAGAAGAAGTATTAATAAAAGATGATTCAATATTAATCTTAGGCAATAGATTGATGCTACATACATTGAGCGTTGAACTGGCATCAATGAGAGTATGTCTAATACCAATTTTATTAATATTAACTACAATCATCAAAGGGTCCACTTCCTTCTATACTTCTGGAGGCAAGAGCTCCTTCAGATAGAACGTAATATTTGGAAAATCTACACAAATATACGCCATCAATGCATTAGCATCCACCGGCCTAGCAGAAGAAGGCAAGAGGATCTTTTGCAAGGCTTCCTGAAGCATACCTTGGTAAACCAATGTAGACTGAAGCAAGTCCCACAATGAGATTTTATCTGGAGGAACCTGAGGTTGCTCGAAAAGATCGTAATCACTGGGAGCTTTAGTTATAGGTTTAGGAGCTAAAGGAAGACTTGACTTTTTATTCATTTTATTCTAATAAGTATGAGCTACTGCTCTATAAGAGGGAGCCTTAGAAATATCAGGATAGTCACTATCGAATGGAACACCATTAATAGAAAAAAACCTTTTAGAAGAAGCACTAGCTAGATTCATGTAAATGATCGGTCTCTTTGGCCTTTGAGAGGCAACAGAGACAGACTACATTTACAAAATTTTCACAGCTAGTAGAACAATTACTTGAATAGATATTCTCAACATCAATCCAAATAGGATCGAATGTGGAATAATTATTTGAAGGAACATTCTCAACATTAATCCAGGGAGAATCGGATGTGGAAGGAGGTTCATCATTCACTAATGCAACCTCTCCAGGAGAGAGTGCATCAGAACAAAGATGAGATTTATTATTCACAAATGCAATGTCTCTAGAAGAGAGTGCATTAGAATGAAGGGGAATTTCATCATTCACAAATCAAACATCTCTAGAAGAGAGTGCATTGGAATGAATAGAAGGTAGATTAACATTAAGCAAAGTATCAATGATTTCACCTTCTTGCAACAAAATATCCTCTGAAGCTAGAGGACTTTCGTAAGAAGGATCAAAGATACCAAGTGACATGGGTAAATCCAAGTCACCATCACATGCATGAAATGGAACATCATTAACATTTTGAACAAAAATGAAACTGAACTAATAAAAGAAGATATTAAATTCATTACAATTTTTTTGGTATTTTCTATGTTCTAGTAAATCATGTTTTCAGAGGTCTCCAGAGAATAATTTGGGGTCGGAACTTGCATCGGTCCCTAAAATTCAACCACTAAAGGAACTAGTATTTTAGGGACTAAACTAGTTCTCTATGAGACATTTCCAACAGTGCAAACAGTTCTGAATTCCGAGCACCGAGTCAAAAGTTATGACCCTGCCAAGTAGGGGTAAATAAATTCCTAGTTTTTCAAAGAACACTATTCTTCACATCGAGTTCACCAAAATATAATATAGGGGGATTTGTTACTCATGAGTTCTCTTCACTCAAAGAGCCTCACGAGGTGAAGTACCCTATATTACCTCAATCGAATAGCAGCAGAAGTTTTAGAATCCAAAAGAGAAGGTCACAAAGATTCTCTGGACAAACTGACAAGCTCTCAGCCAGAGGACGACAGCATAGAATACGGATGAAAGAGCGGCGCGCTGGCATCTCATACAAACTAGGGAACAAGAATGTCACAAAAAATAGTAGAGTGAATGCTTCTATCCTAATTACTAAGAACTTACAGAACAGCAGAGTGTAGTAGAACTAAAGTAAAGTAAATAATCAATGATAAGGGTAAGGAGTAGAAAGGAAGGGAATACCTACAACCATGCAATGATGAAGCTTCCAACTCATGAGTGTCTTCAATACCTGCACACAAGAGGGAGAGAAAAATTGTTGGGTAGCTATATAGGGACCTTCCTCAGTTAGACCCCAATTTGGTGTTCCCACCTCCACAGACAGCCAGATAGATAGAGAGAAAAGTAGAAATGAAGTAAAGAGCACTTAAACCACTACAAAACAGTGTTATGCTACTCAACCAAGTAATAGAGGAGGAGTGAAATCTTACCACCTCCACCAAGAGTGCTCAAGGAAAATGGGGGAGAAAATTAGAGGAAATCAAGCCTCTACTCCCATGGTGTTTTGTTCCACACTTGCTCTACTGAAGTGGTGGAGTGTTGATTTTGTTGCTATGAAGTGTAAAGTGTTTGGAGAGTTGAGAGAGGGTTTAGAGAGAGCTAGATTGAAGCTAGAAATGGAGGAAGAGTTTAAATTCTTGTTGAAGGAGTGAATTTGAAGGGGAGATGAAGAAAACATCCATATTCAGGTCGTTCGGCTAAGGAGGGCATTACAGATCGACCCCCAATGGGAAGTGTAACGCCTTTGCAAGCTCCAAACGTGGGAATCTGTCAGGGATGTAAGTGCATCGCACAAACGTTTGCATGTCATGTGGGCATCCTTGATAGAAATACCCCACCGACACTCAAAACAGGCACCAATTGTGATGCAAGCAGCGGGCTTAGGTGGAATTAAGCCTCTGAACTTGGTTTTCTAAGGTGGATAAAGGAAAAAAGGGGATTTGCACATGGGTTGAAAATTCGCTCTTATACAACATTGTGATGCCTTAAAGAAGTTGTCGGGAGGATGGATTTGATATGGTATGGGAGCCTAATACGATTCTCTCATTTTCCACCCTATTGAAAGACTCACCTAGTGGACAACCTAGAGTTTCGCTACCTCAAAGTGATTGCAAACCAATAGCTTAGTGTAGACATGTAAAATTGACTTAACACCTATCACAATTTGGAACATCTTGAAATGACTCCAAATCAACTTGAAACGTCTCAAAACGACTCTGAATAAACTTAGAACATCTTGAAAAGACTCTAAATAAAGTCAGAACATCTCGAAACGTCTTGGAATTAACTCAAAACATCTTGAAATCATCCCACAATCATCAAATAGCATCTAAAACCCTAATTTCCTCTATTAGTTGAATAATATAATGTTATTTAATTAATTCACTTTTTCATCATTTTGACCAATTATATAAATTACATTTATTTAATAAAGTCCTAATCTAATCTTATTTCCTCCTGATTAGTCAAACAATGCCAATTATTTGATTACATCACTAAATCACCTTATTCCCCTAAATTGATTAAATTATCAAATCATAATAATTTAATTATGACATTTTCCCTCCAACACTGATACATTTTGGCATTTTTTTCGACGGTGTGGATGTCGGGCCGGAATTTCGATGTTTCAAATGCCGTCGAAATTCCAACACAATAACAATGACGAAGAGCCGTCGGAATTCCAACGACCCACCATCGAAAAAAATGCCAAAATGTATCAGTGCAAAATTTGAATAATCAAATCAAACTATTCAAATAATTTATCAAAAATCAAATTAAACTAATGCAACTTTATTTGCAAAAGTCAAACTTGATTTGCACATTCAACTCCAAAAAGGAATTAATTAATTAAATAAATTAATTCATATTCTTCACCCACTTTCTAATTGAGAAAATCATGGGTTGCTAACTGTGCAATCTAATTTTGCTAAATAGTCAACCTATTTCCTAACTAAAATCAATCAATTGCTAATTGATCAATCAATTCTTGACTGATCAATCTAAACCATAACTAACCAATCTATTCTTCAATCACCCAAATTGTGTAGTCAACTTTACACAATCTTCTCATGTCTAAATCCTCTCAACACATTTTAACCGTTGATCTGGATATTCTCCAGTGTGGTCTTGATCATTGATTTGAAATCTATTTTCCTATATAACAAACCTCTCTCCTCACAAATATGGATTGGAGAAGCAACATACCTTATGCAAGGAATTATTGTCAAGATCATCCTTGAGAGAGCTCCATTCCTTCCTTCGATCAACCAAGCATTCATCCACACTTTGCACACAAACTTTGGAGGCTTCGTTGTGATAAGAGCAATCCAACTTCAAGCAAATACACTCCGCTATGGGATGGTGAAACTATCATTTTCTTTAATTTCATTTGGTAATTAGTAGGTTTTTTACTAAAGTGGGGACAAAATGTAGTAGCATAAAAAGTATCCCTTTTTCCTTGATTTGGGAATAATCAATAATAAAATAAGCTTAATGTTGCCTTGATTTAGTATTGTAATGTGTTTCACACATTCGCATTAAGTTTAGGGCCCTTTTTAAACTAAATAGACTTTATTGTTCCTTATTTAGGGTGTTGTAAGGTCTACCTTTACACTTTCACACTAATCTAGGGCTTCATTTATTGATTGAGGTTAATTTTCCTTAATTGGACCCTTTAATTCAAATCCAAGCCTAATTAATTGCAAATTTTGAGAGATAAAACCTGACATTCATAAATTCCATTACACAACACTTAATTTTAGAAGAAGTGTGTCCTAGGTAGGTGATATAGGACCCATTCACCACATGGAAAATGGGTCCTCACTAGGTCCTAAGACCCTAATTTTACATAACATTTCACCTTGTCTGAAGTGTGTCCTAGGTAAGTGGCCTAGGACCCATTTGACATATAGTGAATGGGTCCTCACTTAGACCTTGGACCCCTCTTTTGTATATGTTTTTGGTAGTATTTTAATGATTTCAAATCCAATATTTGATGTCGTCTTGTGATATTTGAATTGTGGGAATTAATCTTAAGATATGTATAAATACAAGGTTATTTCACTTTGTTTCATCCTCGAATTTTTATGTGACTTAATGAGATCAAGAAATAGCATTATAGAAGCATTCAAGAGAATATTTATAGAATATTATTGGAGCAATCTAGACTCCTATTCTCATGTCAAAGATGGATTGCATCATGCATGTTGTTTGAGCTAATGTGTTGATGTAGAATTCAAGATCAAATAATGAATATCAATGGCATTGTTTCATATCAAGTTCATGATCAAGATCTACATTCATTGAGGATACTTCACGCTAGTTTGTATATTTGTATCCCAAGGTTTCAATTTAGGATGGGTGATTTATAAAATTGAATTTTTTCATTCATCATTCCTTTATGTTTTTATTCATTTCAAGGTTTAATTACCAAAATGGGGTTTCACCAAGGCAAACCCCTATTCCCTAACAAAACAATATTTTTCTCTCCTTTGGTGTGTGATTGCAAGTTTTAGGTTGAAGATTAATTAGTGAGAAAGATTGGAGAAAGTTGAAATTTTTTCATAGTTGTCACATTTCTTGCAAAATCATGGAAATTGAGCTATGGGATTTATTTCCAGCTTTTTGATGGTGACTGACTAGAATCTAGAAGTGCAGACTGAGAGGAACAGAACCTAGAAAATAATTTTCTAGAGCCCTAGCCAGGGCCCATTCACCATAGGGTTAATGAGTCCTCAATGAGGTTTGAGAAATTATTTTTGGTGAAAGGTACATAGTATTTGACCATTTCTAGATCTACCTTTTGTCTAGTAGTTGGGTTAGATTTATTTTTATTTCTCATTTGCATAATATAGCATACATATTGAATGAAATTGGTCCACCATTTTGTTTCATTATGGTAAACCTATTTACCACCTTTTCATAGATCAAGCATTAAAAATCTAGAAGCAAGCAAGAGTGAAGTCTTGGAGCAACATTATAGTTTTTTGCAGGTCTTCAAGCTCATTTTGTTGTCAAAGATCAAGCATTATTGAAGAAGTGATGATAGATGCCTATGGAGAATCATGATGGATTCTAGGTTTTGGGAGAAGCATCATGAGATTCAACCAAGCCTAATGACTTGTTTCCTAAGATATTCCATCTTCTATGATCATTCTATTTTTATCCTAAAGAGAGGTATATTCAGATTTATGACTTATTAAGGGGATTTGGTATCTCCTAAAGTAGGTATTTTGCATTGTTCATGTTTCATTCTAGGATCATATTTTAACACACTTGAGTAGGGTTTCTTTGCATCACTGGAGATCTTAATCTTAGATACACTTAAGGTTAGGATTGCACACACATTTCATATTTCATATTTCCATTTATCGTCAAGGTTTAATTAACAAGCTTGGGATTTGACCAAGGAAAATCCCTATCCACCAACAAACATCAAATATTTTGTAGATTGCTGACAAATATGGATCCAAAAGTAAGTATTTCAAGTTACAAGAAGGAATTTCAGGTCTAGAACTTCAAATTCAAATTCATAGTTTTTTGGAAGAGCCTACCAAGACCCATTTTCATTAGGGTGAATGAGTCCCTATTAGGGTTACAAAGGCAGTAGGTTTTCACAGTTCATAAGCTACAATTTCTGATTTAGAGTCTTCCACAAAATTCTACCAAGACCCATTCACCATAGGGTGAATGAGTCCCTATTAGGGTTACAAAAACATCAAGTTTTGACAAGTACACATCATTTATTACACTCAGTTTTTCTAGAAAGTTCATTGTTTCCTTCTATTTTATGATAAATCTCTTCATTGCACTTTGTGGATCTAGGTTTAGAGTATTTTTGTTATTTAAATTTTTTCTCCCTAAAATACTACTTGACCTAGACCCTCATCCTAGAAAAAAGGGAAATCTAAAGATTCACATCTTAGGTTGACTCTCCTAAGGGTCGTTAGTCAATGTTTGATGTGTATCTCATTTCCTAATGATTTGAAGAAAGATAGGACCCCCTTTGTTCCTCTTTGGATCTACTTTTCCATTTTGGGACCCTACTTTTATTCATTTCAATATTGTAAAGTGAAAATAAAAAAGTGTATCATATCACCTAGATCACTAACCTACTAAAGAGGATCCATGCATGTGACTATGGTGGCTATATCTAGACTCCCTCATGGGGTTGGGGGAATAGTATCTATTTATTTGATCATCTCCCCATGCTCATAGGCACTCAATTTCTTAGGTTAGTAGGTTTTTCTTGTGATATGTGAGGACGAGACCTAGGTATCTCCTCATGGAAATCATCGGCCTCCTCCTACTCCTCTAGACCTCCTTCAGCTACTATAGTCATCTTCTCATACTCCTCCTCATCATGTCCACCTACATCTTTATTCTCATCCTCATCCTCCTCCTTGGAATCCTCTCTATGTCATGGCCATGGCCTAGGATTTCCAATAGGATGATCTGTAGGAAATATGGGAGATAGATGTGCAATGTTCTACCATCTAGTGTATATAGTACTAGATCCAACATCATCCATATCATACATTGGATGTGTGTCTAACTCCTCATTATATAAATCGCTTAATTATA
Source organism: Sequoia sempervirens (assembly GCA_007258455.2). NCBI lineage: Eukaryota > Viridiplantae > Streptophyta > Pinopsida > Cupressales > Cupressaceae > Sequoia > Sequoia sempervirens. The sequence goes on from VDFB02353493.1 coordinate 54,863,318, forward strand.
TGTCTATAATGGTAGGATGTCCTATGTCTTATGTCTTGGCACCACTATGAGTCAACCTAAGATAGGTCAATAGAGGGATGGGAACCCCTTGAATATGACCAAATTGTATAGTCACTTTCTCATAGTAAAAATGCATCACAATGTACTCATAATGACCAATCAAAAAAGGTATTGCATTACATCCTTGTAAGTTATTATGATAGGCCAATCTAGAGCTATAAATTCCTATAGGATCTCAAAATCACATCTATAACATCTAATCAGTCAAATTTGATGTTCTAGTATAGCAAGTCATCATACTTCCATGGCCTCTTCAAAGGGTAATAAAAGGATCCTGAATAGGTCCATGCTACCTCTATAGGATATCCCATGGCCTACATGTAGTGATGTGCTTGAACACACACACCTCAAGAAGGGTGCATGTCATAAGACTCTACATCTAATAATGGATATATTACCCAAGATCATAGTATAGGTATGCTAGCATGCTTCACCCCTAGTCAAACACAATCAGTTGCACATCGATCACTTATATATATGAATGAGGCATGCATGTAGATATTTTCCTCATCTATGTGGTGTTACTGTTAGTGTTATAGTTGTGATCATGATCCAATAAATGATCTAAACCTCAACATCTCCATATAGTACCCATAATGGTTGAATTTGATTCTTTCCATCCTATAACATATCACGGTTGATGCAATAGTACTAGTCATCTAAGATCTCATTTCAGGCCATCCCCTCCCAATGGCTAATGATCCTTCCACATATGGTTATCTAAATAATGTGATATACATCCTCTAATGTCACCATCATCTCTCTCATTGAAAGATAGAAAGTAGAGGTGTCTACATCCCATTGCTCCATGAGTTCCATCAAAATTACATCATATTATCTCATGGTGAGCATGGTATACACCCAACATAGAACAACATCACATAGGTGATGGTGCTCAACCATAGAGAGTAGTGGGATGTGGTCATGAAGAAGAGTGTATATGTGACCCCCTAGGTTCTCTCACATATATGGTGGTTTATGTCATCCAAGAAAAATATTATCTCATTAGTTATGCATTAATTGATAAGAAAAAATAAAGTAGTAAATCACAAAATTCTAAATACTTTGTGCCTATTCAAGGGTGCCCATACTGGTCAGGGGCACCCATGTTGGTCATGAGTTCCCATGATGGTATAGAGAACCACTCTTGGTTAGGGATGCCCTAAAGGGTCTAGGGTGAAAAACTTGGTAAGGGGTGCCCCCTTCCTAAGGATTATTTTTTTATTAGATGAGGTGAGATAGTGTGTTCTCTAAGATTGAATTGACGATAAGATACCATCAAATTTTCATTCATGTGGCTAATATTCATTAAACGGTATTTTGCACCCATTATGGGAACTACAAGTTTATAAGGGTTCCATTAGGGTTGATAAATGATCCTTCTTATATCCATGTTTGATGAATGGTGTATTTCTTACCTATATTGACCAAATTTTCCTAGTATTCCTAAATGGTATTCTAATTTAATTGAGGATAGTGGAGGATCATAAGGTCCTCTTGCACTAAGTTCTTTAGTTTTTTCATGACCATCAACTTTATAGCAACATAGAAAAGTGTGAGTTCTTCCATTTTGAGCTAATATATTTAGGTCACATTATATCTAGTAAGGGTATCTCAATATATCCATCAAATATTTAGGTCATTGTGGATTTTCTACCACCCTTGAGTGTCTTAAATTTTTGTAGCTTCATGGGCTTACTAGGTTATTATTGTTGATATTTTAGAGATTTCTCTAGAGTGGCTCATCCCATCACTTCTATTTAGAGGAAAGAAATTTTTTTTTGGCCTAAGAAGTGTGGGTAAACCTTCCAAGTTCTTAAGGAATGGTTGACCAATGCATCCATCTTGATAGTGCTAGATCCAATGGTAGATTTTCTAGTTTACACAATGAATCATTGGATGGATTGGGGGTATCCCTTATCCAATAAGGTTGGGTGATTTCTTATTATTCTCAAAATCTAAAGGATCATGAGCTAAAATGTCCCACCCATGATTTAGAGTTAGTTGTTTTGTTCATACACTTATGAAATGAAGGCAATTTATTTTGGGCCATCAACTTTAGCTCAATATTGATCATAATTTTGTGCAATATATATTTACTAAATTGAATTTAAATGCTTGATAGTATTACTAGATATATTTTTTTATAATGAATTTGGTGTTCATTACATAAAATGGAATAATAATGTGGTCATATAAACCCTAATTAGAATATGACATGAGGCTTCAATTTTGACCTTGGGTACAAATCTGTGGATTCTTATTTGGTGGAACTTCTTGCAGATCTATGGTATCAAAAGGTGAGAATAGAGATAGAGTACTAGAGATATTTTGTGAACAAGTTTTCTACAACTATTCCTTCAAATCAAATGGACTATATAACATCTTGGTGATATTTATATCCTACCCTCAAATGGTCCCTATTCATTTATTTTGTCTAAAGAACATCATGCCTTATGTTTAGTTCATCCTATTGTTAATAAAATGCATGCCAAACTTAGGTAGATGTTTCATTAGGTAGGGATGAGATGTGATGTTGATTTTATGGCTAGATTCCTAGAGTGTAAAAATATGAAGTTTGAGCATCAACTTCTAGTAGGTCTCCTACAACCACACAACATTCCCAAGTGTAAATGAGATACAATTTATTTAGATTTAATTTTTAAAATACATATGTCCTTGCATTTCCATGATGCTTTTATGGTGATGGTAGAAAATTTAACTAAAGTTGCTCATTTTTTCCTATGAGATTTTTGTATAGTGCTACATATGTGGCATATGTGTTCATGGAGGATATTGTGTGTGTACAAAAAGTACCTTGTAGGATCATCTTTGATCATGATCAAGTGTTCTTTTTTATGTTGTGGACCTCCTTATAGCATACCTTGGGTGTCAAAATTAATTTTAGTTATCCCTAGATCGTCTTGAGATAGATGGATAGATGGATAGACTGAATCAAGTGCTAGAGCATATTCTTTGCATTTTTTTTATTGATCAATAATATAGATGGGAGGAATATTTTTTCCTTTTGGAGGTTTCCTATAATAATGGGTACCATAGTTTTCTTGGAATGTCATTGATTCAATCTTTTTATGGTTGACCTTTTCATACCTTGTTGAGTTGGGATAGATTAGAGGACCATGTTATCTTGGGTCCATAGATGCTCTAGGACATGGATTAGTACATGGTTTAGATTAGGGGTCATTTTTTATTTCTTTGGATTGTCAGAAGAATTATGCCAATGCCAAGAGATTAAATTGATATTTTATAGTAGGTGATTGTGTGTTCTTGAGAGTGAGACCATGTAAAGATCCCCATACATTATGGGGAGGGGTCTAAGATTGAACCATGATTTTTTGGACCCTTTAATATTTGTATGAGGATTGTTCATGTCACCTAAAACCTTTTCTTGTCTCTATCCTTTCACACATCCATAACATGTTTCATGTTTTAATTCTCAGGTAGTATATTATGGATGTGACCCATAAAATTGATCAAGGTCATTTGTAGTTCGAGGAAGGTGGGTATATTTCTTTGAATCCTAGGTGTTTTCTCTATAATTAGAGGTTATAATTTTGAGGTCAAGACCTAGAGTAGGTAAGATTCCAATGGGACCCATATGATGAGACATCAATGACATGTGAGGATGCAATGAAGTTGAGAGTTCTACATCCCCATATTTTTGTAGGCTTCCAAGAGTAACCCTATTCCTATTCAAGTAGGATTAATGCTTATCACATTTGCATTCTAATAGTAGTTTTTGGACTTAGACTAGTAGATTAATACTTAATTATTTTAAATTAAGCTTTTTTCTTGGCATCTCCAACTGATTTTAAAATTTCTATATTTTATGCTCAATGGTTTCAAGTAATTGGCCAAAAAATAGGAAAATAAATTCTCTCTACATTTTTGGCTCTAAAAAACCTATACGAGTTTCCATTTTGATATAATTTCACAATAAATTCCTTCACAAAGGACATTAAATAGTATCTAAATATGGTGCAACATATTCTAATGCATACTAGATAAATAGATAAATCTCATACAAATTATGGTTAAAGGTTTATAAAATATAGTACCATAACATTGTCCTTCATTATTTTGAGCTTATGTATGAGAAGCTTATAATAAATATGAAAAAATTATGCAGCAATTCGGCTATTGAAAATTTGTAGTGTTCTGGGAACTAAAAATCAAATCCTTACTTGACTGGTGCCTATCTAGGATTACAGAGTCTTAGAATCACATAAACATCTCTTCACAAAAATTTAATATGCTTTGATAGTTAATACAATGCTATTAAATTGTAATAACTATACAAAATAAATTATTACAATATGATCCTACTTAATAATCCATTCATAAACACAATGTATTTTGCATTTTAATGAAACCAATTATTTTATTACTTGAAATTAAGCAATCAAAAAATACACAATACAAGAAATTGTATTGATGAATCCAACAATGCTTGATTTTTTTATTCATGAATAATAGTGCATTACAATGTTGTAGATGATGACATACTATAATCATGTATGCATTTTTGTTTCAATAAAAATGCATCATTGTTACAAAGAAAATAATTATAGATCTTGAAAACTAGAAACCCTAATCACACCTTATAATCTAAAATAATTTATAAAATGCATAATTCTTATACCCTTGAATAAGATAAAAGCTCGTCCTTTATAAAATATGATAGGAACATAGGAACTAAGAGAATAAGTGAAAATTACCAAAATTTGACATGTGATATTTAAAATTTTGTTGCAACTAGACATTTAAAACCTGACAACAAAAAAGATTCATCTTCCATGCCTTAAAAAAAAAAGAATATCCTAAAGATACCAAAGGAAAAAAATTCCTTGAGCATGTTGATGAAGAAACAAACTTGGTTGACACCTCAACAACAATTTGTGAGCTCATAGGATTGTGACAAAAACAAAATTGATGACCCTATTGAAAATGAAATCTAATTTATTCCTCATATTTCTCCACCCATGAAGCATACATATGTTTTGGTGGCCAACTATATTCAATAACCTTAGAAATTTTCCTAATATGGGAGTTATACCTTGCATCCAAAACTACTTTGGCCTCCTTATTGAAATTATTCAAACTGAATTACAATTGTGATGTCACTTTTTCCTCTTATAGTTATTAAGTATTAGAAGCAAATTTAATATAATATATATTAGAGTTAGTATCATTTATAATATGCAATGTTATCAAAATATATGTGAATAATTAATGTAAACTACAAACATGAGAAAACTAAATAATTAACATAATAAATGGAAGAATACCTCCACATAGATTAATTATATTAACACAAAAATCATATAAACAATATTGTCAATATTGTCAAATCAATGGTTTTCAATACTTATCTGAAAATCATAAAGAGGCTATTATCTGGTACGTAGAGGAATAGTTATAGTTTCAAGGTTTTCATAGCAAGAAAATACCCCCAAAGGTAACCAATTCTTACACGTAACCCAACTTGCCTTCATGGCATAAACACAACCCTAGCAAGGACACTCCCAAGTGTATGTTGTATCCCGAGTTGTACACACATTGTGTGCCCCTTCTCCAAATGCCTCAATACCAACCAAAGACCCAAACCTCCACTCTTTTGTGCCCTCTGAATTCCTATGTTGCTCCCTCTTTTTCCTTTTTCTCTTCTCTCCTTGAATGTTTTCCATTCCTTTCCAAGTCTCACATAAATGATTATATAAGCCTTAAGGGGTGGTTACCAAACCATCACACCCTTTCACAAAGGTTGCATTTAATAATTATTTAAACAAATAATTATTCTTCCACCTTTTTAAAAGAGTTTTTATATATATTCTTTATTAATATCTCTTTTAACCAAAGGATCATAATATCCATTTGACATGTTGTAAAAGTGAAAACCTAGGGTTTAATTAGGAGTTATCAAAATATATGGATAACTCATAGACCAAAAAACTTTGTCATGCTAGGAGTATGCAAACCATGCTTTAGGGAATGCATAAAAAACACCTCAGGGGGTGCACAAAGTTTAACATCACAAGGGATGAACAAATGATTAACATCACAAGGTATGAATTGAAAACCATGCCTCAAAGGGCATTATAAAAATATCACCACTAAAGGGGTATGTCAATAAGTTAAATCGCATAAGACATCTATGAAATGGTTAGGGGATATGTTCCCCCTTAAAATGTCAACATACTTGCTATGTTGGTATTTTAAGGAAGAAAAGGAGAAGAGGGAATTCTTGAAAGGAATACACACCTCCAAAAATAAGTTATCCTTTCCCCCCAAGTGTAAGGATAAGTAAAACCACACAAAATACTACTGTGTTGTCATGGAAAATGTGGTTGCACTTAATATTGTACCACCATGAATGGAAATGAGAAAACACATAAAGCTACAAATTCCATATAGTGAGGAGCAACACTATATAATAAATATAATTATTATTTAGAGAGATTGGGTGCATCAACACATGCAAGAGTGCCACAATAATTAAGTTGCATTTTATTACGCAAAGCCAAAAATTCATTGGTAGAATGACCATGCATTTGATGATATACACAAAATGAGCTATTGTAATAAAATTTATTTCATGTTTTCAGAGGAAGAGTAATCAAGTGGGCTTTGAGAAGCCTTGAAAAAATATTCTCTTTCTTAGTAGTGTGAGTCATTCCTTTCTCTTGTGAAGAAAATATTGATCACTTACCACAAGATATCATAAATACAATTGATGATGATGAATTAGATAAAGTTGGGGATGAAGATTGGAAACCTAGAATGTTATGATATTTCTAGAAATATTTGTAAAAAATCAGAATTGTAGCAAACCATTTTGAGGGTCTTACCTCTAATAATCATGAAATATTATATGAATCGAATAATTGAAGATATGATGATTTATGAGGAACATCTCCTATTTATTTATAAGATTAACTATGTAGGTACATACCCCTTCATCCTAATAAATATAATTTAAGGTATTAGCTAAAACTAATGTTAATGTGAAGTCACAAGTGATTAATTAATTATACTTAGGAATATGTATTATATTCTTAGGATATGTGATATTATGGTAATAACATTACATATAATATTAGGGACCTAACATGCCCCGCCCCTTCAAAAAATCAAAGTCCTTGATGCTTAGTAATTCTAGATGCTTTAGTATGAATTGTTCATCTTTCCATATGGCATCTTCAATTGGAATATTCTTACACTTGATTAGGAAATTAGAGATAGCTCTATTTCACAATTTTTTCACTCTTTTCTCAATAATTTTATTAGGCTCTAAAACTTTCATTCTTAATCTAACTTTGACAATTCTAACTCCACTAAAATATTGTTACCTATTACTTTATTTAAACAAGAAACATGGAAGATAAGATCAATTTTGGAAGATTTTTGAAGTTTTAACTTATAAGCTACATTTCCTATTTGATGGAGAACCTAATTGTACCATATATTTTTGGGGATAGGCACTTACACTTCTAGGGTTTTGCAACTAAAAGGAGAAAGGTATCCCGCAAAAACTTAGGGGTTCACTCAAGACTAATGAAAATATGATCAATATATGCCTAAATAGAATGTCCTAGATGTAAAGAACTGACCAAAGAGATTGACTAATGAGGCAAAACTAAGGAAATGCAAAGTGTTTGAAAACACAGTGTAGTATGCAAACATAAACTAAATGACCTAGAAATGGAAATGAAACAAAACAGAAAAATGTAAAACTAAATGTGTGCACCTAGAAATGTATTGTAGACTGGAATGGAGACTGGAAATGTTGTTGAGCCTGAAATTTTGACCTACCGGGACGCTTATGCCATTTTGGTCGACCTAGTCCCAGATCTGGAAAACTGCACCAAAGCTCGTTTTAGCCAAATGGGTATCCAAATCTACATAAAACTCTGAAAAAAATGTGTAGTGGGACTAATTCACCACTGATGATGACTTAGTCTACTTTGGCTTTTCTGAAAATCTGAAAGTGGAAACAGAAACCCTCGGTCTGCACTTTCTATTCCTCCAAGTGTTTGGTTCTAAAACTCTGATTTTCGGCACTGTAAGTGACTTTTTGTGGATATTTTGACCTATCCAACAAGGATATTTCTACAAAAACTTTGTAAACTATTCTTGAATGGTCTTCAAACCTTCAAAGTTCATAAATCTACAAACACACCAATCAAATAAAGAGAAAGAAATGGTGAATGTTAGGGAATAGGGGTTTTCCTTGGTCAAACCCATTTTAGGTAATTAAACCAAATGAAGAAATAAGAGGAAGCATGAACATGAAATGAAGGGATTAGAAACTTTCCATGATGATTGATCTTAAATTTTTGTAGCAATAGATGAAGAATATGCCCTTGAATGTCTGAAAAATGATCTTGAATGCTCTCTAAATGACCTAACCCTAGCTTGCTTTACTTGAGAGAGATGATGAATGATAAATGGATGATGAATGAAATTAATGGGGTGAAATGAGAGGGAAAACCCTATATTTATACATGATTATGCAAAATTTCCTGAAAATACCACATCACAGGCCGACCTTAAGGTTTAGAAAATAATATCCCACCAAAAATTTTAAATAATTTTGATTTTTGAGCCAAGTGGGACTAAGTCACCCCTAGTGTTGACTTAGTCCCACCAAGGAAATTTTAATGGGTGTTGGGAATTAAAGTGTATTAAATGATGTTTAAAGAGATTATTCTCATAAACACACTTAAGTAGGGCATGTAAGTGTATTAAGGGGTCATTTAAACATAAGGATCAAATTATTGATGAAAAGCCTAAAAAAGTGTGAAATTTTGTTACAACACTTTAAAACACTTTGAAATAAGGCTTGGTAGGTGATAAAGAGGGGTTATTTAAGTGAATTATAATAAAAGGGTCTTAGAAAAGTGTGAAAGTGGGTTACAACACTTTTACAAAACATCATAGAATTTGTATTGATTCTCAAGAGTCCAAGACCTAATGTGAATGTGTTGACCACATTACAACATTAAATCTAGGAAAAACTAGGCCAACATCCATAAGAAAGACCCAAATGAGCCTAAAAATTTCCAAAGATACATTTTTTTATGACACTTGTAAGGACCATAAAATGTAGGTACAAGCTTCATGTTGTTATGTTTCTTAAGGAAATTTCTTTATAAGGTTGTAATAGAAGAATACTCAATCTACCTCTTCAAAATTCCTCTCACTATGATGTTGATCAACTTGTTGTTTCATTCTATTTTGAGCCATAACTAAATTATCCTTAAGGATTTGTAGTATTTCTTGTTGGTGTTGAATATGGTCCTCTATTGAATGAGCTTTAGAATGAGATTGTAAATAAGTAGAAAATGGTGGAGGGTAGCCATAAATAACCTCAAATGGAGTCATTTTAGTATATGTGTGAAATTATGTGTTGTTCCACCACTCTACTGATGGTAGCCATTTGGACATTGTGTTTGTTTATCAAAGGTAAATAACATAAAATATTCTTCTAAAAAAAATTCACAATTTTTTTCAAGCCATCTAATTGTGGATGATAAGAGGAACTGTGTGTTATTTTTGTACCCCATGTTGTAAATAAGTTTTTCCAAAAAATCTAGTAAATATAGGATCATGATCACTCACTATTATTTTGGGAATTCCAAGAATTTTTTGTACATTTTCCATGAATATTTTGGCCACTATACTTTCTTAAAATGGATGAGAGAGTCCACAAAAATGTGCATACTTAGTGAGTCTATCCAAAACAACCAAAATTACATCAAGATTATTAGATTTTGGTAGACCTGTAATTAAGTCCGTTGATGTTTTTGAAGAAGGTAAAAGTGATAATGAAGGAAAATGAATGAAAGTGCATAAAGGAAATGAACACAAAGACATTATACCTTCACCATGCTCCTCTCGATGGATTGAGCTCACAAGTTGCACCCAAGACTTGCAAATTTTCTCAAGTGTTGTTGATATATGGTTGCTCACAATTTCTACAGATAATGGCAAGGTAGAGATGGCTTATGAAAGAATGAGATTAAATTCCTCAATATATAATTTGTTTATGAAAGGAACCAAGGGCTAGGATGCATTGACTTGGTCAAAGGCTAAGATTGAGTGGTGGAGTGGAGAATTATTCTTGTGACAAGTTTGTAAAAAGGGAAAGGGGTGAAAGAGGGAGGTGTGCTCACACATGTGTGAGGACACATTGGGAAGAGTTAGTGGGATTTTGTAAGAGGTTAGTGGATTTTTGTAAGAGGTAGGTGGGATTCATCACATGTGTGAGAGGAAAGTAGGATGGGTAGGCTAGGCCACTTGTCACATGGTGACAAGTTTGTGGGAGGTGGAGAGAATTAAAAATTGAGAAGAAATGTTAATGAGAGTTATGAACACATTAAATTAATTAATCATGCATTAATTAATTTAATAGGGATGGGTTGAGTTAAAAATCTTTGGGTTCATTAACTAGGATAGGGTTAAAAGTTGGAGAATGGGCTAATGGTGATTAGGATGGAATCAAATAATAATTATTGCAAGTATGTTGCTAGTGTTTTCATTGATGTCAATAGTTGTTCATTGATGTCAACCTCTAGTATGAATATTGGTGTAGTGTTTTCATTGATGTCAGCAGTAAATGTTTTACACTATGTTGTCACTGAGGTCAACCTCTAGTGTGGTGTTGAGAAGATATTGTAGATATGCAGATTTTTGGTATTGTAGATGTTGTATTAATGCTGAGAAGGTGTTGTATTTTTGTTTTGTGTTGTTGATGTAGTTGGTTCACTTGGTTTCCAAGTGCTTTTGAGAAAATTTGAATAAAAGACTGTGTAGTGTGACAAAGGTGTGTTTAGTGTTATGCTCTGCATTTCTTCATGATTGAAGATATGCTTGTGTAGTTTGGATAAGACGATCAAAGTTGTTCAGAGGTGTTATATCCATAATTTTAGGTTTTCGATCATACGATAGTAGAAGACATGTTTGACAGTGTGTTTTCCTCTAAAGAAGGTTGTCTAGGAGAAATGAGATTGCTTTGTAATTCTCTATAGTGAGGTTTCTTGTCTTGCGGATTTGGGAACATGATTATATTTTTTATATCTACATTCCCTTGAGGTTTCAAATGTTGAGGTGTTCCAAAAGGTTGGTTAGTAAGTTGTGTTATATGCAAATGTGTCTAGTTGCATAGAATGATGGTATTCTTAGTTTTAGGCGGTTGTGGCAGAGTTTTAGAATATTTTCAGAATATTTTGAAGATGCTAGAATATTTTGATATATTGTGTAGATGTTGTGGAGTGTTTTTGTGTGGCCCGTGTGACTTGGAGAAGTATGTATGTGGTCACTTGTAGTGTTAGTCAGGTTTGGTTGACCTAACATGCTAGCATTATTTGTGGAGGTACCTTATGGATTTTAGATGTGTTGAGTAGCATGGTGATGTGGATTTGGGTCCTAGTTAACCCTTGGTGTGGTCGTCCTTCACTTCTTTCCACCATGGAGGTGTTTGGTGCCAACCTATTTTGGTGTTGCACATTTGAGGTGCATATGTTTCATTGAGGCTAACCTAATTTAGATTTTTTAGGTTGTGGATGGTGTAGTGTATAAAAATGTACTCATTTACATTTTCACACTTTGTTTGGGCCCTCTTAATTAAAATGGACTCAATTATGCCTTAATAAGCCCTATTTTACACCTACAATCCCAATAAATTACATTTTCCAAAAGGGAAACCTGACAATAATTAATTCCAACACATAACACTTTACCTTGAGCAATGTGTGTTCCAAGAATAGGAACTTGGGACCCATTCATCCATGGGCGAATGGGTCCTCCCTAGGCCTTTGAACCTAAATTTAAATTATGTTTTTGGTGTTATTTTAATGTCTCTAAATTCAAATTTTGATGTCGGCTTGTAATGTTTAATTTTTGAGAAATTAAGGATACATACCTATAAATACAATGTTATTTTATCATTTAAATCCTATAATTTTAAGAGAAGACACCTAGAATTCTTATGTGACTTCACAAGAGCTAAATTTTATGATCAATGGCATTCAAGAGAATATTTATCAAGCATTTTTTGCAACAATCAAGATCCCAAGCATCATGCATGTTTTTGGAGCTAACATTGTAATGTAGGTTTCAAAGATTTAAATCAAGCATTAAAATTCATATTTCAAGCATCAAGATCTGCATCCATTGAATCCATTTGATGCAAGATCAACATCAATATTTTAGAGTTCCAAAGGTTTATTCAAGGGTTTAGTGAGTTGCAACATTGTTCACTCATCATTCCTTTCCATATTTCATTATTTTAATTCAAGGTTTAATTACCCAAATGGGGTTTGACCAAGGAAAACCCCCATTCACCAAAAGAAAACAATTTTTCCCTCTTTTTTTTATGTTGTATATCTTAGGTTGAAGAAAGATTGAATATATTTTCAACAGAAAAATTAGAAAAGTTGTCAAAGTTGTCGTCAAGCCACAAAAAATCACCTAAAAATACGATTTCTGACTTTTTGACACTGCAACCTGGATCAAACAGAAGCTACAAAGTGACACTAGAGGCTCCAAAAAAAAATTGAAATCCTTGAAAAAAATATCCATTTTCCCATGGGTGAATGAGTCTCAAACAACCTCCCGAAACTACCTTTTGGTGACTGGTAAATAGTATTCTACCCTTCTCAAATCTGCAAAAATTTTGGTGTTTCTGTCAATATTGAGCTTTATATTGATGTTTCAAGTTTGAATTTGCATAATTGAGTATATTTTCTATTTTTAGTTTTTCTCCCAAAAGTGTTATTCAGGTTGAAACCCTTGTCCTCAAGCATAAGGAAATCAGTAGATTCCCTCATTGAGTTGACTCACCTAAGGATTGTAATTAAATTCTTTGGGTGGATCTCATTTCCTAATGAAATAGTTAGAAATAGGTTTGAATTTCAAATTAATTCACCCACACACTAAAAATAATAACCTATTTTTCTATGTTTCATTTTGGTGAACTTGACTTTGTACAACAAAATTCTAAAAATTGGAGTCCATTCAAACCCAAGATCTAGGATTTTCATTACTTTGCATTATATTGCATTTGTTTTCATCTTATTTAGGTTTCTTAACTTGCTTTACTTCACATATCATTTACTGTTCTTAACACACCTCTATCACACTACACACTCTTTTATTCATTTTTTCTCAAAATCACTTGGAAACCAAGTGAACTAGTTGCATCAACAACACCACATATACCTGATTGACATATTTGCAACATCTGCAACACCCAATCAATATGAAAAACACTTCTCAACATGACCACACTAGAGGTTTACATCAAATCACAACATTAATGAAAACATAGTGCAAAAATCACCAATAATATCCCTAACCATACTAGAGGTTGAGATCAATGATAACACCAATGACAACACCAAAAAATCTCCAACAATCTCCCCCTTTGTCATTGATGGAAACACCAACTCTAAAAACCATCAATTAATAGAAGCAACTCTACAACTCCAACACTCAGACAACTCTCCCCCTTACTTCAATCTCTCCCCCCAACTAGGACATTCCTTACACTTCCATCACTTTCTTGGACTTCACTCTCTCTTTCCCTTTCCTTCATTTTTCTTCCCCCTTATTTGAGGGGTTTTTTAGACTTCAATCTTTCCCCCTTTGACATCAACGACAAGGGGAAATAATCTCTCCATTTGACATCACCTAAAAGGTTCACTTTAGGAAACACCAACACACTTTCTCTCTATTGTTCTCTCCTCCTTAGGGCCACAAGATATGCCTCCACTAACTACACCAATTGAAGACACCACTACCTACTGCCCCTGAGTGGTAGCCTTCATCAGTCCAAGACCAAGAATGTATCTTGAAAATCTCACCTAGACAGATGCACTGACTTATGCATCTAGTTGAAATAAGGAGGGGAAATAACCCCTAGCTTTTGTCCAAGATACACAAGTGAATATTTTGGAAGAGCTTTTGTGAAAATATCTGCAACTTGATCCTTTGTTGGCACATACTCTAGCTTCACCTCATTCTCTGCAACTCTCTCTCTTAAAAAGTGATACCGAATAGAGATATGCTTTGTCCTTGAATGAATTACTAGGATTTTTAAAATATTGATAGCACTTGTATTATCACACAAGATAGAAATAGGTTCATCATATGGCACTCTGATATCCTTCAATGTATGCTTCATCCACAACACTTGTTTGCAATATGATGTTGTTGTACTATATTGTATCTTTGTAGTAGATAATGACATTGAATCATGCTTCTTACTCAACCAAGAAACCAACCTACTTCTAAGAAAGAAATCACCTCCACTTGTACTTCTTTTGTCATCTAGACAACCTGCCCAATCTATATTTGTATAGGCACTCCAAGAGAAATCGGTATCCTAGGATACCATAAACTATAATTCAGAGTTCCCTTCAAGTATTTGAATATCCTTCTAATTGTTGCCACATTTGATTCTTTGGGATCTTCTTGAAATCTTTCCACAAGACAAATTGCATGCATGACATCCGATCTAGTAGCAATAGGATATAGTAGTCCACCAATCATTGATCTATACTTTCTCTGATCTTTCTTAGGAGATTCATCACTTTTTCTCAACTTGCAACTAGTAACCATGGTAGTACATACTAGTTTAGAATCCTCCATTCCAAAATTCAACATTTCCTTGACATACTTTAACTGTGAAATAGAATTTATTTTTTCTAATTGACAGATTTGTAACCCAAGGAAGAAATTCATCTCCTCAAACATTGACATCTCAAAATATTTTTGCATTTTCTCTACAAATTTCTTACACATACCTTCATTTCCTCCAAATATTATTTCAACATAGATAACCACAATCAAGATCTGATCTTCCTCAGCTTTGAAGTAAAGATTTCCATCTATAGTACCCTTTTGAATCTATATTATAACAAGTATCTATCCAATCTTGCATACCAAGCTCTAGGACCTTGTTTGAGTCCATACAATGCCTTTTTAATCTACAAACCATATTAGCATATTATAACAATGAAAAATCTTCTAGTTGTTCAATGTAAAAAAATAAATCTAACTCACCATTTAGAAGGAAGAATTGGCATCCATTTGATATACGTTGAAGTTTTTATGTGCTACAAAAGCCAAAAACATTCTAATGGCTTCCATTCTTGCCACCAGAGCAAAATTTTCTTCCAAATTTATTGCTTCCACTTGTGAGTAGCCCTTACACACAAGTCTAGGCTTATTTCTAACAACCTTTCCATCCTCATTTAGTTTTTTTCTAAAAACCCATTTAGTTCCTATCACATTCTTATTTGTTGGTCTTGGGACTAATTCCCAAGTTTGATTCTTCTCAATCTATCTCAACTCTTCTTTCATATATTTGATCCAATTCTCATCCTTGCATGCTTTAGTTACTGTTTTAGGTTCTACTTCTAAAAGTAAACAAAATTTTACTTGTTCCTTTGTCATAACATCTTGTCTCCCTATCAACACACCTTTTCTTTTATCTCCAATGATTTTATCTTCAAAATGATTCATTTGAACATACTTAGGATTCTTAGGGATCTTTTCTAGAGCTTCTTCATCTTCCATTTTCATCTCTTTTTCTTTTTCTTCTTCTTTTTCTTCTTCACTGCAAGGGGGTTAATTAGATTTGTATCCTTCTATCAACAAAAAAATTTGGTGTGGTTCTTCATCCACTTTGAAACTTGCACTTTCAACAATCTTCTTCAACCTTTTGTTATAGTATCTATATGCCTTGTATTTTATAGAGTATCCAAGGAACATTCCTTCATCAAATCTTGCATCAAACTTTCCTAAGTTCTCTTCATCTCTTCCAATATAGCATTTTCTTCCAAACACTTTGAAATATTTCACAGTGGGAGGTTTTCCATACCATATCTCATAAGGAATCTTTGAATTGTTTACTCTTGCTTGTCCTATGTTAAGTATCTACATTGCAATATGAATTTCTTCTCTCCAATAAACATCTAGTAGATTTTCTTCCTTCATCATGGTTCTTGCTTTCTTCCTAAACTATCATGTTCTTTCTCTCCACAACTCCATTCTATTAAGGAGTCCTAGGAGCTAATAATTGTCTCTTTATTCCATGATCTTCACAAAATTGTTAAACTCATTAGAGGTGAACTCACCACCTCTATCAAACCTCAAAAACTCGATTGTCAAATGCATTTCATTCTCAACCATAGATTTAAATGCTTTAAACTTATCTAGAGATTCTAATTTTTCTTTGAGAAATTTCACCCATCATTCTAGAATAATCATATATTAATAACATGAAATACCTATCACCTTGAGAGCTTCTTATTCTAGTAGGCCCACATAGGTCTATATGCACCAACTCCAAAGGTCCTACAGTATAATATTCTTTAATTCTAAACCTCTTCCTTGTTTACTTTCCAAACTAAAACTCTTTGCAGATTGCATTGATAGGTTTTGTAATCCTTGGAAAATCTCTCACAACATCAGTAGAGTTGATCTTCACTAGGCTATCAAGGTCAATGTAACACATTCTTCTATGTCATAGCCAGCTTTCATTGATTTGAGACATAAAGCACTTAACACCACCACCTTTGAGCCGATAAGCATCTCCTTTTGTCATTGTTCCTGCAACAACTAAAGTTCAAGAGCTTCCTTTTCTGATTCCACATCTATCATCCTAAAACACCAAATTGTATCCTTTGTTGCACATTTTTCCCACATGGAGAATATTATTTTGGATACCCTTGACATAAAGAACATCATTTGCTTTATGCTTTCCATCAAAACTAATTGAAGGTCTTTTCCACATATCTTAGCAGATGTATCATCACCAAACTTAACAAGACCGCCATCATACTTCTAAAGTTTAAAAAACTTACTCTTATCACATGTCATATGATTTGAGCATCCACTATCAATTATCCGGTAGTTTCTCTCCTCTCTTGCATGAAAAGCAATCAACATGGTTCTTTCAATATTGTGACCTGTTTCTAGAACACTTTCCTTCACACTTCTTTCAGGATTAGTAGAATTAGTTCCAACATTTAGAGCCATGAACAAGCATTCATCACTATCCTCATCAGGATAGTCTGATTCCTCATCATCAAATACACCATTGTCTTTTTTCGCATACTAACTCTTCTTAACTGATTTGCCTTTATGATCCTTTTGTTTGCTATTTGCTACTTTGATTGGAAATTTAGAAGCATAATGACTTATCTTTCCTCAATTGAAACACTTAAAGGGTAACTTACTTTATATTTTCCTATGCCCTTTTTCAATCTCCTTACAAAATTTACTTGCACCTCATCAAGATCATTAGGATTTGATTCATTAGCCTTCTCTACCTTGTTGACTTTAAAGGCAGTTTCTTTCTTTGTAGCATCTTGACCAAACTCTCTCAATTCAAAATAAATTAAAGCACTAAACATCTAATCTCTAGAATATTGATCTAGATTTTGTGCTTCCTCAATAGTAGAAACTTTAGACCTATAATATTTAGGAAGATTTCTCAATACTTTTTCTACAAATTCACTTTCTTCCAGCTTACCGCCAAGACCATTGATGGCATTAATAACTTCATCCACTCTAAGCATTTAGGTTGTATTGTCTTCATCTTCTGACATCCTTAGGTTTCCAAATTTGGCTTTGAAATTTTGCATCTTTGATTGCTTAACCTTATCATCTTCTTTATAAATGCTCTATAACTTCACCTATACCTCTTTAGTAGTTTTGAGACTTATCACCTTTCCAAGTTCAAAATAAGAAAGAGAATTCAAGATAGCATTCCTTTCTTTACCATTATTCTCATAATCCTTGACCTCATCATCACTTTCCAGACCATTAGCAGGCATAGTATATCTAGCTTCAACTAACTTCTAGACTCCAAACCCTAGAGATACAAGAAAGGATTACATCCTGGATTTGTAGTGAGCATAATCCATTCCATCAAACATAGGAGCTTTAACACCCTTCCTGTGCGTCATCTAGATCTACCTCAAGTGATTAAGATTCTTCCAAGGAACCACAACTTTGATACCAATTGTTAAACACATAGAACAACTAAGAGGGGTGTGAATCATTTGTACATTAAAACCTTATATCCTCATTAACCATCAAACCCTTATTATCATTAGTAGAATGTAAACTAATGAAACATAAACACATTCAACACCATACACAAGAGAGCACCAAATTTATGTGCAAACCCCTAATCAAGGAAAAACCATTGTGATGATTAGCACACATATATATGAATAGCATCACTAAATACAATAGGCTCACTATCAAAAGGGCTCGCTGCCTAAAAGAGAAGAAAGGCTCATGACTAAGAGCTCATAGCCCAAAGGACACACTATTCGGAAGAAAGAAGAATAGAAGAATATTGTTACAGATATATTCACTATCTCAAAATAGGAAAAATACACCACTACATCTCTACACCATCCAAAACCTTCAGTTCACTACCTCCAACTTAATTAGGCACACTAAAAATGTAGACACCTTTTTCTCACTACATCCAATAGCCTTAGGCATGTAAGCTCACACTTAGATCACCACACTTGATCACATTCATACCATACAACACTCACACATTTTCCACACACATCTCCAACAATTGGCCTTGCTTATATATCCTCCACAACCTCAAAAGCCTTCTCCATGTCGGCCACAATGAAACGTATGCACCTCAAATGTGCAACCACTAAATAGGTCAACACCAAACACTTCCATGGTGGAAGGAAGTGAAGGCAGACCACACCAAGGTTAACTAGGACCCAAATCTACACTGACACACTTCACCATGCTTCCAAAAACAACAAACATCCTTTGTAATTATTGCTAGCATGCTAGGTCATCCAAACCTATACAAACACTAACAAGCAACCACATACACACCTATCTCAGTCTAGAAATACCTCGTGGACCACATAGCAACAATCCACAAAATCTAAGAATACTCCAACACCATCAAAATATTCAACAATATTGCCACAATCAGCTAAAACTGAAGAACACTTTCATTTTGTGCAACTAACCACATTGCCACAAATATACATCCCACTCACCAACCTTGTGAAACAACTGAACACTACATACTCTAGGGAAATGTAGGAACAAACAATATTAACATTTTCCAAAATCTGCAAGATAGAAAAACCTCAATACAGAGAAATGAGGAGCAATCTCATTTCTCTCAGACAACCTTCTTCACCAACAACACACTATCAAACACAACTTCTATTATCACACGACCTAGAACCTGAAACTTTAGATATAGAACCTCTAAACACCTCTAATCATCGCATCCAAACTACAGAAGCATATTTTCACCCATGAAGAAATGTGGAGACAAAACTAAACACACCGAGCTATCACACTACACACTCTTTTATTCAAATTTTCTCAAAAGAACTTGGAAACCAAGTGAATATCAACTGCATCAACAACACCAAAAACACCTAATTAGCATATCTACAACATTTGCAACACCTACTCAATACCACAAACACTTCTCAAAATGACCACACTAGAGGTTGACATCAAATCACAACACTAATGACAACGTAGTGCAACAATCACCAACAATCTCTCTAACCATACTGGAGGTTGACATCAATAACAACACTAATGACAACACTAGCAAATCTCTAACAAAAAAAATAAAGGTCCACCAACCAAAACCTTAATCATATCTTCCTAAATAAAAAATTGATGTAAAAGTAACCCTCCCACCATAGCACTAACAAGCTTCCTTTCAATATCCATACTTCTTTAGTCCATTTACAAGCTAAATCAATAATAGGTTGAGAAGCAAATAATTTTCCCATGCAATGTGTTCTCCATTGTTGAAATGACTTCATTCATTAGTGAAACCAAGATCTTAATAGCAATACCTTCCTCACTCTATGAAATCTTAGATAAATCAACACATCCACCCTTAGAGGCTTTAGACCTTTTGTTGTGGTCAACCTAAGAATTTTGAACAATCACCTCAATGGAACCTTTTGGTAGAGTGGCAGTACCACTGCTTGGGGAAGGAGGAGACCTATGAGGGTCCCTTGAATAGCCATGAGGATCCCCACGAGGACCCCCCACATAGCCACCCTTCAACAAAATCCTACATATTCTACAAAATTTGAAAAAAAAACCAGCAATGTCTCTTCAATTAAATTCAACTCTAGGAACATCTAGAAAATTTGACTTTTGATTATTAATATTTGAGCCACTTTAAGCAATTATTTCTTTAGTTAAATGAAATTGAATGATTTTATTCAATTCTCATAAATTAAATGAAATGTATATAAAAACATTTACTTACTAATTTTTATATTTTTTCTAAAATATTACAGTTTATTTGTAAGATTGTTTAGTTAGTGGAAAATAAGTTTTGTAAATAAAATGTATTCATTGTGAATAAGTTTTTCCCTATGAGTTTTAAAATCTAAAAAACTTATTTTGAGAAATATTGTATTGTATGAAAAAATATTATTCCATAGATATGAAAAACAACAAAACACGTCTAAAAAATGTACATAATTTCAATCCATAAATTTAACAATTCATTATCATAAGTTGTAGAAATTTAGCATCTCTTCAATTAAATTCACCTCGGAACATCTAGAAATTTCAACTTTTGATTGTTAATATTTGAGCCACTTTAAGCATTTATTTCTTTAGTTAAATGAAATTGAATGATTTTATTCAATTCTCATAAATTAAATGAAATGTATAAAAACATTTACTTACTAATTTTTTATATTTTTCTAAAATATTTTGATGTATTTGTAGGATTGTTTAGTTAGTGGAAAATAAGTTTTCTGAATAAAATGTATTCATTATGAATATGTTTATCCCTATGAGTTTTAAAATCTAAAAAATTTATTTCGAAAATTATTGTCTCATACAAAAAAATATTATTCCATAGATATGAAAAACAACAAAACACGTATAAAAAATGTACATAATTTCAATCCAGAAATTTAACAATTCATTATCATAAACTATAGAAACTTGATATTGTTAATTAAAACACGTCTATATTCACTAACAAATCAACTATGCCTCCTAATCTTTAAGATAAACTCTGCCATAAAAGCACCTGATCAAAATGCATTTCTCGGAAAATACTCTAAAAAAAATAAGGTAGCCCCCCATCATGGGACCGTAGCCTAGATGAGTTTCTTTTAATATCCCTAATAAACCACATTAATTTGCTTTAGTAAAAAGCCCTTATCGAACCACATAAAGAAAATGCCCTGTTTAATCTCGCCATTGTAACGATTGCATACTCAGAATTTAGTTTGTTGCCTTCATTCCTCTGAAACATTTTCTCTAAATTCAGTCTTCCTCTGTTCTGCAACTTCCCTACATCACCCTTTGTTTTTTTCTGAATTGTGAACTACATCTATTTTCAGCAAATCCTTCGCATTCAGACCGTTCAACAACTCTCAAATTCTATAAAACTAGAAGCACAATTCCACAATCTTCTACTGTAGAATTCATGGATTTCATGATCCCTTCTTCTGACAACACCGGCGGCATGAAAGACAGCAATTTCAACAGATATCCTTCCTTGGCAAATATGATCAGATTTGAACATGGAAAACGGAAGAAAGAATTATCACCCAGCGAAGCAGATGAGCAGAGTGTGAGGAATGGCGATAAAGGAAGAACAGCAGGCAATGGAACCCCAACTAGAAGAAAATAGACCAAGTTACTCAAGGTGAACACCAAATACCTCTTAATTTCCCCTGCATCTTTACTTTTTTTCTCCTTGTAAAAAGTTAAATTTATCATACCCAATTTTATTTATATGGTTTTGATCAGACTTGCCCTGCACAATCTTTGCACTCCAAATCAAATGTTAATATCTATAATACAAATACTTGGATTTTGGAAAGTAATGACGGGATTCAGTTGAAGAGTTCTGAAAAGCTTAAGAGTGAGAACACAATTCATGCCGGTGGATCACTGGACTTGCTGTATGATGCCATTCAGGTGGTAGAATATCAGAGACTCCAAAAATCTGTGGGCATCCAGGTTCAGGAAAAGGATTTGATGTCGGTTTTGTCTGAAAATGTTTTAAGACAGGGTAAAAATGCTACGGGTTTGCCTAGTTTGCAGAGTCATCCATATTGGGCAAATGCTAGTGTGGATGCTGCAAAAGAATTGGCCAGAAATGGACGACCTAGGGATGCACAGTATAATCCCAAGGGCATTTTTAAAGCTGTTGATAAAGATGCAAGTGGAGGGGCAATGCCCCAGACTCGGTCCAAGGAAAGACGGTTACTAAAACTGCCTGTTAAGTATTCAGACTCGGTATTGCAGCCATGGAAGAAAGTTACAAGAAAACCGCCCGAGTAATAAGAGGTATGGTGGCTAACCAAAGAAACAGCATTGTTTTTTGGATTTAGATGATAGTATTTAAATTAAAATAGTTATTACTTTCTGAAGATTCATGGTAGAAGTCTTCCTAATTAGGCAATTACTCTGCCGACATACAACAGGCCAAATGTCTCCTTCACCCATTAACATTTTGCTTTGAATAGTAGGTGTACATAAGGGTCAGTACAAATTTGGATCTTGACTGGGGTAATAGAATCCCAATTTTGTACAGAGATCTAAAGCCAGACACCATGTATATACTGTAAAAAATTTCCATTTCATATACTGGTCAGATATGAATTCATCAAAAGGAGAGTGACATACTGAGCTCTGTAAATGAATGTAGCTATTTATATTAGTAAAATGAGATTATGATATTATACAGCTTGGATGAAGTAATGATTATTGGGCTCAGTCAGGATGGCATTGTTTAAGGACATTGTTTTTTCCTTTTGATGAAATGAATCTATATTATTGCCCAAATAAGTTTTCTTTGTACTCTGGAATAATTTTTCATTTATCACAACCCATTATTTGAAATCTGTGAGTTATTGATGACTGCAGAACAGATCATAAAACTCTTAATGGTTTATTTTGTTTGGATTTTGTTCTAATTGAAGTTTACTGCATGACAATATGGGCATGAAAGGATTTGTGGATGCATGCAAGCTAATGAAGAGGGAGATAATAGATTGTTACCTGTATGCATAGCATGCTTTCAATGCTATTGATTAGTACAGGCTTCCTTTGTTTGGATTTTGTTCTATTTGGAAGTTTACTGCAAGATAATATGGGCATGAAAGGATTTGTGGATGCATGCATTCTAACGAAGAGTGATATAATAGATTTGATTACCTATATTTATGGCATGCCTTTAATGGTATTGATTAGTACAGTTTAGTTATAAATGGATTCATATTTCTACTAGACTAAACTGTAGGCAACAAAAGCAACACAGGATTTCATTTGTAAAAAGGTTTCAGATGTTCAGCCTTTTTATAGTACTGAACTTTGATTTGATTCCTTGCCAAAAAAATGTATTTCTTTCTTTAATTTAAAGTGTTCTAAATCATGAAAAATATATTTTTTATTAAATAATCAATATGTTCTTCATGATCGTCAATTTTGGTATGGTGTGATGGTTTAAAGGTGGTGTTGTTGTTCTTGCCACCAAGATTCAAACCCTGTTGGGGTGGTATTGTTGAGTAGTTATGTTGAGGATGAGGTCCCTGTTTGCAACCTCACCAATTCATAGTTCCAGATCAAAAGCGTTTACCTCTAAATAAAGAAATAAGCTACCCATGATCAAGTGATCTATTTATAAGATAGTAATAGACATGGGCACAATATTAAGATGAATATTTTTGCTGCCTTTTATCAAATAATCAATATATTTGATCTGAAGTAAAAAGACTTTTCACCAAACATGGAGTATCACAGAAACCAGAAGGCAGAAGCCATAGACGAAACAACCATTTCGTAGTTAAGGCTTACACATTATCTTTAACTAAAGTTGCAAGGAAGATCCAAGGGACCATTACTATACTACCTACACTTGCACATTGTAAGCCATCTTTCTCCGAATCTTTTTGGATTTAGTGTCAGATCATTTGAAAGGCTTCAGCAAATGGTTAGAATTACAAATTTCCTATATTGTTTCAATATACATTGCTTTGAAAATCATAGAATTGTTTTGATCATTTACCAAGTTTTAACTGGCTTCTTATAATAGTTAATACAATTGTAGAAAGAAAATTTCTTACAAATAAGAACAATGTATGTTTTCTTTAAAATGTGCTTGAAACGTGATAACTGCCCTGGGATGGTGTACCCTCACAAAAAACATCATATAGTAATAGGAAAACAATATTAGCCTTTTTCTTGATTAAGAAGACCATGGAAAACCCTTAACATGGGTTTAACAAAAGAGTCTCATGAATTAATTCATGCAATTTCCTAATTTGGTTTGCCTTATTGCTATTTTCTAGTTTTCTTTATAGTTATCTTAGTAGGAATCTTTATATGATATCATAAATACAATCAAAATTTATTTCTTTTATATAAGAAGAAATTTGTTGTTGAGTGATCAAGAGTAAGTAATATTAGTTTGACATTTTAGTAGAATTTGAGTTTAATAAAAAATATAACTTTTAATCTCATGCATTGTTGTAACAATTTGTAAGGTTATTTCAAACAATTCCGTTGAGTTAATCTATGATTTAATCTTTGTAATTGAACAAAATTGGTAAGTACGTGAAAGTTGTAAGAGTTTTTTATTAACACCACAGTAGTCCAAGGATCGCTTACAATTAAAACAATCTTTCTCACAAGAAAGAAGCAATGAAAATGCCATGAAGCTAAAAATTCATTAGATGCAAAATAAAATCAGTACAATATTCAATGAAGAAACCATTTTTATAAAGATAAAGATGAAACTCTAAGAAATACTAAGATCATGACAAGTATATTAATCTTATGGTATGAGACACAAAAAGTAAATAGCATAAGTAAGCTTAAGTATGTAGTTGTGAACAAGACCTAATATGAAACTAGTTAGGTAGTATATCATGTGTACACCCACATCCCCCTTAAGTGCAACTTAGGGAGTATGAAAAATCATGCAAATATATAAGAATAATGGGTCCTGACTACAAGTTAGTGTTAGGTACCCATATACAAACAAATATATCTTTCACAAATGGAGTAAAGGAACAAAATGTGTAGGAAAAACCCTTCTCCAAAAGAAAGAAAAATGCAAACATATATAAGTGATTGAAGGAATGAAGAATCAATATGACCCCCCAAGGACTACTTATGTCATCAATAGATAACCCCCCATAGGAGAGAAAAGGAGAGACTATGTATCCCCCAACAAAGAAGTAGCTCCTATGCCAATAGTGAATGCTCAAACATGGTCTACCAACAAACATTTCTTCCCTTCAGAAGAAACAAATCCAATAGTGTATGTAGAAGAAATTGCTCAAGCATTCAGATGTTGAAATTGAAGGTTATCTTAATGTAATGAGGTGAAACTAGTCTAAAAATTTATGAAGAGTCATGAAGAACTATCTCCAAAGATAAAGAATGTGATAATAGGTGTGTTGTAACTATCATCAAAGAGGAAATTTGGATATCCTCAATGTTTGTCAAATTTAAAAGATGGTGATAGAATCATAAATTCTTTTACAGTATTTCTTCTACAAGAAAGAAAAGCATAAGAGGGGATAAATATGCAATAAGTGCAATTCATGAGCATTAATTTCACAAATGAGAAATTATAATAGATATACAATTCACATTTGCTAAGAATAAACAAAGAAACAAATAGAAAGCAAGATTGAAATCTAAATAAAACAAAATAACTTCCTAATTAATCCCCCACGTGAGAGGATGTAAAGAGAAAGTCAAGGCAATCCCCCAAAAGTGAGAATGATGGAACGCCATGTGAGAAAATGTTCCCTCCCAAAATAAAAAATAAGAAGAGTAACCATGTAGCCCCCCCTCAATATACCTCATGGAGTGCTAGTAGATGCTCAACACTAGATACTTAAGATGAACCATACATATCAAACAATATTTCACCCCAAGTGGAAAGAAATAAAACTATGATGAACATTTCTAAACTCTATACATGATCCAAAGACAACAAATAAGCTCCCAAAAACTACTCAAAGGTCTCCAATCCACTATCAGAAGATGCCACAATACAATTAGGAACTCTAAGTCCAATCAATGAGTGTGACAACTCAAGAAAAAGTGCAGCCTCATAATCAACAATCTCTAAAAAAGATGGAGGTGGTGATGTAACTCCATCTATGTTGACATTAAATAGAAGACAAATGTTCTCAATGTGGTTCTCTAAATTTGAAATGTAGGACTATGCAAATAGAGATAATGTGTCTAGTAGAAATATGTCCCAATATGGTGAATCTAAAAAACAAAAAATGTCTTGTTGTAGGAAATCATTGGTAGCTCTCAAAGAAGTAACACTAGAGTCTAATGAAGCTCTAGGTAATGGAGATGTTTCTACAAATGTTGAGTTAAAATAATTTAGAAAATTGATGTTATTGGCAATGAAAAGTTGTCTTAACTAATGATGTTCATATAGAAATTTCAAGTCATAAAGTTCCTTCAACATGCATTCATTTATTATATATTTTCTTCCCACAATAATCACATCTCATGATTACAATCAAAAAGATTAAATATAAAATAGATAAACTAAAATAAAGCTCACCCAAACTAATAAAACTTTTCCAAGTGTCAATATATCAAAGTTATTAATCAGAAAGTATAAAATTACAAATCCGAATAAAATATATCTAGGGTTAAACTTATAAAAATGATATATATGGCTATGTAGAACTACTTGATACCTTTCCAACACCACAAGAATTACAAAACTGAAGACTTGGTAAAAATATGAGCTCAAAATCCAAAATAGATTATGTGACTTCAATCAATAACAAAATGAATCACTAGTTACATTATATAGAAAAGTTACTAGCACCACTAGATAGTGCTTAGAACTATCTTTTTGATAAATTTTCATTTTTTAAAATATAAAACCATATGACCAAGTTATACCAAAAAGAAAAACATGCCCCCTTTATGGAAAATAAATAGAGCATAGATGGCTAGCTAGTAGTAATAGGTTATCAAGCTGGTGATGGACAAGTGGCCTCTAGGCTGAGTAGTGGAATGGTTGAGATAAGGTAAGGAGGCTCTTGGTGGAGATTTGATGGAAAACCAATACATAAGAAATAAAGATATGGTGGTGATGGCTCCACAATGGCAACATCACCAAAATTAAATCTCCTACCTACTAGAAAATCCCACAATTAATACTCATTCTATACTAAATTAAACCTACATATAAATAAAATTTGTTGGTTAATTAAAACCTAATTCACTAAACAATAAATGGTTGTAAAATAAACTAAAACCACCAAGGAAAATTTTCCCATGAATATTAAAACCTTATGGATAAACTAAATGTGATGTAGTAAATATCAACTAATAAATTTGAGTACATGTAAAACTAGTACAACACAATATATGGATTTTGTACAGATGTATAGATCCATAGAATATTCAAAATTTTCATATATGAAAATCAAAACCCACAAAAAATACCTCAAAATTTTGTAGACTTCAATTTTGGTGTTTGGATAGGCAATACTCAGGTTTTGATGCCTTCTAGACTCATCTGTGAGGTTTATTTTTCCTCAAGATGCACTAGTTACAACCTCATCACTAAAACCTTCACAAATATAAGTAGAAGCTTGTAGAGCTAGAGCTTTGATACCATGTTAAAACCAAGAACAACTCTACAATATTTCTTCTACAAGAAAGAAAAGCATAAGAGAAAATAAATATGCAATAAGTGTATTTTATAAATGAGAAATTTTAATAGATATACAAGCCACATTTACCAAGAATAGATAGAGAAAAAAAAGTAGAAAGATAATTTTATCATAATGATATGATTTACATCTAAATAAAGGAAACTAAATTTTTAATAAACTAATGATGATGTCAATATAATTTCACATTGACAAATGGGACTCATGAAACAAACATGCAATGTTTATCAAAAAAACATCCCACAAAGTTGAATTTGAGAGACTAGAAACATCTTGCTAAACTAAAGTATTGGAAGTCATTAGAATAATAAAATCTAAAGGAATAGGAGGTGGAGGAGATGTAAGCTCAATACAAGACTCAATAACTAAAGTGATGAAAGAGCACAAAGGTTCAAGTGACCAAACTTCTCCTCAAGAAAGCAATCCACACTACATCCATGACTGTGAATATTAGTCAAAGAAATTGTAATATCAAAAGAATAAATTTGTGAAAAGGTATACAAGTGAGATGCATGGTCAACCATCCCCAAAAAAATAATCTTGCTACTCTTCAAGTATCTAATAATCACTAGATCCGATGTGAACTCAATAATATTCCCTATTTTATTATATGTAATATGATAGATGTAGAGGAGATTGGTCAAGGAAGAAACAAAAGTACATCATTAAAGGTGCCTTCTCCAATATCAATAGATCTTTTCCCAAAAATTCTCATGTATATTTCATTCCCTATCAAGATGTGTGGTAGAGTACAAGACTTGAAAATGAAGAGAACATACCCTGTGATGAAGCTATATGATTGTAGTGTCGAAAAATGTACTCCTTTACATTTTCACACTATGTTTGGGTCCCTTAATCAAATGAACTTAATTAAGCCTCTAATTGCCTAAATTTTGCATTTACAAGCCTAATTAATTGCAATTTCTGAAAGGGGAATTATGATTTAATTAATGCAATTATCATTTTTAACACCCCGAAATGAATAGGTCCTGATAATTTAGGTCAGAACCCATTTTCCCTTGGGTGAATGGGTCTCCCTTAAGATCACAATTTCAAATGTTAAACATGTTTTTGGCGACATCTTAAGGTCCTAAAGTCAAGCTTTAAGTGTTGGCTTGTAATGTTTAATTTTCAAGAAATTAGAAAATTGTCCATAAAAGCAAGGTCTTTTTATCATGTCAAAGTTATCAAGCATTATGCATGTTTTTAGAGCTAAGATCAATTGTGATATAGGTTTCAAGTTTCAAATCAAGATTCAAGAATCAAGATCACATCATCAATCAAGTCATTTCATGCAAGATCAAAACCTTGGGGAGATCTACTAAGTTTTAGTCCTTCAAGGGTTTCAAATCAATGGTTTGGTGAGTTGTGACATAGAAATTGTTCATCCATCATTCCTTTCATGTTCCATTGTTTCATTTCAAGTTTAATTACCAATACGGGGTTTGACCAACGCAAGCCACCATTCACCAAAAACAAACAATTTTTCCCTCTTATGTATTTTGCAGATCTTAGGTTGAAGAAGGATTGAAGATCTGTCAGGAGAAAAATTGTCAAAGTTCTTGTCAAGCCACAGAAACTCACTTTCATAATTTATTTCTGAACTTCTGACTATGAAATCTAGAGAATTCGGGATTGCAGACATAGGAGCAGAGGACACAGAAAGTGATTTCAGAAATCCCTACAAAGACCCATTCATCCTTGGGAAAATGGATCCCAAAGCACACTCAACAACAACATTTTGATGGCAAGTGAAAATGTTAGAATTGTGAAACAAACATAAATCTATGAGCCACAAGATCAAACAACAAACAAATACACCTTCTACGCAAGAGATCTGTAAACAATATATGCAATATTCCTCAACAAGAAAAAGATATAGAAGCAAGAGACTCTCAAGAAGATATGAATGCTCAAGATATTTACAATGAGGGTTGAGTGCTTATAAGAGAAAAACCCTAAATGAGAAAGGGATTAGATCATGACAAGTGTCAACATCACATGAGATGAGACATAATGATCTAATATTAGCTCAACTTATAAAAGCATAAAAGCACTCCCAAGTTTAGCTTAAGTGCATGAGAATAAATTAGACTAATAATCAATTAAAGATTAATTAATTATTAGCTAATGCATGATTACTCTAACACCCCCCCTTAAGATGAACTTGGGGAGTAGCTAAAAACCCTAAAAAATAATGCATGATGGGTCTCGACAAACAAAGCCATGTAAGGTACCCATGTACAAACAAATCTCTATGTTAATGCAGAGAAACCTCATGGGAAAAACTCTACTCCAAAAAGAGATGAAAGCCAAGTGAAGGACTGAAGAAGCCTCCAAACAAGACAATGTCCTAAAAAATAGGAACATGTAGAACATCATTGAAGCACGAAGTTGTAGAATGCTATCAAATATGACTGATAGAGTGTTGAATGAAGAACCTCCAGAAATAGGAATGCAAGAGTGTCCATATGGTAAATGATCCATCTCACCGAAATGCAAGGGTACACACTACATCCAACTAGTACATAGGAACAAGAACTAGATACGTAGATCACTCAAAACCACGAAACCAAAAAAGCATTAGCACCAACAGTAAAAACCCCACCATAATCTTGAAAAGGGAGAGCCATGACAGGTACACTGAAACTGTGTGAAACCAATAAGTGCATGTAGGAGAAACAACTTGCAAATAAAAGGGTGTGCAAACTAAGGCACACATGCATGAGACAAGAATCATTGGGATTCACTGCTATCATGGAAGGGACACTCACTTGACAAAGGTGTGATGGCAAACCAAGGGAAAACATCAACCCCCCATGACACTTTATATCATAGTGTAAATACAATAGGCACAACTAGATGTGCAAAATCCCCAAAAAAGTATACACCAGAATGGCACTTTATCTCAGTGCGGCTACGTAAGAGAATGTGCATGAAAAAGATGTCTACAATGCCCAAATAGGACAGAATACTAGAAATACATATAGAAAAACCAAAAATGAGTCATCCCACACAAACAAGAAGTCCCAAGGAGCTAGAATGTCCAAGTAATTCACCAGAATGTGAAAAGAAAAAAAACTAAATAAAATGTACCTAGAGAGAAATCTGGAAAAAGTGTATGGATGGAACTGAAGAGCTCTTAAAGACGGTTCTAACGCCACTAGAATCATGAAAAATGGAGAAACTAGTCAAAAGTTACGAGCTCACAACTGAAAACAATACCTCTGACTTCAACAGGTTGTAGAATGTACCAGCAGAAAAATAAAGCAATGAGACCCACACCACTAGAAATTTGGTGGAACCAGTTTTCCAACGATATCTCATTTTTCAAAAAATGATATTATATGTCCAAGTTATGGTGAAAAGAAAAAAAATAGCTCCCTAGAGGCCAAAGAGGGGTCAAATGGGACCCTGCCTAGGCATTCATATGATGATGTCATGTTGATGTCAGCATACATATGGGTGATGTCATGTTGATGTCAACAAGAATATTCCCCTATCACCCAAGAAAAAAAATTTGTCGCTCAAGAACAAAAAAAATTTGTGCTCAAGAACCTAACCGACATTGGAAATCGCACTGGGTATATGTCAGGAATCTTGCCAAAAATCATGTTGGGAAATTTGGTAGGTCGTTGGCATGTAAAAAATTCTACCACCATAAAGAAGATCCTACCGATGAGAGGCCAAACCACCGCCGATTTCGTACAGGGGCCATACTGGCCCCTGTACAAAAAGAAATTTCCTCAGAAGCTCCCGGTGGCGAAATAGGCCAAATTTATAGTCAAAATTCATGGAAACGGCCTCCTAAATCCAATGGTGAGGTCCATTTCGCATAAAAATGCACCCAAAACTCAGCTACCCTCCAAATCTAGAAATAAAGCAACCACTTCAAACCCTCGCAGATCTGATGTCAAGAACCCAAATTAGGCGAAACAAAAGCAAATTTTGACTTTCTCGAGAGTTCCAAATCCAATGGTGAAGTCATTTATGTGCCAAAAAACTCCTACCTCCAAAATTTTCAAAAAATAAAAATGGATTCAGATTTGAAGCTTATAACCCTCGTTGAAGAAAGAAAATATCATAAATTGAGAAGGGGTTTGATGAATCCATGCTTTGATACCATGTTAGAATTGTGAAACAAGCACAAAACCACAAGCCACAGGATCAAACAACAAACAAATACACCTTCTATGCAAGAGATCTGTAAACAATATATGCAATATTCTTCAACGAGAAAAAGCTACTGAAGCAAGAGACTCTTGAGAAGATATGAAATCTCAAGATATTTGCAATAAGGGTTGAGTGCTTATAAGAGAAAAACCATAAATGAGAAAGGGATTAGATCAGGACAAGTTTCAACATCACATAAGATGAGACATAATAATCTAGTATTAGCTCAACTTATAAAAGCATAAAAGCACTCCTAAGTTTAGCTTAAGAGCATGAGAATAAATTAGACTAATAATCAATTAAAGATTAATTAATTATTAGTTAATACATGATTACTCTAACAACAAAAATACTTAACCTTCTTAGATCTGTGTGAAAGTTGTAGGTTCTATTAGATTAAGGTTTAATCTTCTGATTTCATGTGTTACTTTGAATTTTTGGGTTTATTTACTATTTTTAATCTTTCTCCCAAAAGTGTTGTTTCAATGATGTGAAGCTCTAGAATCAAGAATCCATCTCCCTAACTCAAGGTTTTTAGATGCAAACATGGCTTTCCTTCCACATTTTCTATGTTATCAACCACTCCATTTTTTATTTATATGTAGATGAAGATGTTGAAGGAGAAGAACCAAATGGAGTTATTGAAGCTAATTTGATATTGTTCTTAAAAAGGTGCACCAACTCACCAAAATATTTTCATAATGTTGATGCTCATCATATCCCATTATAGCATCATCAATTATCACCCTTGACAATTTCACACTAATTTTTTCTCCCCCTAAATTATTGAGCCTAATTGAGTCCCTAATTTCCTAAAATTGTGCATTCTATAGCCCATTTGTACCACTTTATAATAAAATTGCAAGAATTGAAAAAATGAAAATAATTAATGATTTCCCCCCAATACATTGTGTCTTAAAAATAAGGGATGGGACCCATATGCCCATGGGCATATGGTTCCCCCTATTATATCAAGGACCAATTTTTAATGTCAGAGTGGCCTTTTTAACATTCAAATTTCAAATTTCAAATGTCAACTATCGAGATTTAATTCTCAAAAAAATAGAGAAATGCCTATGAATACCTAGTTATTACATCATTTGAAATCTAATAAGCATTCATGAGCAAAAATTATTGTCAAGATCATTCAAAAGCAAGTCAAGAGCAACATTTCACAGCATCGTTGCAACAATTCAAGATACTAACATCATGTCAAATCTTATGTGAGTTATGTGTGTTCATGTTATCATTGTTTTGTGAAGGCTAACACTATTGTAGGTCTCCAAATTATTCAAGAAAATAAAACAAGAAAGATCAAGACCTTGAGGTGATGTGCATGACTTTAGTCCTTCAAGGAAGCCATTGAAGGGTGGTGAGTTGCAACACTTTCTGATTTCATCATTCCTTCCTTTAAGTTATTTGTTTATCATTGACATTTTCAATTGTGGAAGTGGAAACACTTACATGGGGTTTGACTGAGGCAAGACCCTAAATATCTTATCTTTTGTACCGCAAGACAAAACCATAGTTGGAAAAATGATGCAAGAGCATCCAATGGTGTAGGGAAATCTTTCAACACCCAAAAAAATGTTTTTCCTTATTTTTCTTTATTTGTTTTGAGTCCAATGATGGCACTGAAGTGGTGTAAGACAATCAAAAGTCAGAAAAGGTGAAAAACGATCACTTACTATTTTTTAGTAAGTCAACCTAAATGAGCTAGTAGGACCTGGAAATTACCCCAAGGAGCAGAATTGAAAACATTTTTGATGGCGGAAGAATCATCTCAATACCTTGTACGGTTTGGGAGATATTAAAATTTTCATCTCAAGAAATTTCTACAATGTAGCTTCAAATTCAAATTTGAAAACCTTAGAAGCCCCGAAATAACTCAAAAAGTGGACAAAATGATCTTCAATGGTTTTAGCATTGTAGATCTCTTTGAGAGCTTTCCAACGATATATTATAATAGAAAATCAAACACCCAGATCAAAAGTTATGGCCCTGAGAAGCTGCCCCACTAAAAAGTGAATTTCATTAAAATATCTTCCTAGGAAAGAAATAAAATGGTGGGAATTTTGACACCAAAACAAAAGGGAAAGTTACACTTTATAGAACATTCTAGGGTGGTTATTAGGTAAAATAAAAGGGTTAAGTGGGGGTTGTAGAAGGTGGATCCATTAGTGCAGATTGTGGCTTCGAATAATAGATTTTCTTTCAAATTTGATTTTGTTGTAATGAATCAATCCCATGAGGCTGTAGCATTGTAAGTTCTAAATCTGTAATTTCATTTTCTAAAAATGATTAAAAGTGAGTTATTTTTGTCTTGCATCTTTTGTGTTGCTCTCTCTTGTTGTGTTTTGTGTGGGTTTCGAGCGGTGTAGCCCTCATCACAAAAGGATACAGACCAAAATATCTTGACTTTTTCTTGGAGTGTGTATTGTAAATTCCTTAACAAAAACTTCTATAACTTATCTACATGTGTGGTACATCAAAATAGAATGATATCAATGTAAACATATTACATATGTACACCAAGACATGTATACCTGCCTCCGCAACATACTTAGATCATCATTTCATCCTTATTCATCCTTATATTGTCCTACTGACTTGCACTCTGCACACCAATAATCTTCGGAGTATATACAAACTTCAGCATACCCATTTGACATCAATGGCAGCTCATTTTGAGTTGACATCAATGACAACACTTATTTCCAACATATACAATAGGAAATCAAATATTTCACTCCAATGATTGTTTTTAATGCCAAAAAGTAAAAGAAATGCTTATGTAATCTGAATAGAATATATCGCATAGATATGTAAAATTGTCTCAAGGTTTATAGGATATAGGTTTGCATTTTTTTTTCTTCAACCAAGCTTATGATTTTCAATTGCATACCTATTTTTCATGCTAATTTGGTAAATGTGTTTGTATTGGGAGATATTATTTGACTCCATTTACCATGTGATCAAAGCATTGATTTTTTGTTGCTTCTCATCTCATCTCTATTCCAATCTTCACAATGCATCATTCTCCTTAGTTTTAGGGGTAATTTTACGTTCTAAAATGTTATATAACCTTGCATATTACATTTTTTAAGCATCTTGAGTGATTATGATTGGTCATAACTTTAGTGGATAATGTATCATGGATCTACATAGCACATGCATATAATATGTTAAGGGGACTCATCTCAAGTGATTTAATCTTGTTATATATATGTTGTTGCATATGCTTGCTTGTAAATTTTCTTAATCTAAGGTCTCATAGGTAAATGTTTGACTACCACATGACATGGCCAATCAAGACTTGAACTATCATTTGAATTTCTCTTTACTAACTATGTTGGAGATCTCAAGGAACATCCCCTTAATAGGAAAAAATCCAAAAGAAGAATAAGAATATGTATGTTCTTTTGCATTGGCTTCTAACTAATCTTTGTTTGTTCATAAGCCTAAACTTTCTTATACACGTTGTAATGTAGAAAAATGGATTCTAGATCCTAAATGCAAAGAACCTAAAATATAAGGTGGTCTTTTTCCAAGTTACATTAAGATGTAGATCAACAAGGTGATTAGATTGACTTTCAACCACGAAGGTGAGCCAATTAGACCTAGACCTACATCTAATTGAGGATGGGAATGCATTGGAATTTATTGACTATGATTAACCTAATTAGATAATGTGCCCTAATATGTAAATTACAAGAGCTTGACAATTGACAAACAAAAACAATAATTTGCAGGTGGATCTGGGAAGTGTAGAGTGATATGTACCAACCCAAAAATTCTTGTTTCAGTCGTTGTAGAAGGACATAATTTTCCAAGGGAATCTAAGTCCCTAATAGGGATTCCTAATCAACTTTTGGGGTCTTCTAGTAATAGATATGAGACTTCCATTTCTGCTTGTAAATTTTCAGAACGTTGTCTGATAATTCTGTAAGTGAGTTTTCGTGGCTTGACAAGATGTATGACAACAAATGCAACAATGGAGAATTTTTCTTCAATCCTTCTTCAATACTTTACAACTTGAGATTTTCACATTCACAAAGAGAGGAAATGTTGGGCCATTTTAGGGGCTTACCTCAGCCAAACCCCGTGTAAGTGTTTCCACTTCCATAATGGATAAATGTCAATGGATAAATGACAATGGAAAGTAAGGAATGATGAATCAACAAAGTGTTGGAACTCACCACCCTTCAATGGCTTTCTTGAAAGACTAAAGTCATGCACATCACCTCAAGGATTTGGATATTGCTTGCTTGAATTCTTGAATTTTTTGGAGACCTACAAAAGGATTAACCTTCACAAAACCATGAACACATGAACTCACATACACTTCAACATAATGATTGGATCTTGAATTTTTGTAATGAGTCTCTTGAAATGCTACTCTTGAAAATGATGCTTTATCATAAGTTCTCCTAATTTTGTTCTAGTTTCAAATGGTGAAATGACTAGGTATTTATAGGCATTTATTCAATTTCCCAAAAATTAGATCCTGAAATCTGATACTTGAAATTTTAATTTTGAATGTTAAAATACCACCAACAACATATCCAAAGATAGGTCCTGGCTAAGAAGGGGGACCAATACGCCCAAGGGCATATAGGTCCTGGCCTAGATTTCTAGGGCATTAAGTGTTGAGGATAACACATGAACTAGTTGCATTTATTTAGTGCTTGTAATTTATTGAAAAATGGTACAAATGGGATCCAAGATCCATAATTTTAGGACATTAGGGGGTCAATTAGGCTCAATAATTTAGGGGGGCCAAAACATAGTGTGAAATTGTTAAAGGTGACAATTTCTGACACTATATTTAGCCCCCACTTTAGTGAGAGTGGACTTATGCTCAGACTTGCACTAAAGTAGAAAAATAGGTCAAGAGGGGTCTGATTGTCCAAATATTGAAGAGATAGGATGACCAAGGATCTAGGGGGGAGCGCTCAAGCCCCCAAGATTCAAGATCTCATAGAAATCCAACATAAGCAAAAAGGAACACACACATGTGTGATATGGAGCAAGACAAAATACACGAACACACATGTTGGAAAACATGAAGCATACACAATGAAAACACATGGCACAATGAAACATGA
The DNA here is from genome assembly GCA_007258455.2 of Sequoia sempervirens. Taxonomy (NCBI): domain Eukaryota; kingdom Viridiplantae; phylum Streptophyta; class Pinopsida; order Cupressales; family Cupressaceae; genus Sequoia; species Sequoia sempervirens. The sequence continues at coordinate 54,900,426 of VDFB02353493.1, forward strand.
AGATGATAACAATATGAATACAATCATGATGTAAACATGATGTAAAAACATAAAAAACACAGTGTAGTGTAGAAAATGTATCCCTTTACATTTTCACACCTAATTTAGAATTAATATTAAAATGAACTTAATTATGCCTTAATTTAGTGTTGTAATATGTATTTTACATATTCACATTTAGTTTAGGGTCCTATTAATTAAAATGGCTTAATTGCGCCTTATTTTTAGTGTTATAGAGTGTACTTCTTTACAATGTCACTTATTTAGGGATCCCTTAATTAATTGAGGTTAATTTTCCTTAATTGGCCCCTTTAATTCAAATCCAAGCCTAATTAATTACATTTTCTGAAGAGGAAACCCAACATTCATTAATGCCTAAACATAACACTTCTCACTGAGCAATGTGTGTCCTAGGTGAGTGACCTAGGACCCATTTTCCCATGGGCGAATGGGTCCTCACTTAGACCTAGGACCCTAATTTAAATTATGTTTTGGTGGTATTTTAACAATGTCAAATCCATATTCACATGTTGGCTTGTGTTATTTGAATTTTAGGAAATTAATGATACATACCTATAAATATAAGGTTATTTCACTATGTTTCATCACTATGTTTCACCTATCAATTTTGAAGTGAGCATTCGTACAGAATTTTTTTGAGATCAAGAGCGACTCAAGGTATTAAAAAGAATATTTATTGAAGATTTATTGCAACAATCAAGATTCAATTGTCATATCAAAGTCGTCTTGCATCATGCATGTTTTTGGAGCTAATATGATGATGTAGAGTTCATGATCCATTCAAGCATTCAAGGCATTATTTCAAATCAAGTTTCAAGATCAAGATCCACATCCATTGAAGCTATTTCATGCAAGTTGCAGATCTACATTCCAAGGTTCATTCAATGGTTTGGTGAGTTGTGGCATTGAGTTGTCCATTCATCATTTCTTTCATGCTATTTTGTTTCATTTCAAGGTTTAATTACCAAAACGGGGTTTGACCAAGGTAAACCCCCATTCACCAAAAACAAACATTTTTTCCCTTTCATGTTGTGTTGCAAATTTGCAAACCTGTTGAAGAAAATCTGAAGATCTCAAAAGTTGCAAAATTACAAATTTTTGTTTGTTGTCATCTCACAAAAACTCAGATCTCGAATATATTTTTGATTGTACGACCATGAAAATCAAGAATTTGGAAGTGCAGACACATGATCAGAGAATCTAGAAATAGATTTTGGAGAGCCCTACCCAAGATCCATTCACCATAGGGTGAATGAGTCCTCAGACAGCTTTTGAAAACACCATTTTGTGAGAGGTATATGTAACATTTATCTCTTCCAGATTTTCCAGAAACTTTGTACGTTCCTTTAATTTTATGCTTAATCTTCTAAATCCAAGTTGTAGATTGTATTTTGGATTTGATTTTTTATTTTTAATCTTTCTCCCCAAAGTATTGTTTGACCTAGACCCTCATCCTAACACAAAAAGGAAAATGTAGGATTCCTCAAAGAATTCACTCACCTAAGGGTTGAAAGTGGATTTTAACTAAAGGGATCTCATTTCCTAAATGAAATAGAAGAATAGGTAGGTTCATTCACCCCATTTTTCCCTTTCCATTTATAGTAAGTTTGGTGAAACATTCCAAATTTAGTATAGAAGCCTATGTGTTTGAAACCTAACCCATTTTTCTTTTGAAACCTAACCCATTTTTCTATTTTTCTTATGAGTTCAATTTTGAGCCAACAAATGAGGTCATTAAAAAACATGTTATCCATCCTTCCACTATCCTTCCTAGTTATGAGAACATCTTAGAGCAAGAGAATCAACCCATTGACACAATCCTTAATATCATCTTGCCTATCCCTCACTCAAACCCTATTATCTCTCCCATTTGTGAGGATGTTTTGATACAAAAAGATACAAGAATAGATAATCATGAAAACCATAATTGTTCTTCTCCTGATACCTCTCCTATTAGTGACGAAGGTTTCCTGGTGAAAGAAGATACAATCATTGAGAATCATGAAATTCTTGTTTGCCCCTCTCCTCCTCCCACTTGGGAAGATATTATGACACAAGAAGATGAGATCATTGACACATTTATTAACATTACTTTACCTAATCTCCATTCATCTTGTAACATCTCTCCTACTTGTGAGAATTCTTTAGTGAAAGAGGATGCAATCGTAGACTATCATGACAATCACATTTGTCCTACCAAAATCTCTCCTATTTGTGAAGAAGAGAGTTTGGTGTTAGAAGATACACTCATTGAGAGTCACAAGAATCTTGTTTCTCCCTATCCTAATGCTCCTACCATTTGGAAAGATCTATTTGAATGAAAGGATCCAATCATTGGAGCAAGAAAATCATATTTTTTATTCTCTTGATGCCTCCCTTACTTGTGATGGAGCTATCTTACAATATCTAACCATGGAATGCAATCAACATTTTGATTTCTCCTCCCCTAAAAGATCTCCTACTAGGGAAGATATCATGGTGCAAGAAAATGATAGAATTGATACATGTCTTTCAAACAATAGTAATGTGGATTCCTCAGATGAAGAGGATGAAGTGACATTAGACTCCCCTTCACTAAGAGATCATGAAAAGAAGGATGTATTTTGAGGTTATGCACATTAGATATCCCTTGAAGTGATGTCCTAAGACATTTCTTACCATTTACCCATCCTCACATCAACCTCAAGTTCAAAATAATCTCGTGCTTATCTTAGAACCACCTAAAAGGCACCTTGATAGTAACAATGTTTCACAGCAACCGAGTTACAATATTGTTGCTCATACATATAACATAATGAACAATAGGCAACAACAAACCACTCCCATTTCATTACCATTTCCTTAGCCTATTTTTCCTAGTGCTCCTCATTGTCTTCTACATAGTGGAGAGGAGTATGACCTTGTTAAAAAACTTAAATACACTCCTGCTAATATATCCTTATGGGATATTATTCAAGCCTCGCCTAGCTATCATAGTATGCTTCAAACAACCTTGCAACAAGTTGTGGTTCCCCCTAGTGTAAACTTGAATGGCATAGCATCCCTAGTTCAAGGAATGAATGCAGTTAATCTAGACATTGTTTTTCACCAAAGCGAGTTACCCTCCTTAGAAGTTCAAAAACAATACGAAGCTTTCATGATCATAGCCATTATTAATAGGAAAGGAATAAAGAGAACCCTTGTTGACAATGGCTCAACCCTTAATGTGTGTAGTGTGAAACTTTTGGATAATATTGGCATCAATAAGAGTAATATTTAACCTAACTTGTTTTCCATTCGTGGATTTGATAACATAGGAAAAAAACTACTTGGTGTGATCACATTACCTATTATCATTGGAAAGGCCACATTGCAAACTTCTATCCATGTTATGCCTCACAATATTCATATAATATTCTTTTAGGTAGACCGTGGATTCATGGCATGCATGTGGTGCCTTCAACTCTTCATCTTTTAATGAAGTATGTTTACAACAATAAAGTTTACACAATCAAATTTGATCCTAAGCCTTACAATGTTTTACAACTTGAGAAAGACAAGGAAAATCCTTTGAAAACATTGACACCAACTACACAAGTGGAACCCATACAAGAAAAAGAAAAATAAAATCATATTGAAGAAGTCACAAAGCTATTAGAAGATGATTGGAGTTCCTTGGATTTCACACCTACATTCATGGGAGAATACAAGATTGCAACAAAAGAGTCTGAAAAGGGAAAAGAAAAAGAGGTAATGTCAACACAAAATTCGAAAGCGTCCACTTCAACCACTTTAGGAGAAGAAAGAAATTACACAAAAAACTTTTATGAAGTTGATTATGAACAACCATTGAATCCAAATGAAATGAAAAATCTTTATGGAAGAGGTTATGAAATAATTCAAAACAACTTGGTTATAGTGGAATAGGATGTGGTGCTAGAGAACAAGGCATTCGTGTCTCTATAGATCCTAATACAAAAGAAACAACTAATGGTCTTGGTTATTGTCCTTTGAAAGAAACAAAAGAATCAAAGAAGCCTTCAATTAATATAAACACAATTACAAAAGATTCTTCCAAGACAACTTTAACTTTGGTGTATCCTGAACTAATGGATACTACATGTGGGAATATCTCATTAGATATGCATCAAGTTGGTACTTTTTCTACTCATTATAATCAATAGAATTAGTTGTTGCTCCTTGTCATGTGGTAGTTGTAGTATCATAGCATATTCACTACCATGCATGAGGGTATAAACTTGGCTTTATGTAATCATATTTTCCTTTCGCAAGGAGCCGCATACCATCATCCATTTTCATCTCACCTAATTCCCTTGGGGGGAAAGGGGTTAGGTAGCTTTGTCCTAGTTTGGCACTTGATGTTGTCTCTTTTGGCTAGTTGATCACCTTCCATATATATATATAAGAGCAAGCTTGGGATGCGGATGACCTGCTATAGGTTGACTCGCATGTGCCTTACTAGTCATATCTTTGTTCTCTTTTGCATGTTCTTTGTGTGATTGCATGTGTGTAATGTGATCTCCTTGTACTATTTTGTTTGATGTATCTCTCTCTTCATGTGCATCCCTCTATTTGTACCTATATTCTTCTATATGTCATAAACATTTATCTTTTCATTTGTCTTGTGTTTTCTTTTTGGGGATGATGCAAGGCGTTGAGACATTTAGGTCTCTTACATGTTGACCCAAAATCTTTTTCTTTTTTTTTCACTCTCTATGTGTTATTCCTCTAGTTTTGTGAGTATTTGGGGAATGATAGCATTTCCAAGCTCTATAATCACATTGTAGCAAAGATATACTGACCCCGAATTTGTGGATCCCTTATGTGTTTTTGGATTTCATTTTGGGGGCAACCTCTCTTTCTCCTTTTCATGATGCAACTTCATTTGGGAATATGTGACTTGGCATAGGGCTTTATGAATAAGTTCTCATGTCTCTTTATTTTTTAGCATCAATTATTGTCTATTTTAAATGAAATTGCTCACAAAAATGGTGCTAGAAATTTATTTAAAGTGGGGGCATAGATTGGCATTATTTTTGAAGTTTTCGACATTCCTCATGTTTCATTGTGTGATTTTATTTCTTCTTGTGATGCATCCTTTTTGTTGGTGGTGTCATTAGGTTTTATGTCCTCCAAGAGTGTTATATTTCTTAGCATATGACTTTCCTCTTAGTGGTGATGCTACACATTGCATTCCCTAAGTTGTGATTCTTTTATTCTAGACTTGTCCTCTCTTGGAGACATTAGGAACGATGTTCCCTAAGAAGATACCTTACACGAACTAAGCAAGATCTATTTGAACAAAACCTTTACTTGAATTTTTATTCATAATTGTTTAGCATAACATATCTTCCTAACCTTATGACACTTGAACCCCCCTTTCAAGGCCACCAAGCATAACACACTTTGTTTACCAATGAAGCCTTGCCTTATTCATAGTTGCTTAGCATAACGCAGCTTGTTAGGCCTTATGAAGCTTGAAGTTCTTGTGGTGCCTTATTGAAGTTGTCAAAGGGATAGTTTTGATATGGTATGGGAGACTAATAAGATTCCCTCATTTGCTACCTATTGGGGGCTCACCTAGTGAATGACCTGAGGTTCCATTAGCCTGGAGTGAGCTCACACACTTCATTTGTATAGTGGACATCAAGTTTCACTTGTGAACATTCTTTAGACAAACAACTGAGACATGTTCCACATCGCGTTGGAAAGTTAAGGCTTGATCCACCCCTTTTTCTTGGAAAAATAGCTAAGACATGTTCCACATCGTGTTGGATAGTCAAGGCTTGATCTACCTCCTTGCTTTCTCTTTCAGGTCTTTGATGTTGTATGATTATCTTTTTCATTGTTGTATACATATGTCTTGAATGTCTACTTTAGTGTGAGATTTCTCTTGTGCTCTTCCTATCACTAAAGGGGGGGCTAAATGTAGTGTAGAAAAATGTATCCTTTTAAATTTTCACACCTAATTTGGAATTAATATTAAAATGAACTTAATTATGCCTTAATTTAGTGTTGTAAAATTTATTTTACATATTCACATTAAGTTTAGGGCCCTATTAATTAAAACTTAATTGTGCCTTATTTTTAGTGTTGTAGAGTGTACCTCTTTACACTTTCACACTTATTTAGGGTTCCCTTAATTAATTGAGGTTAATTTGCATTAATTGGCCTCTTTAATTCAATCCAAGCCTAATTAATTGTAGTTTCTAAAGAGAAAACTCGACATTCATTAATTCCTAAACGTAACACTTCTCATTGAGCAATGTGTGTCCTAGGTGAATGACCTAGGACCCATCCGCCCATAGCGAATGGGTCCTCACTTAGACCTAGGACCCTAATTTAAATTATGTTTTGGCAGTATTTTAACAATTTCAAATCCATATTCACATGTCAGCTTGTGTTATTTGAATTTTGGGAAATTAATGTTATATACCTATAAATATAAGGTTATTTCACTATGTTTCACCTAGCAATTTTGAAGTGAGCATTCCTATAGAAAGTTTATGAGATCAAGAGAATTTCAAGAGAAATTCAAGGCATTCAAAAAAAGATTTATTACAACAATCAAGATCCAATTGTCATATGAAATTCTTCTTGCATCATGCATGTTTTTGGAGCTAATATGATGATGTAGAGTTCATGATCCATTCAAGCATTCAAGGAATTATTTCAAATCAATTTTCAAGATCAAGATCCACATCCATTGAAGCCATTCCATGCAAGTTGCAAATCTACATTCCAAGGTTCTTTCAAGGGTTTGGTGATTTGTGACATTGAGTCAACTGTTCATTCATCATTCCTTTCATGCTATTTTATTTTATTTCAAGGTTTAATTACCAAAATGGGGTTTGACTAAGGAAAAACCCCATTCACAAAAAAAAAAATTTTCCCTTTCATGTTGTGTTGTAGATTTACAGGTTGAAGAAAAGTTGAAGATCTCAAAAGTTGCAAAATTTCAAAGTTGTATTTGTTGTCACCTTTGTTGTCATCTCACAGATACTTGGATCTTGGATTTATTTCCAACTGTCTGACTGTGAAAATGGAGAATCTGGAAGTGTAGACACAAGAGAAGAGGACTCAAAAACAAATTTTGGAGAGCTCTACCCATTTTCCATAGGGTGAATGAGTCCTCTGACGGTTTTTGAAAACACCATTTTGTGAGAGGTACACAACATTTATCTCTTCCATATCTGCCAGAAACTTTGTAGGTTCCTTCATTTTTATGCTTAATCTTCTAAATCCAAGTTGTAGATTGTATTTTAGAGTTGATTTGCTATTTTTAATCTTTCTCACCAAAGTGTTTTTGCTCCTTACAAAATGAAATATGATTGCATAAAGCCTAGTAAATATACCCTCATGGATCGTAGTGAGCATGTTGTGACACTATAGCTACCACATAACAAGGGGCAACAACTAATGTTATTGATTAAGTGAAAGGCTATTTGATGTTTTTGATGGACAACAGCCAAGACCTCTTGTTTCTTGTATGCTAGGCTCTATGGGGAGATGGATACCTTGTTATTTTACACCACATCCTTTTCCATTATAGCAAAAAAAATCAATAGTTGATAACCTCTTCCATAAAGTTTTTCCATTTCCTTCAAGGAAGGTGGCTATTCATGATCATTTTCATCATAAGTAGATGTGTAATTTGTATCTTCATGTTTGCTAGAATTTATGGAATTAGATATTTTTGATGATTCAAGGATAGGTTGTGTTGATATCATTGTTACTTCTTTCTCTTTTTCTTTCTTTTTGCAATCTTGTATTCCCCCATGGATGTAGGTGTGAAATTGAATGAATTCCAAACATCATCCAAAAACTTTGTCATGAATGGAAGGCTCTCATCTTTATCCTCAACTTGTAAAGGTTCTACTTTTATAGTTGGTGTCAATGTTCTAAGAGAATCCTTTGTTCCTTCCTTGGTTTGTAAACATTGTTTAGATTTAGGGTAAGCTTTTATCGTGTAAACCTTATTGTTGGATGTGTACTTCAGTGATCAATGAAGCATTGAATGCACTGCATACATTTCATGAATCCATGGTCTACCCAAGAGAAGATTATATGTGTAAGTGTGGAATAAGTAATGAGTAAAATGACAAACAACACTTTTTAATAAGACATTATATCAAATATTCAACAATATTTAAACTAATTTAAAGCAAGAATCTACTGAAAGCATCATATTGTTCTCTATCTCCAAAGATTTATTAAGTCACATGGCTCTCAGATTTGGTAAGCATTATGAATATTAAAATGTCAATCTAGAGAATGAGATGTTGCTAAATGCAATAATCTAATCCTATACGATGATATCTAAAAGATAATGATGAAGCTATGATCTAAATTGACATGAAACTTGATAAAAGGAAGCTACAATAAACTATGATGCATCCATGATATTGATTCTAAAATGCTATGATTGTTATTGCTAAATGATAATGCTATTGCTAAGATGCTTGATTGCTCAACTGTTGTTTTTGCAGAGTAAGTTTGCACAAAGTTGGGATCCATTTCATGTAGAAGAAGGTTGTATTTATAGATTCACGCTAGCACATTTGCAAAGGGGCAGCAAAGCAAAGGTCTGGATTTGATCTGGAGGATTGAAAGGTGAGAGATGAAGAAGCCTGAGCTAATCATGGGGATTGTTCCTCCCCAGAAAAAAAAACTCAGCCATAAGATAGGAAGAATCATTGGAAGAGGATAAAGAGGATTGCCTACAAATTTGTCTCCAAATTTTCCCATGAAGGCTGAGATAAATTTAATTAGACATTTTATGTCTAACTTGGTAGGTGAAATATTGATTAGTTGTAGAATATGCTTTTAATTTGAATTTTTTAGATTTATTCAAATTTAGGAAGAAATAACAATTATTAAAATAAACAAATGTTTTTATATTTTTTATTTAATAAAAGAGGGATAATGATAATTAAAAACTATTGAAGTTTTATTATTTAATTAAGAGAGAATAATTAGAAGAATATAGATGTGAACTATATAAATAAATATTTCTATTTATTCAATAGTAGAAGAATTTGATAATAATAATTAAATAAAACAAAGTGAAATTCGTTTATTTAATTAAGACAAAATAAAAGAATAAAGATTGAAGAATTTAGAAGATGAACTATATAAATAAATATTTCTATTTATTTAATAGTAGAAGAATTAAAGGTTAATTAATCAAATAGATCGTATTTAATTAATTAGATTATCCAGACCATTTTTAGGTGTATACAATATGAATGATCCTAGGGCATGACATGGATAGAAGTTTGTAAAGTAATGTATCTAACTTTGATAGGTAATGTTATCAAACCAAGTGGTTGTTTTCCCACATTATCAAAACCACGAATAGACAAATTAGCTAGTTGGATTTTAGTCAAGATGTCCACTCCAATTTTATCCAAAAGGTTTACACTACAAACATTAAGCCCTAAACCATTGTAAACAAGTGTACACCTAATCCCAACCTTGTTAATAACAACTAATATCATCAAAGCATCATTTTTTATTTGTGTTTCCAAAGGGAATGACTCATTTCGATGAAAGACAATGTCCAAATTGGGTTGATTCATATTCTCAATCAAAGTTTCCACATCATTTGGTTGCACACTAGGAGGGATAACAATTTTTTTTAAAGCCTTTTGAAGCATGCCATGGTAAGCAGGTGATCTTTGAATCAAATCCCACAAGGATATCTTAGCAAGAGTGTTATGAAGTTTCTCAACAAGATCAATTTTTTTACCACTATGTTATGAGATGTTAGGTACGGGTGGGAGATATGGTTGAGGTAATGGAATGGATGTTGGTGTTTGTTTCAGTTGCTTATTGTATCTAGTGTTATATGTGTGAGAAACTATATGATAGCTTGGTTGTTCTAACACATCATTATTAGTGAGTTGTCTTGCAAAGTTTAAGATAACACCTGGAGGTTTAGGAGGTCTTATAATGAGAGGTGACTTAGGAGGTCCAATAATTAGAGGACTTTTAAGATGTCCAATAATTAGAGGACTCTTAGGAGGTCCAAAACAAGTTTTAGGACGTCCAATGATCAAAGCACTCTTAGGAGTTTTAAGAGGCCCAATAATTAGAGGACTCGTAGGAGGTCCACAAGGAGTTTGAGGAGTTCCAATAATCAAAGGGGACCTAATAGTCACTTGTGCATTCATAACCTCACAGATTTCTCTTGTTGATGGTTTTTTAATGAGGGGGATCTAAAGTGACCTTAACATCTTTATCTAAGCAAGCCATCTCACTATCTTTTGAAATGAATGTATCAATGATGTCATATTCTTGTGTCATAATATCTTCCCAAGTGGGAGAAGCATTGGGAAAGGGACAAACAATATTCTCATGACTCTCACCGATTGAGTCTTCTAACACCAAGATACCTTTGTCACAAGTAGGAAAGGTATTGGGAGAAGGACAACTATGATTTTCATGATTGTATATGATTGCATCCTCTTGCACCAAAACATTCTCACAAGTGGGAGAGATGTTGAGAGATGAATGAAGAATAGGAAAAGTGATATTAAGAAAAGTGTCAATGATTTCATCTTCTTGTGACATAATATCTTCCCAAGTAGGAGAGGTTTTGGGAGAGAAACAAGCAAGATTCTCATGATGCTCAATGATTGCGTCTTCTAACACCAAGATACTTTCATCACAAGTAGGAGAGGTATCAGCAAAAGAACAATTATGTTTTACATGATTGTCTATGATTGCATCCTCTTGCACCAAAACACTCTCACAATTAGGAGAGATGTTAGAGATGAGTGAAGAATAGGCAAAGTGATATTAAGAAATGTGTCAATGATTTCATTCTCTTGCACCAAGGTGCTCTCATGGTTAGGAAAGATATTGGGAGAATGACTAGCATGTTTATTAATGACCTCATTTCATTTCCCTAGATTGTACTCATAAGTAGGGAGATTAGACTTATATAATCTATGATTAACCATATCAAAACCACATCTTTGAAAATGAAACATGTTGCTACTTGCCTTATGGATTTACAGTGTTTGTAACAACCTAGGGTTTTGAATTTGTGCAAAAATGAAAACCAATCTACCCAAATTATGCAATGATTTAGAAAATGCAAACAATTTTTCTTCAAATTTGAAAATTCTAAGCACTGAAAAGAAACATTTTTTAAAAAAAATTTGTAACAAATCAAGCAAAATGACACCTTACACATGCAATAACAATATTTTTTAATTTCAAATCAAACATCTACAAGTAGGAACAAAGTGAAGCTATAGAGATAAAAATATGTGAAGAGTTTCTCTGAGACACCTATAGTAGGACAAGGACGTCCAAGGGCATTTGAGTCCCTCAGAGGGGTTTAGAAAACTAAAATATTGAATTTTTATGTTGATGTTTAATGTTACTTCATAATTTCTTCAATTTCAAACAATGTAATTCAAATGCAAATGTGCAAAAATAAAGGATGATTTTGAAAGCAATTTCTAGATCTTAATCATGCAGCAATTGACTAAGTCTAAGATGCAAAATTCTGAAAATGATAATTTGATGCAAACTTAATGCATTTTTTTCACTTTTTAGGCTTAAATAAAAGATGCAATTTAAATGCAATGAACAATTTGAGACTTTAACCACCTAATGAATGTAAATCAGATCTAAAGATGACTGAAACAAACCCTAATGCAACTTATGATGCAATGTAAATGTATTTTTTTTGTATTTTTATGACTTTTTATGATGCAAAGATGAAACCCTAAATGAAAGATGCAAAATAATGCAATGCAAAACTTAGATCTAGGGCGAATTAAGGCATATAATGTTAATAGGTCGGGTTCACCAAAATGTAACATAGCAAAAGGTGATCCTAGGTCCTAAATGCAAAGAACCTATGATGCAAGGGTGTCCTTTTTTCAAGTTACATTAAGATGTAGATCAACAAGGTGATTAGATTGACTTTCAACCATGAAGGTGAGTCAATCAGACCTGGATCTACATCTCATTGAGGATGGGAATGGATTGGAATTAATTGACTATGATTAACCTAATTAGATAATGTGCCCTAATATGTAAATTGCAAGATCTCGACAATTGACAAACGAAAATAGTAATTTGTAGGTGGATTTGGGAAGTGTAGAGTGATATGTACTAACCTAGAAAATCTTGTTTCAACCACTCTAGAAGGACATAATCGCCCAAAGGGCATCTAAGTCCCTGATACGGGGTCATGATCAACTTTTGGGGTCCTTTAATAGCAGATTTGAGACTTTTGTTTCCACTGGTAAAGTTGTCGGAATGTTGTCAAATAATTCTATAAGTAAGTTTCTATGGTTTAAGAAGATGTATGACAACAAATACAACATTGGAGAATTTATCTTCAATCCTTTACAACTTGAGATTTGCACATTCATAAAGAGAGGAAATCTTGGGCCATTTTAAGGCTTGCCTCAATCAAACCCCATGTAAGTGTTTCGTGACAAATGTCAATAGATAAATGATAATGGAAAGGAAGAAATGATGAATCAAAAAAGTGTTTCAACTCACCACCCTTCAATGTCTTCCTTGAAGGACTAAAGTCATGCACATCACCTCAAGGATTTGGATTTTTCTTACTTTAATGCTTGAATGCTTTGGAGACCTACAAAAAATGTTAGCCTTCACAAAACCATGATAACATGAACACATGAAATCATATACACGTTGACATAATGCTTGGATCTTGAATTGTTGTAATGAAACTCTTGCTAATGATGCTTGTTCATAAGTACTCATCCTAACTTTCTTCTAGTCTCAAATGGTGAAATGACTAGATATTTATAGGCATTTATTCAATTTCCCAAAAAATAGATCATGAAAGCCGACACTTGAAATTTGAATTTTGAATGTTAAAATACCACTAACATGTTCAAAGATAGGTCCTGCCTAAGAAGGGTGTATGGATCTTGGCCCAGATTTCCAAGACATTATGTGTTGGGGATAACACATGAACTAGATGCATTTATTCATGATATAATACTAACAAAAGGTTGACAAGGCAATAAGTTAATAATTGATTATTTTCACAAAATTGAGAGAAAAAAAAAAATAGTTACTATAATAATATATCATTTACAAGAATTCCCCAATAAGAAAATCCTAAACTAATACTATAAATAACACAAAAACAATTGACTTATAATTATTTATCTATAGACTCACCATGGAATAGATATCAATCATGCCTTCTTCCTCAATAAAACTATGATTTTGCAGCAAAATAAAAGTCCAATATCTTTATCAATCTTACAAAAAGAATTTGGACACGAGTAATTTTTATACTAATCCCAAATATATTGCATAAGCCATATATTTAACTCAATTGAACCACTAGGTGTATGAGGCACATTACTAAATGCAGTTCACCATCTTATAAATACTCTCTTTTAATGTCTAGAAAACCAAAATATCGTATTAAAACAAGTTTTGGGTTTCTCTAATGACACGGTACTGATTGACAGTGATTAAACATTATATTATAGTCTTCTTCACGTACTAGAATTCATTAAAGTCAAAAGTGTCAAAATACTATAGTACTTAATCTATTTATTTATTTGGATCAATTTGACTGCAAACAAAAACTGATAAAGAAATGTCTAAGCAGCACTCAAAACGGTCATTTGATCGTATTTATTAATTAATTAAAAAAAGACACAATACATTCTTTATTTTTAATTAATTAATAAATACGATTAAATGACCGTTTTGAGGGCTGCATAGACATTAAGCAACTGCATGAATGCATGAATTAAAAGTTGTACTGTGCAAGATTTATTTCAATATATTGGCCCAGAGAGGGCTATTTCACATAGCTTGGTTAATTAAGAAAGAGATAATGTTGTTTCCTAGTGCATTGTGAGGATTTGGGTCATAATAAGTCACCTTATTCTCAACATCCTGGGGGGAAGAATTTCCTGTTTTTATTCTCAGGGTTTTTTTTTCTACAATTAGGAACCATTTGCTTTATAAATTTATGCCCTTAATATACAATCAACTATCCAATTGAGATCTGGATTAATGAAAGAAGCCAATTAGTATTCAGTCTTTACCAAAACAAACTCTGTATATAAGTTTGAATCTCTAAAAACTGGAGAAACCTTTTCTATGATCTTAATTAAGGACACAAAATTTTCAGTCGTAATGTTAGTTTGAATATTTCTGAATTAAGAATATGTAAGTTTTTTTCTTCATCTACATTTTGGATCACGCTCTATTATCCATCGTTAAGATGATGTAAGTTTTTTTCTTCATCAATATTTTGGATCACACTCCATTATCCATCGTTAAGATGAACAAGCAAGAAAAAAAAAAGGTTTTTATGATCTTGAGAATAGAGACACTTAAATGTTTTCAGAACAATCGGGTGGGCAAGAATCTGAAAAGATGACTTACTGAGTAGGTAATTGTACTGCTGGTTCCCAGGAGCCTGGTTATTCCATTTCCAGGTACAGATATTGTGTAAGCTGTAACTAGGAAACAGGTGAGCAAAGCATACTTGTTTTGTCTCATCCTTCCACTTTATGTGCTACATGACACTCTGTTTTTCGAACTTTAAAGCTGAATTACTCTTACAACTTCTAGCAGAGCATATGCAGACGATTCATAGCAAGCCAGTACCATTATCCATCCTAGTTCTGTGTCCTTGTTTTAAGTAACTTTAAATCAATATTTTGGATGCCATGTTGCTTGTTGAATAGAATTTGTTAACTTTATTAATTATTGTTTAAAAGCTCTGACTTAAGTAATTCCATTGCTGGCTTCTCTGTCCGTCAATTATTTATTTTAGGGAGATCAAATATACCCAGATTGTCAAAGAGCCAAATTAAAGTTCAATACTAAAAGTAAGGTTGGATCATCTAAATGTGGCTCTTATGAATATTAAGCCTTTATTACTTTTGTTGAATGGTGCATTTCAGTTCAGTAGAAATATGGATCCATTCCTTGGTATCCTTATGCATTGCCCAAGTAATAAAAGTACCACTGTTTTCAGTTCTGGCAACAACATCTACGGTAACCCTCTTCATCCTTACCCAAATATTTCATACAGTAACTTCAAATAGAGCAAGATCAGAACAGAGTAACCTATTACAGATTCAAGGACTTTGTGTAGTCATTGAAACACACATAATCCAAGTTATAATGCACTGTGATTCATGCAAAATACTTTTAATCCAAAGCTTTATTACTAAAATAAAATTTCGAATTCATTGTGCGACCCAATTGTCATTAGTTCATACAAAACGTGAGATTTTCAAATAATTAATATGGTCAAGAAGCAGCTACATAGATTTACAGAGCTCAGATACATACTATCCTTTTCTCGAGCTCTTATGTGACAGTTAAACCAAATAGTTACTGTTACAATGTATACAGAACCCCATGCCGGCTTCAGCTGCTTGTATGAAATTCAGATTCCATTACTCCTAACCAACATCTGAATTCCCATTTAATGTCATAGAGAACTACTATCCAAAAATGCGGGGAGCATGGCAATTGCTTAATCAGCATAGACAACCGCCAGGAAATTCCAGGGTTAAATGAAAGTAACAATTGTAATGATTCAGCTAACATGACCTAGCCTAAGAAAATAAAGATGTTTACTTGGTGAGCTACCCTACATTCTAACACTAAGCACCCTTACCTTCTAATATTAGGGCATTTTTTTGTAACTTTCTTCCATTGCTGCAAAACAGAGTCTGACTATTTGGAAGGCAATGTGGGTAACCACCCTCCCTTGGACCGAGTACGAAGCGTCGCCCTTGATTCTATATCAACAGCTTTTGAAATGCCCCTGCAATCATACCCAGCATCCGAGGGTGGTCTGTCCAAGACCACTTCATTTGAAGCTTCGAGACAATCATTTGCCCAAAATTGTTGATTTTGCAAACTAGGTCTTCCCACATAGTTTTTATCCTGTTTAATATTCTCAGGGAAAATAGATATCAAATCCTTTCCCTGGGCCTGTTGTTCCACGATTATGTGGAGTCTCGGACCTTCTATCAGCTGAATGGCATCTACCAGCATGTCGAGGGATCTACCGACATCAACTTTCTCCTCACTCATACAATATTCAGTTCCATAATCTGCATCGGATCTCTTCAAATGAATTCCATCTTTGATGCCAAAAATACGAGTATTTGTTTTATTTAATTGAACACCTGCGTTCGGTTGCTGAGATGCAGGGTTCATCTGCCCAAAATCAAAGAAATTGAAATAGGTATTGAGAAAGAAAAATAACCAAAAGAAAATTCCGAGGAGGATAAAATCAAAATAGTGGGACAGAGTTAGATGAATTGGGGTTCCATTGCCACCAGTTCTTGCTTCATCGGCATTGCCAATAGGACATTTTTCTCCTTCTCCGGCAAATAATTCTTTCTTTCTTTTCCCGAGTTGAAATCTGATCATAGTTGGGAGTGACGGATTCCCGTTGTTGATGTTGCCGCTCATGGCGCCCGTGCTATCAGAAGAAGTCATCTAATACAAATTAAATCGAACAGAGAAATAATGTGAATTTGGTGTGCATGCTGTGGATTCCTGGCTCTCTAAAATTCGAGTCCCCGTTGAATCGTTGAATAGAAAGGATTTGCTGAAGAAGATTAAGCTCAGTGAAAACAAAGGGCATTGCACAGAAGTTGCAGATAAAAAAAGCACAGACAAGGGACAACAACATACATTTAAAGCTGTAGTTTCAACGAAGGAAAGAAAGAAGACGAAAATGAGCATGCACTTGTTATTGCAATAGTATTGTCCAAGGCAATCCCTTCTTTCTCAAGTCAGTCTTCTACTAACACACTTTTTATTCCAGAAATAACAAGCACACCCAGCTATTCCCTCTGGTATCTAAGATATTAGTTGAATAACTTAGTCAATTAGATTTTTATTAGTGAGTGCATGTTTGACATTATAAGGAATGTGGTTAATATTGTTCAAGGTTTAACGTCATAAGAGATGAGGTTGGAATTGTATTGGTTTAATCATTGAAAAATTAAGGAGATTGATTATGCATGTACCCAATAAACATAATAAAATTCCTATTCTAATTAGCTAAAAATTGGAAACAAGATTGATTTTTGCTACTAAATAAACATAGAATTTGTATTTTGTATAATGTGTATCCTCAAACAAAGTGATAAAGGGCATAGTCAACACAATTATGAATTATCTCTTTGCTTAAGAATTACATATATTTGCATATACAAATTAAGGCTTGAAACAATTCAAAAGGAAAGAAAAAATATAACACACAACAATCATAGATAATTGCAACAAGGCTGGGAGTTTTATATATATCTAAATTATTACAAATGTGAGAGGCCAAGAATGCACAATCACACTTCATAAAAATTAATAAAATATTATAATGAAAACTAAAATCTCCCTTGAAGGCCTAAAGGATAAATAGTAGAATTCCTTCTCTAAAATTTTATGTCCTATCTTCACCAAAAGATATAGATATAGAGCATAACATATATGTTTATACTCATTCCTCTCCAAAAGAGCACCAATCTATTACAATTTAAAATAAAATGCATGTTAAAAATTAGCATAGTTAAGCAAAATGTTATTGAGAATAGTAGTTCAAAATGAAGAAATTAGCATGCAATTCCTTCTTTAACACTTGATTAATCTTGGTCATCTATCAATCATATCTAAAATATTCGAGTTTGTTTCTTTATTGTATCTGATCTATTTTCATCCAACAACATAACAACTAACATGTGCCATTTTTATCATTTCTACAAAGAGAGTTTTGGTACCATCTATTCCCTCTATGTGCCTTTCTATGCTTTACCCTCTCCCTTTCATGGTGGGCCATACAAGTGTTGAGGTATAAAAACTAACCAATGACATAGCTTAGCTCCTAGAGGTTATTATACTAACAATCTTTAGAAGATGTACACGCCATTGATTTATTAAATGATCAAAAGTTCTATGATTATGAACTTAAAGTATTATTATCTTCAATAAAAATAAAATAGGCCCACCTCCTCATCCATTGTTTTATCCCTTGGCCAATGGTGCTACTAGAAAAAATTTCTAGACTGACCATAGCTTGGAGGAGCTTCATCACAACACATATCCAACTGTACATTTTATTTTACTCGCTATAGAGATTTATGAATCTAATATAGGGCCCACCTACTTGATTAACTCACAATGCTCTTATTTGATAGTGTAGTGGTTTCAAGTTGTCTAACTAACAACTTCAAGACTTGGGTCAATTGCCATATCTCCCTTTCATGCAATCAATAGGTTCACTTATGATTTTTTCCTTATCTTTATTGTCATGGAATCCACCTAAGTTGATGTGTTAACTTCTAACCCATGGCATGGTTGAGAGAATATGTTAGACTAATAATCTATTATTGTTGCATCAACCATTGGTTTATGAAAGGATCAATGGTGTGTACTTGTGTTGATGTTGTGACCAAAAATGAACTTGTGGAAGTGTTAAAATATTCCACAATTCATTGAAATGGAATGCAAAGGATATGAAACTAATGTGTCATTGAATTATTGAATTGAAGGGGATCAAAATATCCAAAAGAGAAGAGAATAAAGCATCTTATATCAACGTCACCCTAAAAGGGAAAATGAAGGAAAAGACTCTACAATTTTGGAAAACTATTAAGGGATCTTGTCCTATGAAGAAGAACCTTGCTACTATTTTTTGAAGACTTGTGTCAAATCAAACTTTAAATTTTTGGTACTCTATAGGAAAGAGTACTTACAATTTCGCTAGAGCAACCTAAAATGAAGTCCATTTTGTATCAGTCGGGGAGCCTTTCATCTTCAAATCTTGAAAATAATTGTCTAAATCAATGATATTTTTGTGAGAGATTCTCTTGAGTTTCTCCATGGCGGCCTTGGCTTGGAACTTCAACTATACTTGAGGTCAAAGAATTGCCTTTATTTTTGTAATATTTAGTGTGTGAACTCATCCCCTAAAATATGTTTGGTCTACCTATTTTTTGTGAGAACTTCCCTAAACTCTTCTTCTCCTATTACTTTGTTATCATCATAAAATAGGGAGGGGAGTCCCTTCTAAATTTGTGTGATGATTTTCTCCCTCATTCCTTTCACAACATACTATAAAGTGGTCAACTAGGCTTTGCACTTTAGAGTGGCTTTATTCTAACTCAAGATCTCATTCACATGCACCATTTGTAACTATCCTATTGTCAATTCTTGTAGTAATCTAACTTTCATCTAGAAAATTATATAGTGTCCCAACTAGGATTCTGCTTGTGATACCTTATGAGCTAGTGAAAGATGTTGAACACCTGGAATATTGAGAGGGGGGTGAATTAGTATTCTATTAAACCATTTAATCATAACCCATCCGATAATCAAAACATATCTAACCACAACTATGAATGAAATAATGGAAGAAATCACAAGATCACATAACACATGAACACCGGGATTTTTATGTGGAAAACTCAAAAAGGGAAAAACCATGGTGAGGATTAGCTCACAATATAGTATAACCAGTTATAAGATATTACAGAGGCTCACTATCAGGACACACTGCCCAATAAGCATCACAACCAAAGATAGATACAAAACAAAAAGGGCTACAAAGCCAAAATGTGAATTGATAAAAAGTGCACCTTCCTTGTGCTAGATTCAATTCCTTTGAAGCTCTGAATACAAAACTCTGCTCTGCTTTGCAATCGCTCAACAATCACAACAATTCTACTCTTATTCAAATCACTCACATAAGAATTTGCATACGCATTTTATCATCTTGCATATCATATCACCTCTACAATCTCAAAAATGTCATATATATACCCAATACATCCACATACATCAATTAGGTCGGCCTAATTAGATGTAGCCCTATTTTAATTCAAAATTATATTTTCAGCTCCATACTTGATTCAAAAAAATCTTCACACTCAAATCAAATGTGAAACACTTAATTTAGGTTGACATGAACCTAAAATAGATCCCATTAACATCTGCAATACACATTTTATCTCCACAACACACATTAAACATAATTAGGTCAGCTAGGAGTTAGACCTAATCATAAAATAAGCCAACTAATCAACCACCAACGATCCATTTGATCATATAATCACTCACATCTGGAATATATAGTGTACTGACACCTACAAATAGTCTCCCAAAATTGTAAAGACTGATCCTAATTATCGGAGGAACGTGGACCAAATTACATACTCATTTGCACTATATAAAGCCAAAACTATATGCCAAACTACTGTTACTTGTAAATTTTCGCATATTCATCCAAAGACACTGAAATCTTGATCATAGATGCATATAATAGCTAGGAATAACATATTGTAACCTCATAAGCTGATCTTATTACACAAGCAATTCCGGACCAAAATATCATATTAAGATGCATACATTTTGTTCACCAAAATAGACAAACTATCAACAATTAATGTTGGCATCAATGGCAACACATTAAAAAGGGTGCCTTCTTCGTTCTTTCAATAATCTGCCCCTTTTTTATTGATGGAAACATGTGCCAAAAATGAATCTCCAAAACTAAAAACATACACTATCATTAACTATCTTCAAAACTTCAAACTTGCATGATCTCCTCCTTTCAAACATACACTATCTCAGGCATCAAACTTCTCCCAAAAGCATTTTTTCAATTTTAACTTCTTCAACACCAAAACTTCTACCCAATTCTTCTCCCCTTTGATATCAAGGATAAAGGGTGTGTCAGTAACACACATGTAAGCTCTAAACTTGATTTATATGTACAGAAAAGCAACTAAGATGTACTAACTCCCCCTCAAGGAGTTATCCCCAAAAAATGGTCCAACTGTATGTACAACGAAAGAAATGAAAAGTAAATGAAACATTGAAAGAATATACAAGTGAAGAGTGTTCAACCAGAGGAGGCACCTTCTAGCTCTATAAGAATTGCTTGCTAGGAAGACTTTCCTTCATTCCAAATCTTTTTTAGTTGCAACAAGCGACTTATACATTGATTCCAGCTCTACAATGTTCTCCTCTCCCTCTTTCGAAGTACATGGATTTGGATTAATATTTGCAAGCCTTTCTGCATCAGCAAGGGCACTAGATATTAATATATGCTTGGTCTTCACCAAGTCCCCAAGCTATCCAAATCTCCTTATGATATATTCTTTATGCCACTATAAGGTGGAAAACTTGTTTTGTATATCTATAATGGTAGTTCAAGAATTGTAATCTCTATCTTTTGCAAAGTCATAGGCTCTAGAGGCATTAGCTATTTGTGACTCTATTAAGTCCATTAAATCCTTAATGCCTTGAGTGGCATATGGCCACCTCATACAATACAAAAACAAGTTTTTAGCCTCATCTTCACACTCCTTCACATCCTTTAAGCAATTCTCCACTTTCTCATGTGCAGATGCACATCTATCCTGCAACTCAAGTAGCCTCTTCTCTACAAATCTTGTCTCAACTTCCTTTTCAGTTTGCTCCTTCAGACCGGAGGCATACTCCCTGAGTGAATCAACTAAAAACTTCAAAATTTCAACAGGAGTTAATGAATTGTCAATTGTGGCACCGAGAGTAGCATCCTATAGAGACCTAATGACATCATTAATCATTTCAGTCCCCTTTTGATGAGTCTCTATTATTAATTTTCTTTTGGAGGCATGGAAGACGTCTATGAGCTCCAACTTTTGAATAGGTGAGATCTTTTCAAGATCTACACTGCCTTGGTAAAACACAAGTTGTATCAATTGGGGTAGAATTGTCGATTGAATCCTTATGTGCTTTGTCAAAAGACCTTTAAGATTATTACCCAAGGATTCTCTGGATGGCTTTGGAAGCTCCATGATCTTTTGAGACTCTTCTTCATTCATTTCAATCTCAGTCTCTTCTTTATTCTCCTCTTTCTCTTCTTCCTCTTCTTTGTCAAAGGGATTTTCCTTTTTCTTATCTTTTTCATCATCCTCCTCTTCCTTATCATCTTTCTTCCTGTCATCTCTTTCTTTTTCTCCTTTTTCATTTCCATCCTTGACTTGATTATTTTCATTTTCATTTCATGTATTTTCATCCTATTTCTCTACACCATCATCTATATTCTTTTCTTTTTCATTTTATTGTCCTTGTTCTACGTTCTAAATTTTATTATTAGCAACGGTAGTCTTTTCAATCTCTTCCATAGAAGCAGATGTCTCCAGGGAACCATTTGTTTCATCTACCAGTGGTGGTGAGGACACCACATTTTCTATATCAAACAGTGGAGTTTCTTCAACAATATTCTCATCCACTTTCTCTTCTAAAACTTCTTTGAAAATAGGTAAATTTGTAATTGGAGGAATATTTTCCTCTGCATTAGTGACTTTTTCTTTATTAGGCTCCTTTCCTTGAGCTGTTCTGGATGATGAATTAGCAATCATCCCAAATTTTTCTGCTATGTTTCTGATAGTACTAATTGTATCCTGTTTCACCTTATTTGCTCCATCCTTTTCTCTACCCATAAGTATGGTGACCCTTTGTTTAACTCTGAATTCCTTTGTGTACACTTCAAGCAGTGTAGCCTTGTCATTTCCAGATAAAGAGGATCCAATTTCCTCTAAAGCATCATATTTTATCTTGTGACCTTCAACTTCAATTGCTTCATGCCTTCTTTCCACCAAGGCTTCCCACACAACACTAGGAACCTTCTTCCTAA
Organism: Sequoia sempervirens; assembly: GCA_007258455.2. Taxonomy (NCBI): domain Eukaryota; kingdom Viridiplantae; phylum Streptophyta; class Pinopsida; order Cupressales; family Cupressaceae; genus Sequoia; species Sequoia sempervirens. The sequence continues at coordinate 54,923,131 of VDFB02353493.1, forward strand.
TGTTATCCATATTTGCTTCTAAAATAATGATATACTAAATGAGGGCTTCTATGATTGTTTTATTATCTTCTTCATCCATTTCATCATACATTTTTGTAGTACCTTCTAACAAATCATCATGCTCTAACATGTTATTAACCAAAAAATCTAACTTTATCGGTGTGTGAACTCTTACTAGAGGAGGTTTTGTCTTCTTTTTAATTTTAGGCTTCAAAGATCCTTCCTCTGACTTATTTTCCTTCTTCTCAGGATTCTTGTGAATGTGTATAGTGAAAGCCTTTCTTTCTTTTTTTATCTCCTCTTCTTCTGAAGTGTCCACGATGTCAACTTTAGGCTTCTTTGCTTTGATGCTTGCTTCTTGTGAAGTACCTTCACTGCCCATGCTCCAATGTGAGCTCGATCTCTTCTTCCATAACAGTACTCAAGTTTTTCTCTCTAGATACTTTTTTCTTCTTCCTCCTTCCAGAGGTAGTACGGGGTGCTACCGGAGGTACATTCTTCCTTTTGGTAGTCTGGGTGTAGGGGTCAAAGGGTTCAGTCACTTCTTCTATTACCAAAGCACTAGGCTCCACCTTCTTTCCTTTAACAATAGATGTACTAGAGGGTTTGGGCCATGTAGAGGCAAGGGTGGAAGCTATTATTCTTGATCTTCATGGTCCAGAGGACTCACCAACTACTCTAGCTTCTCTTTCTGCAACTATTTCCCTTAACCTTTGTGCTTCTTCCTTTGAAAGTACATGATGTATGAAGTACTCATTTACTTGTTTTGCCACCCTTTTTTTCCTTGCGAGTGCTGACATTTCTAGGTGCACTTTAGATGATTTTTCCTCATATGTACCATTTCTTGGCAAAGAGGGGTCTTTAGGACTCTTTAGCTATAATTCAATGTATCCCTCAGCTTCATTCTCAAAAACCTCATATCCAAGGGGCTCAATCCATATTGTCCTTGGTTCAACATCCTCGATTATACATTCATTGGTAGAAACAAGGAAAGTGATTTTGTTTGTGTACTTCTCTACTAGATTTTTGGGAATCCTTTCTCTATCATGCATATTCTTTTGAAATACTACGAAAAATGCAATCAATGCATCATCTTGAGCTTTGTAGTCACCTATATTGTGCATATAGTCAAAGATCTAGTGACCCACTGGTCTGCTTCTATCCCATACAATGTCTTTCCTTCCAAGAAGCTCTCTTGGGTAAAAGCATAAAGTTGTGTCACACTTTCAGCCAACTTATCAACACAACTGAACTTAAGTATTTCTAACTAAAAATCAATTTTGGCCAAACATATGATCTAGTAAGATTCATTCTAGCTAAGTTAGATACTTCCACAACTTTTTCAACTAAAATTGTTCGCTAAAAATATATGGAGCACCACTTTGAGTCCAATTTACCAAAAAAATAAAAATATTTGAAAAACTTGAAGTTTCAATAACTCCTACTAATGTAAAAACATTTTTTTTTTAAATATAAAAATACCCTTTTGTAGATCCATAAGTGTAGTTTTCAAAAATATATTTATTTTAATAGTTTAATTATTATTTATATTTTATATTTTATCTTTACTAAAATTAGGTTATCAGCACAAAATATTAGGTTGATTACCATGCCAAGGAAAAATACTAAATCTTATTAAAAAAAATAGAAAAAAATATGATGCACTAGATAAAAGAATCTATTTCAAGATGGTATAATTTTTTTCCATTTTAGATAAATATTTAATATGAAAGTTGATATTTGATGGAAACTTTTTTTTATTCACACACATTTTAATATTTATTTAAAAATATATATTTATCAAAATTGGAAAAAAATATATCCATGCACTAAAGTTTCAAGTTATAAATACACAAAAAATGAAAGAAAAAAAAATTACTATAAAAAGTTTGACGTCCCATGCAACTTCATTTTTCAGCATTTTATCGGCAACTAAATTATAGTGTTAATTTATTAAAAACTAGTTTAAAATAATTTTTTAATTTTATTTTTAAAATACAAACATAAATATATTAAAAAATAAATATTTTACCAGTTTACATCATTTCAAAATTTAAAACATATATGCCACTTTTTAGTGATTCAAGTTTAAAAGTTGGATCAACGTTGGCCATTTCCTTTATAAAGTGTGACACAGCTTTGTGCTTTTACCCTCTTAAAAAGTAAAATAATAAGCACATAGTCAGAGTTCCAAATTTAAATGCATACTTCTTCTCTCTAGTTTGTTTTAGGATTTCTAGAAGTTGTTGTCGGAGCAACTCACATAACTCATAATCCTTCCCATTCACCACCATATCATGTGCAACATAGATAGCATTTGTAGACACTGAATTATCCATGTTTGTGAAATAAATTTTGTGACCTATCATTATTGAAGCATATTTGACAACAGGATTTGTGATGGGTTTTGTTGCCAATGCTCTTTTGTCAAAGGTAGCACCAGTTAACTCCATAACCACTTCGTTTGTTACATATTTTAGTACCGATATGAGTTTGGTATCACATAACCCAGTCACAACCTTAATTACATCCTTAGAAATCAGTCTGAGCATATTCGTCCACATGAATTTTTCATGCATTCTACTCAATGCTTGCCTCGCATACTTTGCATCCAGATCACTATTGTAGTTGGGTAAGAGCAAGAAGATGAGTCCACGAAACGTGGAAGTTTTTGCCTTAGGAAAAAAAAAGAAATTGTCTTGCCAAAAATGGGATCCCACTTTTTAATAAATGAGATCTCATTTTTTAAAATGAGATCTCGAGCCTAAATTCTAAGCAGGATCTCATCTTTTAAAAAATGGGATCCCATTTAGTAATGGGTCCCAACCAGCATTCAGGAAATGAGATCCTGATCTTTACAAAACAGGGTCCCAATTTGTAAAAATTGGGATCTTGTTTTGTAAAAAATGGGATCTCGTTTTTAAGTGGTATTTATTTTTAAAAATAAACGAAACTCAATCATTTCTTCAGCGCACAGGATCCCAATTTCGTAGAGTAGACAATGACCTCCAAGTAAGCCTCCACCCCCATTTTTTTGGCTTTTTTCATGCTCTTTTGAAAATTTTAACACAATGATAGATTTTAGTATTTTTTTTTCAATTTATTTAGTGTTTTATGTTTTTTTATTTACCTATAATAGAAGAAATGTTGATTTGTAGAAGAAGAAGAAGAAAATGAAATGAAACCCTCAAAATATTGAATAGAAATGAAAAACAAAACCTTAAATCGTATCCTAAGAAAAAAATTTAGCCTAGCTACTCAACTAAAAGGCCAAAATGAAACAAGTAAATAAACAAAATATTCTCTAATGTTATAAAGTAGGAAAGCAAGTGTAAGGAGAATAAGAAGGATCTCACCAAGGAATTCATTCGCCAGCTGATCTTCCTAGCAACACGCACACCTACACACATCAAGAGGGAAAATGTTGGGTGGTTGAATATGGGCCTACCTCAGTCAGACCCCTGTTTAGGTGTTTCCACCTCCACGAACAGCCAAGGAAACAAGATAAAAAAAATAGTGTAATAAAGACAATGCAAACACTACAAAGCAATACTATGCTACTCAACCAAGTGATAGAGGAGAGGAGAGGGAAGCTTACCACGTCCACCAAGAGCATTCAAGGCTACTTAGGGGAGAAATGAAAGGAACTCAAGCTTCTGTTGCAATGGCGTGGTACCAAACGTGCTCTATCGAAGTGATGGAGTGAAGCTTTTGCTGCAATGGTGTGCTTGAATGCTTGAAGTGAGTGAGAATGGATGCAAAAGTGTGAGTATGGAAGCTTGAAGAGTGCAATAGCTTAGAAAGAAGTTGTGAAGAGTTGTGAAGAAGTTGGATTGAATGTTGAAGGGGTGAATTTGAAGAGAGAATGAAGAAAAATAGCCATATTCGGGTCGGTTGGCTGAAGGGAGCGTTACAACTTCACTGCCAATGAGAAGTGTAATGCCTTTGTAGGTTTAGCCGCAGGAATCTGCTAGGGACATAAGCACGTCGCACAGATGTCTGCGCATCACATGGGCATCCCCGATAGAAATGCCCCCACCACACTCAAAATAGGTGCCAAGTGGACCGCCAACAGCGGGCTTAAGTGGAATTAAGCCTTCGAACTTAGTTTTGTAAGGTGGATAAGGGTAGAAAGGGGATTTACACAAGGGATGCAAATTCGCTCTTATACACTTTTAATTGGCTGACTGATGTTAGTAGAAGCATCGACCTCAAAATAATACATAGACATATCCTGAAAGATTTTTGAATAATGCATGATTTCATGAGCAAAAGAAATTAAAATTGCAATAAGAAGGATGGGGCAAAAAGGTCGATTCAAGCAATAAGGAGGGCTACATTGAAGGTAGAAAGGGGAAGGAACGTGCCTAGCAAGAGGAAGAAGTCACACCACAAAAGGAGAAATGAGATGGCACATAAGGGGGTATCTTTAAAATCTAAATTAACAGTTTTTGGGGGCTGCATGGATTGGAGGTGTGGCAGAGAAGTGAGGTTGCGCCTCATGAGCAGGAGATAAAAGGAAAAACATTGAACAATCCATGCCAATGAAAGTAGAGAGGACTGTACAATAGAGTGGAAGAGAGCTGAGTAGAAGGTGTTATTCATGGAATAGGAGCGTGTATGTTGATTCCTCTATAAATAGTAGGTTAGGACTGTATAATAGAGTGGAAGAGAGTTGAGTAGGAGGCGTTATTCAGGGAATAGGATCGTGTATGTTCCACCCTCTGTAAATAGTAGGTTAGGTGTTTTGGGTTTGTTCTCTTTTGGTTTGCTTCATTCTTTTAATTTTTTGTTCATCATATGTTTTCTTATACTTCACAACTAGTGACTCTATTACCCATGGATAGTCATAAATCTTGTGTTATGGGTTCTTTAGCATCCTTTATAGTATTTTTCCTCTGTTAGAGCCAATTGTTACCTCAATTTTCATCAAATCCTTTTGATCCTTGCTAAAATTTGGAGAAGTTCATCATTGGTTATTCGGTTTCGATAAGGTTCTCATAACCTTGTCGATTTTTGAAAATGTTTCGCTAACCATGTGTTATCCCAACAACTTGTTAAAGGTTCATATTATTTCTGATGTGTTGGTCATCACTTAAGTTATAATAATATCATTAGCTTTCGATGAGGTTTTCATAACCTCATCGGGTTTCAATAATGTTTTCCTAACCTAGTTTAAAGCCAACACAAGTAGGGAAAGTTGACCCATTCAATCAAAAGTGGAGAAATTAAAGACAATAAAGAAACATTTAGGAACTTCTTGAAGGTTTTGAAACCTTTGTTAGAAGTTGAAAGGTTTTAGAAACCTCATTAAACTCCAAAGGGTTGTTGCATCCTTGGGATGGTGAGTTATTTTATTTTGGCTTCTATGGTTTCACAACCATCATCAAGACCCGACATGGTTTCCACAACCAAGTCTAGAGTCGACAAATTTTGATACTTTGGTTCCACCATGAGCTCTCATAAAATTTTGGAAAGATCGAAGGCATTGAAGTTTAATTTTGGAACTTTCTAGAGGTTTTGAAACCTCTGTCGAAATTCAATAAGGTTTCCACAACCTTGAGAAAAGTTGTCAAAAATTCATTAAAAAATAATTATAAGTTCTCATTTGAAGCTCACATTCTGAATTTGGAAGAATATTGGGTAGATTGTGCAAATGAATAAGAGGATGGATGGGGTTGGACCACTAAGGTAGATTGTAACTTTCAAATTAAATTGTGATATCCATGGTATCAAAGATGATGACTCTAATCTAGTTGATCGCATCTTCATAGACCGCATACAAATCCAACCCATCCTACCAATATATTGGATTTTTAAGGAAATATAAACCATTGAGGCTAAGATGGAAATAGTACTTAGGTGAATAATGGAATGGGTAATGAAAAATAAGGATAAAATGAAAATTCCTGCCCCTCGCAAAGCTAAGGAAGCTACAAAGAAATCATAGATTAGTTAGAGGAGGTCTTCATCACTTCAAAAAATGGCATCCACAACACAATAGACTACCTCTAGAGGTAGTGGAGATGATGATGAGGATCCCTTAGGAAGTAGGAATTTGGAAAATTCTTGTGAGGTATCTTATACATCTCCTCTCAAAAGGTTACTTCAATTTTATTTTCCAAGAACTAGTAATGTCCCTACACCTTCATCTGTCTCATGGTTAGAACAATATTTAACCAAGAAAAAAAAGGTGGTTGACTTGAGTCTACCCAATAAGGATATTGTGTCTCAATTAATCCAAAGAATGCTACATGTCAAAAACCTAAAACCACATCTCGATTGTTGAATGATCCCTCCTAGGGAAATATGTATGTTGAGGTTGCTCATCTCTCCGCTCAAAAAGAGGCTATTCAAATGATTGCAAGTGATTTCAGTATCACTAGGATTAATCAAGGACCCTCTACAAGAGATTGGGATATCCACAATTTTTAGGTGTCAACAGCTAGGCTTGTAGAAATTATAGAAAAAAACAACTAGAGAAAAGACCAGTTAAAACAATAGGTTACTGCTTTAACCAATTATTTAAGATATCTTGTTGACCTTTCTACTTGGCCTTCGAAGAGAAGATGATTCTCAGGATGAGAATGTAAAAAACATGAAAGAGAAAGTTCAAGGAATTGATTAAGAACCTTTTCAAAAAACAATCTTTTAATGTGGAGAGAATGAGAAGATTAAGTAATATTGACTTATCTTTATCTCAATTCCTTGGGCATGCAACAACATTCTCTGGTAAGGTAGATTTGGTATGAGGAAATAAAACTTTGTGGAAATTGAGAACTAAAAATGTAATTATTCCTCAACATAGCAAGATGCCTCTGGTGATAAAATATTTTTAAACATACAAAGCCAAAATTGCCACACAATCTACTCAATCATCACAAGAAAGGAATGTTGATAGTGCACCACCTGAGCCTAATATTGCCTTGTGTTTTTATTGGTTTTTTTTCTAAATAACTTAAGGTCTCAAGAAGTTTAAGGGGCTCTTAACTTCTTCTTTTCAGTTACTTTCAAGAAGCAGTTACTCTTGTAAATGTATATAAACTATGATGTTACCGAAAGAACTTCTTATGAGAAATTTTTGAAAAAGGGAAATGGATAGAAAGTAATTCAAACAGGAAGAGGAGGTTGTATGTTTGTGAGTTTACAATTTTGGATAAATGAATGAAATGAAATTCATGTTATAGTTTATGTATTGTGATTGATTTCGTTGGTCATTACGTTTTTGTGTGAATGTGAGAACCATTTCTAGTATCTAATTTTCTCAAGTTTAGAATTATTTTTGGTTGATAAGTTTATTATTTTATGCTTTGTGGAATACAATTAGTCTATGTTTTGATTGTTTTCTTACAAATTGCATTTTGTTCAATAAAAGATTCATTGGTAGCATTTTATTGATTTGTGTTGCTCCTATTATTTCGACCTTTCTTGCTTTCTAGTTAAAAGCATACCCATGTTAAAGTTTCTTTAAACTCAAAAAAGAATGCATTCTCTTATCAAACAAGGGAGTTGTGTACTTCATAAAATTGAGAGGTAAATTATTTTTGTTCTCGAGTTGTACCTCATAAAATTTAGAGGTAAATTATTCCATATAGAAATAATTTACCCAACTGTTGGTTAGTGATTATTTATATGATTGAACAATAGAGAAAAAAGTTAAAAATTTCAAATAGTGAATAATCTATTAACTAACACTATTTATATTTGACTTTTGTGGGATGTAATTTTTTTGGAAATATATATGTTAGTTGTATTTTAGTTTTTATTATTTTTATATGTTTGGTGTGTTTTAGTTTTTATTAATTGTGTGTGTGACTCCTTAATAGCTTTTGTTCACACACTTAGGCTACTTTATAATAAAGAATTTAAAAAGTTTAAAAGAAAAAGATAATAAACATGAATTTTTTTAAATAATTAACATTTAATCATAAACATAATAAGGACGTCATTTAATAATTAAGATGTCGTGAAATTTTGTCTAGAAAAAAAAAAGATGAAATTAAATTTTTATAAATATTTGCATATGTTGTATTCTTTATTTTACTATTATATAACATTAAAAAATTGTTAAAAAATAAATAAAACTAATTATTGAGTAAATGTAAATAGTGTGTTTGTCTTTTCATAATTCTTAGATAAAATTAAAATGTGTCTATGCATGTAATAAATAAAATAATTATGTTATAAAATAAAATAATTCTTAAGTGGAGAATAATATATCTAAATATTTTCTAAATAGATTATTTAAGATATCTATAGTAGTATTATTAGTGTTCATGATTAACATATATTTCTTAAAATATATTTATTTGAAAGATATGATATATATCTATATTGAAATATCTATCTTAATTGTGTGACATAAATTATATAGATTCTTGCAAACTGATATATATTTAATATCTAAAATATTTATACTAATTTATTTATTATCTAATATATTAAATTATATTTTAGATGATATATATGTTACATATATATTGTATATATATTATAATATTATAATATGATGTTAAAATTGTATATTAGATATATATATATATATATATATATATATATATATATATATATATATTGTTAAATTAATAATATAATATATTAAAAATATATTATTTATTTGAATTTGTTATTAGATTATTTTATATATTTGAATTTAATAGAATGGAAAATATAACAAATAAATAAATTTTGAAGAGTTTAAAATTTTTCCTAAAAATTAGTTGAATATTTTTTTGATTATGGTCATTGTGGCAGAAAAACCTTGAAAAGTTGGCATCAAAAATTTATGCTTCTTGAAAATTCTGCCCTTATGCTCAAAGTTTTGTTTGAAAAGTTAAAAATCTTGCATTTTACATTAAGAAAATTAAAATATAATGTATAAAAAAATAATAATGAATTTTGATTGGCTGCAAATAAAACGTTAGATCACTAGTTAAGAACAGGTGGTGTTATTGTTCCTCTAATGAACGATAGTTCATTAAAATATAATGTATCAAAATAATAATAATAAATTTTGATTGGCTGCAAATAAAACGTTTAATCACTAGTTAAGAACAGGTGGTACCTATAGTTCCCTCGAAGAAACTAAAAATCGTATTAAAACAAATATTTGATTCCTCTAATAAAATGGTACTGAATGACAGTGATTAAACATTATATTATAGTCTTATTATTGTACTAGAACTCATTAAATCAAAAGTATCAAAATACTATAATACTTAATCAATTTATTTAATCAATTTGACTGCAAACAAAAACTGATAAGATGGAAACAGAATTAAGCAACTACATGAATTAAAAGTTGTACTGTGCAAGATTTATTTCAATGTATTGGCCCTAGGGAGGGCTATTTCACATAGCTTGGTTAATTAAAAAAGAGATAATGTTGTTTCCTAGTGCATTTTGAGGATTTGGGTAATAATAAGTCACCTTGTTCTCAACATAACATCCTGGGGGGAGAATTTCCTGTTTTTATTCTCAGGGTTTCTTTTTTCTACAATTAGGAACCATTAGCTTCATAAATTTATGCCCTTCATATACAATCAACTATGGATTAATGAAAGAAGCCAATTATATGATTAGTATTCAGTCTTTACCAAAACAAACTCTGCACATAAATTTGAATCTATATCAACTGGAGAAGCCTTTTCTATGATCTTAATTAAAGACATAATATTTTCAGTCATAATGTTAGTTTGAATATTTCTGAACTAGATTATGTAAAAACAAAATTCCATCAATATTTCGGATCACGATCCATTATCCATCATTAAAATGAGCAAGCAAAAGAGAAAATGATTTCTATTATGTTTACAGAACAATCGGGTGGGCAAGAACCTGAAAAGATAACTTACTGAGTAGGTAATTGTACAGATGGTTCCCAGGAGCCTGGTTATTCCATTTCCAGCTACAGATACTGTGTAAGCTGTAACTAGGAAATAGGTGAGCAAAGCATACTTGTTTTGTCTCATCCTTCCACTTTATGTGCTGCATGACACTCTGTTTTTCGAACTTTAAAGCCGAATTACTCTTACAACTTCTATCAGAGCATATGCAGATGATTCATAGCAAGCCAATACCAGTATCATCCTAGTTCTGTGTCCTTGTTTAAAGTAACTTTAAATCAAGATTTTGGATGCCATGTTGCTTGTTGAATAGAATTTGTTAACTTTATTAATTATTATTCAAAAGTACTAAAGTAATTGCATTGCTGGCTTTTCTGTCCGTCAATTATTTATTTTAGGGTGATAAAATATAACCAAATTGCCAAAGAGCCAAATTAAAGTTCCATACTAAAAGTAGGGCTGGATCATCTAAATGTGTATCTTATGAATATTAAGGCTTTTGATACTTCTGTTCAATGGTTCATTTCAGTTCAGTAGAAATATGGATCCATTCCTTGGTATCCTTATGCATTGCCCAAGTAATAAAAGTACCACTGTTTTCAGTTCTGGCAATAACATCTACGGCAACCCTCTTCATCCTTACACAGATATTTCATACAGTATCTTCAAATAGAGCAAGATCAAAACAGAGTAACCTATTACAGATTCAAGTTATAATGCATTGTGATTCATGCAAAATACTTTTAATGCCAAGTTCTATTATCAAAATAAAATTTCGAATTCATTGTGCAACCCAATTGTCATTAGTTCATACAAAACGTGAGATTTTCAAATAATTAATATGGTCAAGAAGCAACTACATAGATTTACAGAGCTCAGATACATACTATCCTTTTCTCGAGCTCTTGTGTGACAGTTAAACCAAATAGTTACTGTTACAATGTATACAGAACCCAATAACTGGCCTCAGCTGCTTGCATGAAATTCAGATTCCATTACTCCTAACCAACATCTGAATTCCCATTTAATGTCATATAGGACCAATATCCAAAAATGCTGGGAGCATGGCAATTGCTTAATCAGCATAGACAACCGCCAGGAAATTCCAGGGTTAAATGAAAGTAACAATTGTAATGATTCAGCTAACATGATCTAGCCTAAAAAAGTAAAGATGTTTACTTGTGAGCTACCCTACATTCTAACATTGAGCCCCCTTACCTTCCAATGTTAGGGCATTTTTTTGTAACTTTCTTCCATGGCTGCAAAACAGAGTCTGAATATTTGGAAGGCAATGTGGGTAACCACCCTCCCTTGGACCGAGTCCGAAGCATCGCCCTTGATTCTATATCAACAGCTTTTGAAATGCCCTTGCAATCATACCCAGCATCCGAGGGTGGTCTGTCCAAGACCACTTCATTTGAAGCTTCGAGACAATCATTTGCCCAAAATTGTTGATTTTGCAAACTAGGTCTTCCCACATAGTTTTTATCCTGTACAATATTTTCAGGTAAAACGGATATCAAATCCTTTCCTTGGGCCTGTTGTTCCACGATTATGTGGAGTTTCTGACCTTCTATCAGCTGAATGGCATCTACCAGCATGTCGAGGGATCTACCTACATCAACTTTCTCCTCACTCATACAATTTTCAGTTCCATAATCTGCATCGGATCTCTTCGAATGAATTCCATCTTTGATGCCAAAAATACGAGTATTTGTTTTATAAAATTGAACACCTGCGTTCGGTTGCAGAGATGCAGGGTTCATCTGCCCAAAATCATAGAAATTGAAATTGGGATTGAGAAAGAAGAAGAAAAAAGAAAAATAAACAAATTCCGATGATAAAATCAAAGTAGTGTGAGAGAGTGAGAGGGATTGGGTTTGTACCTTAAGCAACTTGATCTTTTTATTTCTAGTTGGGGTTCCATTGCAACCAGTTCTTGCTTCATCGGCATTGCCAATAGGACATTCTTCTCCTTCTCCGGCAAATAATTCTTTCTTTCTTTTCCCGAGTTGAAATCTGATCATATTTGGGAGTGACGGATTCCCGTTGTTGATGTTGCCGCTCATGGTGCCCGTGCTATCAGAAGAAGTCATCTAATACGAATTAAATCGAACAGAAAAATAATGTGAATTTGGTGTGCATGCTGTGGATTCCTGGCTCTGTAAAATTCGAGTCCCTGTTGAATCGTTGAATAGAAAGGATCTGCTGAAGAAGATTAAGCTCAGTGAAAACAAAGGGCATTGGACAGAAGTTGCAGATTAAAAAAGCAGAGACACGGGACAACAACAGACATTTGAAGCTGTAGTTTCAACGAAGGAAAGAAAGAAGACGAAAATGAGCATGCACTCGTTATTACAATAGCATTGTGGAAGGCAATCCCTTCTTTCTCAAGTCATTCTTCTACTAATACACTTTTTATTCCTGCAATAACAAGCACACCCGGCTATTCCCTTTGGTCTCTATGATACTAGTCTCGCCTCCGCTCTTCCCAGGTACCCAAGGTATGGGCTGAGTTGTGGGGACACTCTTGCCGCATAAAAAAAAATAATTATGTATGCAATTTTTAAATATAATTTTGACTCTTTTTACGGAATTATTATTAGTTCAATTTATTTGGAGATTTTTAGTTTAATATTTTTAGTTTAGTTTAATTTTTGTAGTGTAAGAAATGTTTTTGTTACCTATCTTGGACCTAAGGTTTTCAACATGAATTTTTTTTACCATTCTAGCAATTTGTCAAAAAAATTACAATAAAAATAAGCAATGTGTAAAAAAGATGAACATCAAAATATCACCAATTTCAATTAAATGTCACATTTGAATCTATTTAATTAGTTAGATTAAAATATTTTAATAAAAATAATATAATCATTTCTATTTATTTTTTAAAAATTTACAATAAATTATAGAAATCTCATATTTCACATAAATTTATTATTTAAAAATGTGCAATCCCAACTACAATTTTATTATTGTTTAATTATGCCTCTTCTGTGCATTTTAATCTTTTCCTTCTTTATTCGATCTCCCCAAAGTTTGTTTTATTTTCAGTATAGCATTTCATTTATTTATTACATTATATTTCCTTTCACCATTGTGCAATTCTAATAAAGTCTAGAATTTACTAAATTTGTAAGTTGTAACTCTACTTTGAATGCTATATGCGGCCAAAACTCAGAATTATTTTACTGCTTTCGAAATTTAATATTATGTGATAAAAACATAAAGAAAGTGAAGTCGTCTGCATTATTACTATCAAACAAGACAAACAATTCCTTGTTGGAAAAGATGATATATACAGACGAAGCTTTTTACAGGAGTTGTATACTGACAAAAAAAGAGTTGTATGTCGATAGAAAAAGAGTTGTATACCGACGAAAAATGAGTTGTATATTAGCATGAGATAGGTTTCAACTCAAACATTCATTCTATATATAGCCTATCGGCTAATTAGTTCAATAAATTAGTCAATTAGAAATTTATTAGTGAGTGCATGTTTGACATCATAAGGAATGTGGTTAATATTGTTCAAGGTTCAACATCATAAGAGATGAGGTTGGAATTATATCAGTTTAATCATTGAAAAATCAAGGAGGTCGATTATGCACATACCCAATATCTATGGAGTTTGAACCCATTAAGGATGAGGTTGGATCCTATCACAAGAAAATTGTGCATAATAGATACCCTGAGGATTTGGTACTTAACCAAAGGAGATCAGTTATTTAAGAGCCAAGAAGAACAATTATTCATGCTCTATGAAAATTTAGCAAAATAGATACCTATTAAACATAGGCTTATATCTCAAGGAGGTTGATTATTCAAAGGTCAATTATTTGTGCACCCAATACCTATAAGGCCCAACACCATAAGAGATGAATGTGAGCTCGTGCCCTAGCAAATTTAGTGAAACACAAATCACTTAAGCCTTGGCATATTTGATCATTATATTTATTGAATGTTTATCCTCTTAATAAAATAAGTGATCTTTATATTTGATCTTTTAGCATATTTTGTAGTAAATTATCCTCTAGATTTTAATGAATTTATCACCTTTTTATGCACCATGTTGATTTTCAAATTTTTACTTTCATGAATCTCTATACCAACATGGAAAATTTTGTAAATGTGGGACTTGATTTATAATATAACGTTTGGATTATGACACCAAATTTTTGTATGATCTTCAATAAATTTGAGATGACATGATGGAGAAAAGAGGAAAGAAACTCATAACTAAAATTCCTATTCTAATTAGCTAGAAATTGGAAACAAGATTGATTTTTCTACTAAATAAACATAGAATTTGTATTTCTTATAATGTGTATCTTTAACCAAAGTGGTAAAGGGCATAGTCAACACAATTATCTATTTTCTTAAGAATTACATATATTCACATATACATATTAAGGCATGAAATAATTCAAAAGGAAAGAAAAAATATAACACACAAGAAACATAGATAGCCACAACAAGACTAGGAGTTTTATATGTATCTAAATTATTAAAAATGTGAGAGGTCAAGAATGCACAATCACACTTCATAAAAATTAATAAAATATTATAATGAAAACTACAATCTCCCTTGAAGGCCTAAAGGATAAATAGTAGAATTTTTTCTCTAAAATTTTATGTCCTACCTTCACCAAAAGATATAGATATAGAGCATAACATAGATATTTATACTCATTCCTCTCCTAAAGAGAACCATTCTATTACAATTTAAAATAAAATGCATGTTAAAAATTAGCATAGCTAAACAAAATGTTGTTGAGAACAATAATTCAAAATTAATAAATCGACATGTAATTCCTTCTTCGACACTTGATTAATCTTGGTCATCTATCAATCATATCTGAAAGATTTGAGATCGTTTCTTTATTGTATCCGATCTATTTTCATGGTGGGCCATACAAGTGTTGAGGTATAAAACTAATCAATGGCATAGCTCCTTGAGGTTATTATACTAACAATATTTTAGAAGATGTACACACCATTGATCTATTAAATGATCAAAAGTTCTATGATTAAGAACTTAAAGTATTATTATCTTCAATAAAAACAAAATAGGCCCACCTCCTCATCTATTGTTTTATCCCTTGGCCAATGGTGAGCTACTAAAAAAAATCAAACTGACCATAGCTTGGAGGAGCTTCATCACAACACACATAGAATAGTACATTTTATTTTACTCGCTATAGAAATTTATGAAGAATATAGGACCCACCTAGTTGATTAACTCACAATGCTCTTATTTGATAGTGTAGTGGTTTCAAGTTATCAAACTGACAACTTCAAGAACTTGGGTCACTTGTTAGATCTCCATTTTGTGCAATCAGTGGGTTCACTTATGATTTTTTTTATAACCTTGTTGCCATGGAATCCACCTAAGTTGATGTGTTAACTTCTAACCCATGCCATGGTTGAGAGAATATGTTCTAGACCAATAATGCATTATCGTTGTATCAACCATTGATCTGTAAAAGGATCAATGGTGTGTACTTGTGTCATTGTTGTAACCAAAAATGAACTTGTGGAAGTGTTAAAATATTCCATAATTCATTGAAATGGAATGTAAATGATATGAAACTCACGTGTCATTGAATTCTTTAACTGAAGGGGATCAAAATATACAAAAGAGAAGAGAACAAAGCATCTTATATCAACATCACCCTAAAAGGGAAAACGAAGGAAAAAGCTCTAAAATTTTGGAAAACTATTAAGGGATCTTGGCCTATGAAGAAGAACCTAGCTACTATTTTTTGAAGACTTGTGTCAAATAAAAATTTAAAATTTTGGTACTCTATAGGAAAGAGTATTTACAATTTCTCTAGAGCAGCCTAAAGTGAAGTTCATTTTTGTATCAATCAGGTAGCCTTTCATCTTCAAATCTTGAAAAGAATTGTCTAAATCAATGATATTTTTTTGTGAGATTATCTTGAGTTTCTCCATGGTGGACTTGGCTTGGAACTCCAACTATACTTGAGGAAAAATAATTCCCTTTATTTTTGTAATGTTTAATGTGTGAACTCATCCCCCAAAATATGTTTGGTCTACTTTTTTTGGGGAGCATTTCCCTAAACTCTTCTTCTCCTAGTACCTTGTTATCATCACAAAATGGGGAGGGGAGTCCCTTCTAAATTTGTGTGACGATGTTCTCCCTCATTCCTTTCACAACATACTATAAATTGGTCAACTAGGATTTGCACTTTAGAGTGGCTTTATTCTAACTCAAGATCTCATTCACATGCACCATTTGTAACTCTCTTATTGTCAATTCTTGTAGAAATCTAACTTTCATCTAGAAAATTATATTGTGTCCCAACTAGGGATTCTATTTGTGATACCTTATGAGCTAGTGAATGAATGGGTCTATTTACCTTATATTTCACCTTTGTGTTGAGAGTTTATGTTGAGGAGATGAATTTGAGTGTAGAATTAAACTTGGAGGTCATTGATGCAATTCTCATCCGATAATATGTACACATTTTCTTTATTATGGGTATCACTCCTAGATATTTCTTTTCCAATATAACCTTTGTTTGAAGTTTCTAAATCATTTAGATTTTCTAATGATTAGTACTCATTACATTAGCTAGCTTAGGGTGTAACTCTTTGACTTCAGTCACCCTCATCTACTCTAACTCCTCAAATATTTGTAGCCTCTAGTGGTGCCCTTCTAGGTTGAGAAAGGTTTTAACAGCTCTGACTATATCATATATCTAGCCTACTCTACCTAAAACTTGTGAGCTATTACCCAAACCTAGCACTTCTTGATCAAATTCAATAATTCCCCCTCTTGCATATTTAACTGCACTTTGAGTTGGTTGATGATATCTTTGGTTCTATTAAGCACTCTCCCCCTTTTCTCCATCTTGTGATTGAGTTTCAAGAATTCAATTGTTATATATTTCTATATTTCTTCCTTGAGCTTGACTCTATCATCTGGTTGTTCTTCCAACAAATTGAGGAGTATAATGTGTATAGAGTCATCCTCTAGTTGCATCAAGAATTTTATCCATATTAGGATTCATATATGAATGATTTAATGATTTTTCTAATGGTTCATAAGCAACCTAATGCATGTATGAGTTTAGTGTCATAAATTGTCACCCTTAACAATTTTACACTAGGTTTGGCACCCTCCTAAGTGCATGTTCCTAATTATGCTTATAATTTACCTATTTAATTGTAATTTTGATAAAATTGAATTAAATTTGGGAAATTGAATTAAATCCTTATTTTTTGGACTTTAGAAGAGCTCAAAAGGCCTAGACTAGGACACCCAACACCCTTGCCCCACCTAATCAAGCCCTAAATTTCAAATGTTGTTGTTGCCTCAATATGTTTAAGAATTCAAATTAAGTTGTTGACTTGTCTTAATGATTAATGAAAAACATGGTTAAACTCATAAATATAAATTGTTCTCTCCATTTTAGCATCTAAGTTTAAGATAAGATTTTGAATATCACTCTAGAATTCCTAAAGGCAATTAATGCAACATCAAGAGCATAATAAGTAGAAGATTTACAACATTATTACAATCCATAACAAGTCTATAACACATCAGAAAATTTATATTTATGTATTGTAATATGTTTTATGTTTATGTTTATTATTGTTATGAGCACTAACACTTCAATCCAACAAGGATTTCATATCTTAGGGGTAATTTATAATGATGTTCTTTACCATTCATTTTTATTTACTTATCTATGCTCCCTTGAGAGCATGAGATTTATACCATTATCAACACAGTCATTTATGGAGGTGGAAACCCCAAAATGAAGTTTGACCAAGGCAATCCCCTATACAGCGCAACCCTTCTCCCCTTGTATATCTTGCATGTTACAATTTTGAAGTGGATTGAAATGGAATTGAGATCTTGAAGCTTTATAACCCTAGTTCAAGCATGCATGTACCCTTTTATCATCAAATTATCTAGCAAGTTGATTATTCACTATTGGCCAAGTTTTTGACTTGGCCCATTTTAAAATTCTAATGTACTTCAGCCTGCCAAATCACAAAAAAAATTAATTCTAAAATTTTGTGACAACTAGTGTGAAATCCTTTCATAGTATTGATTGTAACCTTATTTTATCCTATGAGGCCAATTTTTATGCCAAAATACCTCACCTTTTGAGATATTTTAAAGTTTCAAGTTTCTAATTGGTGATTTGCAAGTAATGTCAAAATTTGGAGTTCATGCATCTAGAGCCAAAACAATTTTTGGGTTTTGTTCTATGATGGTCATACTTCTTGTTGTTCAAATTTTGTGAAAAATAGAGTTTACAGTTGAGATGTATGGTATTTTTCATCTTCAGGCTCAAAGAGGTGGTTACAAAGTCTTTTTAAGTTTAAAATTTTACATAGTCACACTTTGGTGGTGTTTTCCAAAGTTCGTCGAACCACTCAAAACCCCGTCAGTGGTGATTTAGTAGAATTACTCAAAACAACACGAGTGGAGAGTTAGAAGAGTTACTCGAAATCCCATCAGCGACATTCGAAGCAGTCTTTTTCATATTTTCAAAGAGGAAGTTACAAGAATGTGAAATGTCATTTTTTTAACTGATTCTTTAAAGAAGAATAGTTAGGAAACCAAAAAATTTCCTGAAGATAAAGTCTATAAATTGTAAAGAATTCTTGAAAAGGGATCTTTTTTATGGTTTTGCCTGGGGAAGGAGCAAATTTATTTTCTTTTCAACATAGTCTACTATACAAAATAATTTTGAGTCTGTGAACTCATTATTTGTATCAGAGAAGAGAGGAGATACTTTATATCTATGTATTTAATTATGTTTCCTTCTAATTACATATTTCTGGTGTGTCATTTGTGATTAGTCTTTGGTATATTTTCTGGTATATTAGATTATGCATGTTTTGATTAAGAATCTATGAGTTCTAGTCAATTCATTTATTGGAGAGATCTATTGTTTGTTCTTTCCTAGTTTTTGTTCATGGATGTGTAATGTGTGATCTATGCATCATTTATTACATTCTCTTTATTCCAATTTAATCAATCACAATTGTGTCATGGTTATGCATAGTTGTTAATTTTTCCTTTCTTGCTTTCGGGTTAAAAGCACACCCAAAAAAATAATTAAATCATACAAGGGAGTTGTACCTCAATAAAATTTAGAGGAAAATTGCAAATAAAATTATGATCTTTTAGAGTTGTTGGAAACAATTTCACCTTTTTGGGAAAAGAGCTAATAAAACTTCAAGGTTCCCAATTTGTTTGCTAACATTCTCAATCTGTCAAAATTCAAGTCTGGATTTTCACAATTAGAGACCTACAAACATTGCTTCACATGTACCTACTCCAATACCCTAGAAATCAACACTTATGGACTAGGGTGCCTAGTGCCCCTATCTTTCTAGATCCACCTCAAATTTAAATGCCATATTCTTCTCTATCTACACTCTCCAAATCTATTTTTAGTTTTTCATCTTTCTACTCTACATTTCCTATGGTTTGTAATAGTTTGTCACTTTAGTGTTAATTCACCTAGTTTTTTGCATCTTCCAATCAATCATCACAACCACATCATCAAATAAAAAGGGACCAAAACCTTGACCAACTATTTGGCTCTCCATCAAGGACAAAAACCAAATAGTATTTCTTGATTTATTTTGTGTCCTCCAATGTTTTATGGTGGAATAAGTGATTTAGTTTAAGCGTTTGGCTTAGATCCCATTTCACCATTTTACAATGAATTAGGGATTTATCTTTTCACTACCTCCAATTATCTATTTTATCCTCACAAGTAAATTTGGCTATCTATATTTGCTAATGAAAATAAAATGAAAGAAGAATAAATGTGCCTATGAATCTAGATCTATAAGGAAGGCCATATAAAAAGATGATCATTTATTATGCATGTAATATAATCACACTAAGGCAAGCATTAATGTACCATGAGGGTATTGAAAGTGGGTGGAGATTGTATTGAAGTTTATACAAGTGTCTAAATATTTAAATTGGAGAGGGGAATGAAAGGGGTGCTAATACAGATGGTTGAGGAGTGGTTTGGATATGGGATGGAGAGTTAAAAATTGGTGGCATAGTGATCACCAAAACAAGAGAAATTTTAATAAAATAAAGGTGGAAAGTAGGAGAAAGAATCTAAATTGGTGGGGGTAAAAGAAAGGGAATGAAGATAGGTTGAGAAGAAGAAAAGGGAAGAGAAATTTGTACTTATGTGGTCGGAACAATCAAAAGTGGAGTTGCTTGTAGTAGTACTTCTAACTCTATATCAAAAATCCATAGGACTACCAACTTTATTTTCTTTATTTCCCATTGAGTGGATGATGAAGGATTTATGCCTTGACCCAAATTTTTCTATGCAATAATTACAATTCATTATGTGGGGAGTGTAACCTATTTTGAGGTTGATTAGGAAATGTACTTTCTAGATTTTCCAATTGCTTTATGTGCTCGAGCTCCATTTATTTCTAGAGAATAGCTTAAGTGGATTTTTGACCTTGTTATAATTGTGCATTGAGGATCCCAAATGCTAAATTTATTTGATCCAAATGGGTTGGATCTTGTAATGTTTATCATAGAATAACATGAAGTGGTGTTGGCATGGAGAATGGATAGGTGGTTTTGCTATAATTTTTTTTGTTGAATCGTTGCTAATTTTGGCTCCTTACGAGAATTATATCTCTTCTAAATCAAACTTAGCTCAAACTATTGCTATACCTCCTCTCAATATGTTTCTCATATCATAATTGGAGGGAAAGTAGTTTTTTTCCTCCCTAAAGATTTCCCAAGTCCCATTTGTAGGAACTTATCAATATCCATGCTTTGGTTCAATTGCTTCCTACCTATATTTCTATTAGGATCTAATCTTATCTTTGTTGGAGTACAAGACCACTGAGAGGGGGGATGAATCAGTGGTCAAATAAAATCAATCTCAAAACTTAGCACTCTTATTCATGCAAAAACTTTAGATATGTATTTCATGAAAAACATAGAGTTGCATATTATAACATCATATGTGAATTAAGAATAAAGCAACATATCATCAAGGAGACATGAGAAACCATATTTATGAGTGGAAAAACCCTAAAAAGGGTGAAAAAACCACTCTAAACAATCACTTTTATTATGTTCAAAGGGCACCAACCCTGATTACATAGGTGAGCACCAACCCACCAAGAGCACCAACTCTCCTTCAAAGCACCAACTCAGAAAGCACCGAAGCACCAACTCCAGTGGTTGAAGCACCAACTTCAGACTTCAATCTTCCTCACTGGCAATCAACAAACCTCATTGGCCATCTCACAAGCCTCACTAGCAAATCAAAACTGATAGGAGCACCCACTCCTTATCACTCCAACTCCAAGGTCTCACTGACCAATCTCCATGGTCTTACTGACCAATCTCCAATGAAAGAAGAGATACAATTTTAGGGGGTTACCTTGTTACAATATGCATCAACTATATATACCTTCAACACCTTGACTACAAGATTCTCCCCTGATACAATATTTTCAAAGACAAACTGATAATTGAAAGCAATCTTATAACTATTCTTCAATGATACAAGGTTCACCAATGAAGGTTGAACACAAGGTGTTACAATACAAGTTCTTATTCCTTCAAAAACTGATAGCTTTCCTATCATAGATTATCCATCAACATTAAATCATTCATTTTAGGCTCATATTGTATTCATGGCTCCTTTCACACCGAATTCAACTCACAAATCTGAATTTATCATACTGCAAACATTATTCTTCTTCATAGAAGCTCAAAACATCTTCCTCTGCCTCATTACAATCAAAAATCTTCATGAAAACCTGTTATGATACTCAAAATCCAATGTTACTATTCAATATACTTTACTCATACCTCCATACTTTTGATACTACTCTTCATCATTTCAAGCTTCATCAACCACCTGTCAGAAACTCTTCATCAAAGATTGAAACTCTATTTTTTAATACATTGAAATCTCCAATACATAGAAACTTCAATAATATTTCTAAATTGAAAACCTTTTTTCCTTCATGTTACATTAGCTTATCCACATTCCATGCAAATGCAAAAATAAGCCTTCACAATTGGCGCCAACCAAAGCATCTCTATCCACCACTTCAACTTTGAGATAATGAAGGCAAGGAAAATCGAAAGACATACAGATTCCCGTCAAGTTTAAAACCTTGAGAGTAACCATTGAAAATTTCAAATAAGAGCCCTTTGATCCTAAACTACTGCCAATCTTACTTTAAATCATAACCATTGATCTACATTTAAATGACTCAAACAACCTATTCAACCAATTACAAATGAGAAAGGGTCGGTTACAAATGAGTTTTCAACCCTTAATTTATCAGTTAAGCAATGTGATACCTAAAATAGCAAGTCAACTTACTTTTACAATATAGAATGTTATTTCATTGAAAGCCTTCAAAAATGCATAAACCCTAGGTTATTAGGGTTTTAAAGCTTAAGCCTTTAACACATAAAAAACACTAAATGACTTGCTTTATTAATAAATCATCATTGATTTTGTATCACATTGACTGAATTGCAAATACCATCATCTGAATGATGAGAAATGAATATCAACCCTATGCTTTGATGCCTTCAACTTTGACATGTAGCAACACCTCTATACATTAAGCAACTTTGCATGTATCTTTCACCCCTTCACTTGTATCTTTCACCTTTGCATGTTGTCACAACACAAGCTTTGACTTTGTACCATGTCAAAGAATCAACCATAAGATGAATCATAAAATGAGACAATGAATAAACTGCATTTTTCATTCTACATCAACACCAAGTAGCACCTTTGACCTTGTAATAAAGAACCAAGCATGTTTATTGTTTTTGCATAATCAAAGCAACAATAACTTGAAAAATGCATCAAGCATATGACACCATGAGTTTCTCCATTGCATAGAGTGATTCAACACTATGAGTACCATGTGAAAATTACCATTGTGATAGCTACCATCATACCACCATGTACTTTGAAAGATCAAGCAACTTTGTGATAGAGTGATCAACAATTACTTTGATCTTGAGACCATCTTGTCTTGAAAAAATATTTGAATGCATCAATCATCATACAACAAGCAAGCAACTTTTAGAATGCACCAATCACAACTTATGTAAGATAGAAATTTTCAACTCTCAACATAATGCATCACCCATCAAATCAACACCTCTGCAATGCACTTATCAATAACACCACTACATCAATCTATCCTTTGACATTAATGACAAGCAATGCCAATGCCAACAATATTTACTCTATTTCATATTCCTCAATGTCTTTAGAAATTCATGCATCATGATTTTACTAGGGTTAAAGATGTAGAGAGGTGTGTAGATTTTTTCCCGGGGAGGAAGCTGCTTAGGTAGGAGCTCATATATCTTTGCATAAGTATTGGGAAAATCATTTGTTTGTATTTTCTTTATTTCTAAAAAGGAGAAAAATAGAGTTTTGGGGGCAAATGTTATGGAAGGGGGTTCACCACAATGAGTTGATAACAAAGGACCTATTTCTCTAATTTTATTCAAGGAAATGAGATGCAAACAATGAAATGACTAACAACCAAAAGATGAGTCAAATCAAGGTATGAATCAGAAATTTTCCTCTCTATGAAAGGATGAGGGTATTGGAAAGATACGTTGCACATGTGTCCTGGTGTTGTCATTTATGGCAACCTTTGTCAGCTAGTCGATCTGCACATCACAATTTTATCATATTTTCAAACAGACTGAAGATTAGTGATTATTTGTTTAGCTAGAATAGAGCATCCGGTAATTTTGTGTTCTTCGATTCATATGAATATTTTATGTTATTATTTTGTGTTGTGGATCTCGGGGAGTATTGTTCGATGCATAATATGTGTTATTTGTAAATCTTGGTGCCTCGTATCAATTTGGGTGGAAGTTAGAAGATTTGGTGAACTAATTTTTTGTTCATCAATATTTGGAGGCCGACTTGGTGAATATAGTGTGTCACGGATATTTGAGGAAATATTGTTTAAGTATTTTTGTGTTTGAACTTCTTGGTTTGGGTCCTCACTATGTTGTGGCCGACTCTTGTGGATGCACATTGAATATTATGGATGATTTGAGCTGACTGTTTGTGAATATTTCTTTGATTGTGGAGCTGACATGTAGCGATTGAATTCTTGGTGTCGGATATATATAAGTGATTGATTATATCATTTTGGTGTGTGTTTGATGGGAGTTGATGTATGTTGCAAATGTCAGAAGGTCAATAGAGCGATTATGCACAGTTTCACTCGTGCATTAAGGATTTTTGGTGCAAATTGAAATAGAACATAGCAGAAGAGCAAAATCAGTCAAAAGGTCCAGAATTTGATTATTGAGCCTAACCAGAACTGCAATCAAGAATTGGTAGATGCTACTTTATCAGTTCAAACTCTATGGAAGTATTCCAAACTTTTGTAAGGCAGTAAGCCTTTTAGTTTTTGAGCAGTGAGCTCTTGGTAGTGTGCATGAATGCAAGTGCATTCTCATTTTATAATCTTTTCTTTTGAGTATACTCAGAACAATATTGTGGATTGACCTCCACCATTTTTTTCCCCCTAACAGGGATTCCATGTAAAAAATCCTTGTTTTATGGTGTTGTGGTTGTTTGTCTTATGTGCATGCATTTTTATTTTGGTTGAATGTTATCAACACTTTAATGATCAGATTAATAAAGTTAAAAATTGTACAACACTGATTCACCCCCCCCTCTCAGTGTTGCTTGATTCCAACAGAGGGTATGAGTCAAATATCACTTTAGGGAGAAAGATTAAAACCATCAAATAAACTCTAAAATGCAAGCTATAAAATGAAAATGAAAGACTATACTCAAAACTAATAGAACTAGCAATCAAAACGTAGATCTGGAAAGGGGAGAATGATGTGTACCGGTCACCAAAAGTTCTTTTTTAAAGCTCACAAAGGACTCATTCACCCTATGGAAAATGGATCCTGGCTAGGGCTTTGTGAAAATTCTTTCTGGGTTCTCTTATGTTGTGTCTGCACTCCCAAATTCTAGATTTTCATAGTCGGAGAGCCGAGAATAAATCTTGTAGAATATTTTCTGTGAAATGACAACTTTCCTTACAACTTTGACAACTTTGCAACTTTCTTCAATTTTTCTCTTCAAAGGATCTTCCACCTAAAACCTACAAACACAATCACAAGAGGAGAAAAATGTTTTTTTTGGTGATGGGGTGTTTGCTTTGGTCAAACCTTGTTTGAGTATTTAAACTTTGAAATAAAATCAAATAGCATGAAGGAATGATGAATGAACAAGCAATGTCACAACTCACCAAACCCTTGATTAAACCTTGGAACATAGATCTGCAACTAGCATGAAGTGGCCTCAATGGATATGGATCTTGATCATGAAACTTGGTTTGAAACAATGCCTTTAAATACTTGAATGGATCTTGAACACTACATCAACATATTAGCTCAAGCAACATGCATGATGCAAGAAAACTTCGACATGATGATAAGATATTGATTGCTACAATAATCTTCAATAAATATTCTCTTGAATTCCCTTGAAATTCTCTTAGTCACAAACTTTTCTAGAATATGTTCTCATCAAAAATTGCTAGATTGCTTGAAAGTCTTAGGATCAAACCTAGTGAAATGACCTCTTATTTATACATATATTAACATTAATTCCTGAAATTCAAATATCACAAGCCAACATGTGAATACACATTTGAAATCATTGAAAAACTAACAAAAACATATCTTAAATTAGGATCCTAGGTCTAAGTGAGGACCCATTCACCCTATGACGAATAGGTCCTATGTCACTTACCTAGGACACACATTCTTCAAGGATGAGTTTTATGTAATATCATTACTTATGTTAGGTTTTCTACTTTGAAAAATGTAATTAATTGGGCCTGGATTGAATTAAAGGGGATAATTAAGGAAAATTAACCTCAAATAATTAATAAAGCCCTAGGTTAGTGTGAAAGTGTAAAGTTACACCTTACAACACCAAAAATAAGGAACAATTTCATCCATTTTAATAAATAAGGCCCTAAAATTAATGTGAATATGTAAAACATATTACAACACTAAATTAATGCATAATTAGGCTCATTTTATTATTAATTATTTCCCAAATTAAGTGTGAAAAGGGAAACTTTTTCCTACACTACATTTAGCCCCCACTTTAGTAAAAGGATGACCCCATGTCAAACTCACACTAAAGTAGACATTCAATACACTTATGTATGCAACAATGACAAAGATACTTAATCATACAA
The DNA here is from genome assembly GCA_007258455.2 of Sequoia sempervirens. NCBI lineage: Eukaryota > Viridiplantae > Streptophyta > Pinopsida > Cupressales > Cupressaceae > Sequoia > Sequoia sempervirens. Next base: position 54,949,260 of record VDFB02353493.1, read on the forward strand.
CATCAAAGACTAGGAATATCAAGCCTAGACTGTTTGATGCGGCGCGGAACACATCTAAGCTTTATGTTGCATGCTCACTCTAAGGTAGCAAAACCTCAAGGTTTCCACTAGGTGAGTCTCCCAAAGGGGTTGGAAAATGAGAGAATCATATTAGGATCCCATACCATATCAAAGCTATCCTCCTAACAACTTCAATAAGGCACCACAAGACAAGGTTTCGTGCTCCATAGGGCTTAACGAGTTGCATTATGCTAAGCACCTATGAACAAGGCAAGGCTCTGTTGGTTGTTTTTCTTGTAAACTAGGTTGGTCTCTTATTCTACCTATGGAGTAGCCAACTCCAATCAAGGGCAGCTCGGAGGACCTGGACCAATTGACAAGATTCAGTCAAAGACTGAGATCATCTACACTTTAGGCTCTGTAGAACCAGGGCGGGTATACCCACACAATGCCTCAAAGAAGACAGACATTGATTTTTATAACAGATAACTCCTGATGCCAAGCGTTGAGGACCTCAAATGGGGCTAGATTCTCAGTAGCTCAACCTTGAAGCAACAAGGAGTTAGGGCAAGACATTAAACAAGATTGATTAAATAAAATGATTGATCTTGAGCAAGAAGACTAGAACCCTAAAGACATACAGCAAATATCAGATTAGTGCCATTATCCTTGGGCTAGGAGTCACAATAACCTGCAAATAGAAGGAACCATTACTCTGGACATAAAAAATTCTTTGCAAGATTAACCTTATTAATCTCACAACTAGTGATCAGATCTATAAGACTACTTATCAAATCCTCCTATCATACATGTGAATCTCTGATATGATTAAACCATTTAACTTATTCCTTGAATAAGAGAAACAACCAGAATAGATAGAAAAACATTACATTAAAATGGTTAATGAAATGATCCTTGATCAACTTTCCTTAACAATCCATACGCACAATACAAAGGAGATACTTAAAGACCTCAATCTATACATTCAGTTTCATACATGTGTCCAATACCTCACAATTTATAGACTACAAAACCTAGACCTCAAATTTTGACAATAATTTGACACTATGACTCAATGCTCCTCTCTTTAGATCTTGTTCTAACTTCTGGCTGAAGACCCTTACAAATGATTCAGAAATTCCTTTAAAATAGTCCAGGGATTGCCATCCAACTCAGAGCCATGTCAACATGCCATGTCAGACCCCAACTACATCTTGACCAATCAAAACCCTCACTGTGACCTTCAACAACCTCTCTGGTCACATAAATGCCTCTGGTCGGATCTCTGTTAGGAGAGACATGCCCGCATGAATAAAGATCAATCAACTTGCACCAAATCCGCTGCCAAATCCGTGCACCCACACTCGAGCCATGTCATCCTTTTCCTAGAGCCGTCACCATGAATGTTGGCTCGACAGATCCAACAACCTTCCATCTGTCGCCATGAATGCGCCAGGCCTTTGGGCGAACATAACAGAAACCCTGAAACATGTGAAATTGAATTTGGGCCATCGATCGTCCATGATCAGACAGCTGCCCTTTTAAGTCTCCATTAGCCGTTGAAGCAGGCCACCACCGTCAGCAAGACAAAAAGAGGTCGGGGAGACCACAGGCCAAGAATCGTATGTTGCATCGAAAGCCCATCATAGTCGGCAAGAGGCTACCGGGTCGGTGAAACATCCCAACGAAGTCCACATGGGATACCAAGTGCACCATAGAGTTGGGGAGAGATGGCCGAGTCGGCCAGAGATCTTAGCGAAGTCAAAATATCACACCAAGAACCAAAGGAGCTGCCACAGTCGGCAAGACAAGCCAGGGTCAGGAAGACCTCACCCCGAAGACAATAACTCTCACCGAAAGGAAAGCCTTTGAAAGAAACCTCCTACGCGATGTCACTGTGACCTTATGTTTCTTTCGCCGATGCAGCATTCTCCCTTATGAATGTCACTATAGCCCAAGGTCATCGGTGAGACGTCATATAGATCATGGGATTATACTGAAAACCCACCTCATTCTTTATATGTCACCGAGACTTATGACCTTCTATACCAATGCCCCTGCATTCACTCATTGTCGTTGCAGCTTATTGCTCTCGGGGAGACCCTTTGTAGATATCACATTGCTTTGCCGAAAACCTTGAGCCACAATGTATCGCCAAGACACCGCCATCCCTACACCGAAAAAAACTCTCATGTCGTTATAACATTCAACCTTCGGTGAGACGTTATGTAGAGAACTCCTTGCTTCACCGAAAATCATCCGAGGTCATTCACACTCGCCAAGACAAAATGGTTCTCTCGCCGACAGAGTCCACCTATCGCCATAACATGAAATCCTCGGTGAGATGCTATGTAGAGTGAAAAGTTATGCCGAAACAACTGAGCATGTTAGGTCGTCGAGAGAAGAGAGAACTCCTACCGATTGCCACTTTAAAATATGTCGGCAAGACTCGACCCCTTCACCAAGACCTCCTGCCACAATACAAAACATATGTCGATAGAATACAAAATGCACTTGTCGCCGAGACATCAGAAACTCGGCAAGAGGCTAGCCCGATAGTCACAACCTTTGCTGATATGATCATCCTTAGTCGCTGAAACCACGTGAATGTCTCGCCGATAGACATCCACAAGCACTAGTCGGGGAAACAATATATCTTCACTAAGACCCTATCCCGAGAACCCTGACTTTTTCTAAAACACATCCATTCACCATCGGTCGGTATAACATTGCAATCTCGCTATGACTTCACACTGATGGCATCACACTAGGGGCAACAAAAGGATTTCGGGGAGACCAAGGGGAGTTGGGAAGACCTCACCTCGAGCAGACACCAACACACCAATGGGAAAATCCCATCGGTGAGATACAAAAAAGTCAGGGAAACATCTCCCCGACGCAACCAACACCGGCCGAGAAAAGAAGACCTTGGGGAGACAACACGGGGTCACCGAGAGGTTATCCCGAGAGCCAAAAGTCACACCGAAGTAGAAGCGGGGCCAGTGAAAATGGTAACCAGAGGTCGGGGGACCAGACTAAGGCGGATTCGAAGCCAAGAAAGAGAAGGAGCTGGAGCCAGAGTGGGGGACAAAAAGGAACAAAAGAGACCAGGTCCGAAAACCATCCCGCCCTCGCCTCCGCGAATGACCGCGGAGGCAGAGCCAGAAATGACACGAGACAGAGAAGCCATGGGGTCGGGAGTGGGACAAAAGGAGAACAAGGAAGCCACAGAGTAGGAGGCAAAATGGAACTAGGAACCTCACAAAAAGTTCCAAGACAAACCCCCAACCCGGTTCCGCCCCCGCTAAAAGCAAAAGGAAAACAAAACAAGCGGAGTCGGGGTCGGAGCAAAACTCGAAACCATAAGCACGAGAAAGGTTCCAAAACCGGTTCCCGTTCCGATCCTGCTCCTGCCAAAGAAACAAAACAAAAGACAACCAAGGACACGAAGCCAGGGCCAGAATGGAACTCGAAAGAGAAACCAAAGGCCAAAACCTAGATTCTGATTCCATTCCGGTCCCACCCCCGCCAGGTAAAGAAAAACACAAGGCAAGGAAGAAAAGGAAGATCTGGCCACCAAGACCTGAACCCATGGCACGCTGAGCTCAACCTTGGTTTGAGCCCATTTACCCCACGTGCCAAAATGAAACACACCCCATAGCTAAAGTTTTATGATGAAAAACAAGAGTACACAACTAGACAATGAGAGAACTAGAAATGGCACTAACAGGCTCGACTGGCAAGCAAGGTGTGCTAGGCTAGGTGGCCTTGAATTTATGGCTTTCAGGCTCCATAGGGCTTAACAAGTTGTTTTATGCTAAGCATCTATGAACAAGGAAAGGCTCCACTGGCAAGCAAGGTGTGTTTGTTGGCAACACAAGGGTAGACAACTAAGAGGGGGGGTGAATCAATTGTCTCAAAAATTTAAAATTATCAAACTTATTAACCTTATTCTCAGATCTGATCAATAAACATGAAAGCATAAATCAAAAACACATCAAAAACACAAATAACACAAATATTTTTTACGTGGAAACCCTGTTAGGGGAAAAACCATGGTGGAGGTCAGTCCACAAGATTATACCCTGTTAAAAGTACAAAGAAATGTGAATGGGGAATGCACATGCATTCAGGTGCACTGCCTAGAGCTCACTGCTCAATTACAAAAGGAAGACTCGTTGTCTTACAAAATATTTGGATTACATCCAAAATATTTGAACTAAGAAAATAGCATTTGCTAATGCCTGATTATAGCTCTGGTTAAGCACTTGAACACTTCTTCACACTCTGCTCACTCTTCTTCAACTCTATTTTTTCCTTTGAATGATTAGGAAATTATTCGCACATCTCATACACAAGAACCTCGCACTCACTTTCAAATGGAATAAACAATCACTTATATATATCCGCAATAAGAAATTACATCACTACATGTCAGCCTTAATAAAATAATAAAACATATGCAAACTGTTGGCCCAAAACAATAAATAATTTTTAATGCAAATCAACCAAGGTTGGCCACAACATAGTGGAGACCCAAAATAAAATTATCAAACATGAAAAAACTTCAAATAATTATTCCTCGAAGATCCACAACACGCTAAAACACCCTGTTGGCCAAGAACATGAAAAATATGAACATGCAAGAGAAAATATCTAATCGCGAGCACAACGATCAATGGGGACGTACAACACAAATAGAGCATGACCTAGATACATCCACAAACATCATGAATCACTAGAGAAGCATCTGCAACAACTAAACTTACTAGGATCACATCATTTTCATTCAGGAACACCAACTGAAGCAACAGAATGACTATCAGAACACAATTGCTCATAACTTAATCAAATCTTCACATGGATCTCTAAAACTTAACATGGATAAACTAGATATACTCAACAAGAAATCCTTTAATCCACAACCTCTGATCATCAATGTATTGAGCTAACCAATAGACTGAACTTCACTTCACCACTAACAACCTGCAACTTATTTCATTACAATTTCTCAATATTCTTGACATATACAACTTCTAAGACATTAATGCCAATAGTGTTGACATCAATGACAAGCACATATCAACAATACAACCAAAATATCCAACAATCTCCCCCTTTGTCATTGATGGCAACACATGATGTGAAAAACACCATCAATGCAACTATATTTAGCACTTAATCTCCCTTAGGTTTTGATTATTTTCTCCTCAATTATTTTACACAACTCTTCTCCCCAAATAATTCATAGTTTTCACATGACTCTTCTCCCCCTTTGACATCAATGACAAAGATCTCTTTTCTCCACACAAGCTCTGAACCACATATCTGAACATTTGACTACTCCCCCTGAGTAGCAGCCACCAAGACATCAATTTGGATCAAGATATGACTATGAAATGCATGGATTGATGCAAGTCAATGCATCTTAGTTCTAATTAGGAGTGGTAATCACCCCTAGCTTCCCTCTGAGATACTCAAAAGTATCCTTAGTAAATGGTTTGGTAAAGATATCTACAATTTGTTCCTTAGTAGGTACATACTCATATCTGACTTCCTTTTCACTCACCTTCTCTCTCAAAAAGTGAAACTTGATAGACATATGCTTGGTCTTTGAATACAACACCAGATTCTTAGAAATGTTAATTGCACTTGAATTATCATAGAATATAACAATCGGTTCATCATACAAGACTTTGATATCTTTCAACATTTGATTTATCCACAATACTTGAGTACAATTATTAGCAACAACAATGTATTATGCCTTTGCAGTAGATAAATAAATGGCATTTTGCTTCTTACTTAACCATGAAATCAGCTTCTTACCCAAGAAAATTGCACCACCACTAGTACTCTTTATGTCATTCACATCACCTTCCCAATCAGCATTAGTAAAACCACTCAAAGTAAGATCATCATCTTTAGGATACCACAACCCAAAATTAATTATCCCCTTCAAGTATCTAAAAATCCTCTTCACAACAATCACATGAGATTCCTTAGGATCAGCTTGAAATCTTGCAACAATGCATACAACATTCATGATATTTGGTCTAGTTTGAGTCACATAAAGCAACCCACCAATCATTGATCTATATCTAGTTTTATTTTCTTTCAAAGAATCATCATCTTGTGCCAACTTGCATCCGGTCACCATAGGTGTACCAACTAGATTTGAATCTTCCATACCAAACTTCTTTAGAAATTCTTTCACATAATTGGAATGAGATATGAAGATCCCTTTATCTAACTAAGTAATTTTCAATCCCAAAAATAATTTCATCTCACCAATCATAGACATCTCAAACTCATTTTGCATCTCATCAGCAAACTTCATGCACAAACTATCATCTCCTCCAAAAATGATATCGTCAACAAAGACTTCAAGAATCAAATCTTTATCATCATCAATCTTGAAATACAGATTAATATCAGTAGTACCTTTATTGAATCCAAGCTTTAACAAATACTTGTCCAATCTAGCATAGCATGCTCTTGGGGCTTGCTTGAGTCCATACAATGCTTTCTTCAACTGACAAACCATATCTCCTTGATCAGTCAATTGAAATCCATCAAGTTTCTCAACATACACTTCTTCGAATTCACCATTTAGAAATGCTAACTTGACATCCATTTGATAAACCTTGTAGTTTTTGTAAGCAGTATAAGCAAGAAATAGTCTCACAGCTTCAATCCTAGCAATAGGGGCAAAATTTTCTTCAAATTCAATTCCTTCCATCTGAGAATATCCTTTACACACAGTCTTTCTTTGTTTCTAACAACTTCACCTTACTCATTCAGCTTGTTTCTAAAGACCCATTTAGTTCCAATTACATTTTTGTCCTTACGTCTAGGAACAAAAATCCATGTATTATTCTTCTCAATTTGTTGTAGTTCTTCTTTCATTGCTTCCACCCAATGTTCATCTTTGCAGGCTTCATTCGACCTATTAGGCTCAGTCTTTGAAATCAAATAGTATTCTTCTATAATTTTTCTCCTAGTCTAAACACCTTTGTTCTTATCACCTATAATATGATCTTCCAAATGATTTAGTCTTACATACCTTGGAGTCTTAGGATATTCTTGAACTTCTGGCTCTTGTGATCTCTCTTCTATGCTTTCACTAGTTCCTTCCTATTGATTTTCTTGATTCACCGGAATGATCTGAACTTGATTTTGAGTCTGAACTTTCCTTCCTAAGACTGAACTGTTATTTTGATCATCTGAATCATATCCATAGGTTTTGGATGGTCTAGCTATGTCTTCATCAACCTTGACATTTGCACTTTCAACTACTTTCCTCAATCTCTTATTGTAGCACTGGTAGGCCTTACACTTAGTAGAATAACCAAAAAATATTCCTTCATCACTCCTAGCATCAAACTTTCCTATATCTTCATCTCTTCTGATAAAGAATTTACTCCCAAATATTTTGAAATATCTAATAGTAGGCTTGTGACCAAACCATAGCTCAAAAGGTATCTTACAAGTATCACCTTTGACTTTTACCCAATTGAGGATGTAAATAGCAATACTCACAACTTCTCTCCAATAGATATGAGGAACATTTCCTTCTAGCATCATAGTCCTAGTAGCATCTTGAATTGTCCGGTTCTTCCTTTCGACAACTCCATTTTTTTGAGGGGTCTGCAGGGTAGATAATTGTCTCTTTATCCCATGCACTTCACAAAAAGAATTAAACTCATGGGAAGTGAATTCACCACCTCTATCTGATCTCAAAAAATTAATCTTCAAACATGTCTCTGTCTCAATAATAGCCTTAAAAATATTGAATTTCTCTAGAGCTTCAAATTTTTCCCTTAAGAAAGTAACCCACATCAATCTAGAGTAATCCTCAATAAGTAACATGAAGTACCTATCTCCTTGTAAACTTCTGACTCTAGAATGACCACACAAATCAGTATGAACAAGCTCCAACACTTCATTTGAACAATGTTGTTTTCTCCAAAATGAAATCCTAGTTTGCTTCCCTAACTGACATTCCTTGCATATAGTATTAGTAGGCTTTACTAACTTAGGAAGATCTCTCACTGCCTGAGTAGAAATTATCTTGATAATATTGTCAAATTTTACATGACACATTCTCCTATGCCACAACCAACTTCATCAACTTGAGCAATCAAACAAATTTTACCAGTAGTATTTAGGTGAAGTATTTTACCTTTTGTTTTTGTACCTAACGCAATCACATTTTTGGAACTCCCCAATATTCTACACTTTCCGTTCTTGAATTGAAGATTGTATCCCTTTTCAACCATCTATCCAACACTTAAGAGATTATGCTTCAAACCTTCCACATAAAGAACATCATCAGTATTATTCTTACCATCAATAGAAATGCATCCTCTTCCATAAATTACACCAACTGTATCATCACCAAATCTTACAACACCACCATCATACTTTTCCAAGATCACAAATTTTTTTTTATCACCTGTCATGTGATGAGAGAAACCACTGTCAATCATCCATTCATCTTTTTCTTCAACTCTAGCCACACATTTGAGCAACTAACAGATTCAGTAGGGGCTAGATCATTTTCCTTGATAGCAATAAATTCCCATTCATCTTCACTTACATTCCCTTCATCAGATTCATCATCTATCACACTTTCTTTGGAATATAGGCTTATCAGGTCTTGGCTTAGAAACTCTTTCCGGACACCTTGATGCAAAATGGCCTATTTCATTGCAAGAAAAACATTTAATAGGAAATTTCCCTTTATACTTACCTTCTCCTCTAGCTTCCCTTTTGAAAATAAGTGCTTCAAGCTCCTCTAGTTTTCTCTCCTCTTCTTCAATCTCTCTCATTTCCTCCTCATACTTGAATACATTTCTAGAAGAACTTTATCCCGGATCATATCTTTGTTTATCTCTACTGGAAGTAGTAGCCTTGAATGTAGATTCTATCTTAGGAAGAACATCACCAAACTCACTCAACTCAAAAGCAGTAAGCTTACCAATCAACATATCTCTAGTTACATTAGTTACAGTCTGAAGCTCCTTAATAGCAGTAGCTTTGACTTTGTATGCAATAGGAAAGGATCTACGCACTTTAGAAACAATCTCTAATTCTTCCAATCATCCACCAACACATCTGATACCACACACAAGTTCATTCACTCTTTGCATGAAAGAAGTAATGTTGTCATCATCACCCATTCTCAACATTTCATATTTCCCTTTTAGAATTTGCAACTTAGCAATCTTCACATTTGCATCACCTTCATACAAAGTTTCCAACTTTTTTTGGATCTCATAAGTAGTCATCAGATCCATAACATTTGTCATCTCAGAATCAGTCAAAGCACTCAACAATGCTTCCTTAGCCATGATATTGTACTCGGCTTCCTTAATCTCATTTGTAGTAGAAGGTCCATTTTGTGGAATGATATACCTATTCTTTGTAATTTTCAGTAAGGTTCACCAATGCATCTCAGATGACACTCCATCTGAGCCTTCCACATAGAATAATTTGTTCTATCAAATCTCAGACTATCCTTCTTGTATTTCACCATCCCGGATCACCTCAAGCTATTAAAATTCTTCCAAGGAAACTACTCTGATACCAATTGTTGGCAACACAAGGGTAGACAAATAAGAGGGGGGGTGAATCAATTGTCTCATAAATTTAAACTTATCAAACTTATTAACCTTGTTCTCAGATCTAATTAATAACCATGAAAGCATAAATCAACAACACATCAGAAACACACATAACACTAAAAAAAATTACATTGAAACCTTGTTAGCAGAAAAACCACGGTGGAGGTTAGTCCACAAGATTATACCATGTTAAAAGTATAAAGAAATGTGAGTGGGGAATGCACATGGCGCACTACCTAGAGCTCACTACTCAATTACAAAAGGAAGACTCACTGTCTTACAAAAGATTTGGATTACATCCAGAAGATTTGAACTGAGAAAATAGCATCTGCTAATGCCTGATTACAGTTCCGGTTAATCACATGAACACTTCTTCACACTCTGCTCACTCTTCTTCACACTTTTCTTCTACCTTTGAATGGTTAGGATATTATTCACACATCTCATACGCAAGCACCTCACACTCACCTTCAAATGGAATAAACAATTGCTTGTATATATCCACAACAAGAAACTACATCACTACATGTCAGCCTCAATAAAATAATAAAACATATGCAAACTGTCAGCCCAAAACAATAAATAATGTTTAATGTGAATCAAATGAAGGTTGGCCACAATATAGTGGAGACCCAAAATAAAATTCTCAAAAATGAAAACACTTCAAATAATTATTCCCCGAAGCTCCACAACATGCTACAACACCCTTTCAGCCAAGAACATGAAAAATATGAACACGCAATAGAAAATATCTAATCGCGGGAACAACGATCAATGCACACGTGCAACACAGATAGAGCACAACCTAGAAACATCCAAAAACATCATGAATCACTAGAGAAGCATCCACAACAACTAAAATTACTAGGATCGCATCATCTTCATTTAGGAACACCACCTAAAGCAACAAAATGACTGTCAAAACACAACTGCTCATAACTCAATCAAATCTTCACGCAGATCTTTGAAACTTAATGTGGATAAACTATATATACTTGACAAGAAACCCTTTAATCCACAACCTCTGATCATCAACGTACTAAGCTAATCAACAGACTGGACTTCACTTCACCACTGATAACCTGCAACTTATTTCATTACAATTTTCTTAATATCCTTGACATATACAACTTCTAAGACATTAATGCCAATAGTGTTGACATCAATGGCAACCACATATCAGCAGCACATTCGCAATATCCAATAGTGTTATGCTTGGTGGCCTTAAATTTAGGGGTTTCAAGCTTGATAGGGCTTAACAAGTTGTGTTATGCTAAGCACCTATGAACAAGGCAAGGCTCCACTAGCAAGCAAGGTGTGTTATGCTTGGTGGCCTTGAATAGGGGTTCAAGCTTCACAAGTTTAACAAGTTGTATTATGCTAAACACTTATTAACAATAATGTTGGTAAAAGGTTTGTTTTTGTTCGCAGGGATTTTGCTTAGTTTGTATAAGTTTTTCTTCCTAGGGAACATCATGCCTAATGTCTCCAAGAGAGGAAAAATCAAGAGTAAAAGTTTCACAACTTAGGGAATGTAGTTCATCGCATCACCACTAAGAGGAACATCGTACACTAAGAAATATTGCACTCTTGGAGGACATCAAACCTAATGACACCACCAAGAAAAGGAAACATCACAAGAAGAAAGAAAATTGCACCATGAAACATGAGAAATGTCGAAAGATATTGTCAATGTATGCCCACACTTTAAAGAAATTGCTACACCCTTGTGAGAAATTGATTTAAAGTGGCCAATGTACAATCCTAAGACCTGAAAGCTTACTCAGAAATCCCTATGCCAAGTCATATATTTTTGAAATGAAGCTACATCATGAAAAAGGAAGAAGGGGTTGCCCCCAAAAATACATAAGGTATATATGGATTCAGGGTCAATATATCTTTGCTACAATGTTTTTATAGAGCTCGGAAATGTCATTGTTCCCCAAATACTCATGGAATTGGAAGAATGACACATAGAGAGAAAAAACAAAGAAAATTATTTCAGGTCAACATGGAAAAGACCTAAATGTCTTGATGCCTTGCATCATCCCCAAAAGGAAAACATGAGACAAGAGAAAAGGTCAAATGTTTATGACATATAGAAGAATGTAGATACATATAGAGAAATGCACATAAAGAGAGAAATACACCAAATAGAATAGTACAGGGGATCACATTATGCACATGCAATCACAAAAAGAAATATGCAAAATAAAGAAAAATACTAGTAAGGCACATGTGAGTCAACCTATAGCAGGTCATTTTCATCCCAACCTTGATCAATATATGTGGTAGGTAGACAACTAGCCAAAGGGACAACATCAAGTTTTGAAATAGGACATGCACCAAGTTCAACACTCTTGTTAGTAGAATCATCTTTTAAGCTCATAGAAGAGGAAAACATTAGATTTAGCTCATTATGCACTTGTTCATCAATATTTGCAATGTCAATATCATCATCTAAATTAATCACAATAGGAGGTTGAATGATAATGTCCCTAGAATTTTCTTGTTTACACTATGGCGAAGGTATCTGGTAGAGGGGTAAATTGTCTATTCCTATCCCCAAAGGTAAAAGTATTTTTCATATTTATAGAAGCCACTTGGTAATCAGTTTGTTGATTTGTTGGAGGGGAATTAAGTTGTAAAGAGCCCCTATTCTATTTCTTGAAAGGTTGGTAATTGTTTTGAGGTGCAAATTTAGACTTTTTAGGATGACGGGGGATTTTTCACATCACGACTACTAATCGAATTCTGGTAATCATGAAGGGTTGTGCATAACTGTGTGAAGGAGGGAAATACCATCATCTCAAGCTTTGTTTAAATTTTGTCTTGTAAATTGGAAATAAACATTCTTTGAAGTCTGGCATCAGGAATCTTAATGTTTATTTGTCAATAAATCATTTTATATCATGCTATAAAATCAATGACTTTCTCATCATCCTTTTTTTTTACATTTCATCAAGTCAACTAAAGTCATCTTGGGACCCGTATGAATTTGGAAGTGGTTGCCAAAAGCATCAATAAGTTCATTGAATGAACAAATTGAATTATTTAGTAAGGAGAAAAACCACTCGAAAGCAGTATCTTTCAAGGACCTAGGGAAGAGTTTAGCCAAGAGCTTATCTTCAAAAATGGAGTCACTTCTATACATTGTGGCATTTGTGTTCTCAATATCTTCACGGATAAGGGATTGGTTTTGATGTATTGTGAAGGTTGGAAATTGTTGTTTTGATTTAGGGTGGCAATTTTTTGTTGAATGGATGACATGTTCTGTAAAAGTGTGTTAAGGATTGGATCATTGTTGGTATTATGAGATGGAGGGGAATAAGATGGAGTGGTGTATGTTTGTGGAGGGCAAGTGAATTGTAGGTTTGTAAGGGGAGATGGTTGAGGAGATATGAGATTTGAATGCATGAAGATAGAAGGATTCCCAATGGAAATACCTAAGGAAATGTTGACATTGCTAGTAGGCTGAATGGTTGTGGTAATATGAGTACTAGTGTATGTAGGAATAGAGGTGAGGGTTGTGGAAGGAGGGATTGAATTCCCACCTTGGCTTTGAGTGTACCCCAAAGCTTGAGTGTAATTAGTCCTAGTAGGGATGTTGTTATTAACAAGATGACCTATACCTCGTATAATCTTTGTTTTGTGTTTAGTTTCAAGCATTTTGCATATATTATCTAAATTAGGAATGATACTAGTGTCAATGTTTTCAGTATGTGCAAAGTCTTGTAAATTTTCTATGCCTTCATCCAGTATTCTTATGTTTTCTTGTGGTACATGAGCAACATCATGCACATTGGTTGTAGGTAAGGCAGTCATTGGAAATGAGGTATGCGGGCTATGATCCATAGAGGCTTGATTATTAGCACTATTAGTGAAAGAGTTAGAAAACCCAAGATCCACGGCGAATGATGTATCACGGGATGACATCAGTCTTGAACTACATCTCACAACAGTATTGCTAATAGGACACCAAGTTGTAAAGCTCATACAATATTTCAAAAAATTAATGTACACACCCAAAATGGAAAGAGGGTAAAGTGCAATGCAATGACCTAGAATGCAATATGTAAATGCAATTTTTTAGATTCTAAACAAGGTAATTCTTTGATTACACTATGCAAAAAATTGAAAATTATGTCTTGTAAATACAATTTTGAAACCACACAATGCACTAATTTTATCAAAATGAAGCTAAATATACGCAAATTGAAGAAACAAAAATTCTGCAAACAGAAACAGAGATCTAAGAACAACAAACAAAAATGTAGAAATAAATGTTTTAATGTCCAGAAAATTAGGAAATGACCTTGATCAGTTGAAAAGTTCTTTTATAGATTTTTGAGTTAATTTTAGTGGTTTCTAGGTTCTAATTTGAAATAGCAAGTTACAGTTTGATTTTCTATGAAATGAAGGTTGAATGCAAATGCAAAATGTGACAAAATGACAAACTAGAAAACCAGTTTGATATGCAATTTTTTTTCAATTTTCAAATGCCAATGAATGATAATGCAATACTATGTAATTGACTTGAAAAATGAGTGACTTTTTTTGTATTTTTCAGATTTAAAGAATGCAAATATGCAATCCTAAAATCCCTAAATGTATTGCAAAGTTAATATAAACTAGACACCCTAAATGAGACTCAATTCAATGCAAAGAGATGCAAATGAATGCAAGATCTAAATCTAGTGTGAAAAAGGACTCCAAAATCAAAAAATGCAATGATCAAACTCAAGTTCACCAAAATGAAAAGGAGAAAAATAGGGTTTTGGGGGGGGGATGTTATGGAAGGGGGTTCACCACAATGAGTTGATAACAAAGGACCTATTTCTCTAATTTCATTCAAGGAAATGAGATCCAAAAAATGAATTGATTAATGACCAAAAGGTGAGTCACATCAAGGTATGAATCAAAAAATTCCCTCTCTATGCAAGGATGGGGGTATGAGTCAACTAGAACTTTGGGGAGAAAGATTAAAACCAACAAATAAACTCCAAAATGCAAGCTATAAAATGCAAATGAAATATTGTACTCAAAACTAATGGAACTAGCAATCAAAAGGTAGATTTGGAAAGGGGAGAATGATGTGTACAGTCACTAAAAGTGCATTTTTGAAGCTCGCTAAGGACTCATTCACCCCATGGCGAATGGGTCCTGGATAGGGCTCTACAAAAATCCTTTTTGGGTTCTCTTATGTTGTGTTTGCACTCTCAAATTCCTGATTTTCATAGTCGGAGAGTTGGAAATAAATCATGTAGAATATTTTCTATGAAATGACAACTTTCCTTACAACTTTGACAACTTTACAACTTTCTTCAATTTTTCTCTTCAAAGGATCTTCCACCTAAAACCTACAAACACCAACACAAGAGGAGAAAAATGTTGTTTTTGGTGATGGGAGGTTTGCTTTCGTCAAACCCTGTTTGAGTATTTAAACTTTGAAATAAAATCAAATAGCATGAAGGAATGATGAACAAACAAGCAATGACATAACTCACCAAACCCTTGATTAAACCTTGGAATGTAGATCTACAACTAGCATGAAGTGGCCTTAATGGATGTGGATCTTGATCGTGAAACTTGATTTGAAATAATGCCTTTGAATATTTGAATGGATTTTGAACACTACATCAACATATTAGCTCAAACAACATGCATGATGCAAGAAGACTTTGACATGATGATAAGATCTTTATTGTTGCAATAATATTCAATCAATCTGCTCTTGAATGCCCTTGAAATTCTCTTGATCATAAAATTTTCTATAAGGATTCTCTCATCATAAAATGTTATATTGCTTGAAAGTCTTAGGATAAAACCTAGTGAAATGACATCTTATTTATACATATCTTAACATTAATTCCCAAAATTCAAATATCACAAGCCAACATGTGAATATACATTTGAAATCATTGAAAAACTACTAAAAACATATTTTAAATTAGGGTCCTAGGTCTATATGAGGCCCCATTCTCCCTATGGTGAATGGGTCCTAGGTCACTTACCTAAAACACACATTCTCCAAGTATGAGTGTTATGTAATATCATTAATGAATGTCAAGTTTTCTCCTTCAAAAAATGCAATTAATTAGGCTTGGATTTAAATTAAAGGGGCCAATTAAGGCAAATTAACCTCAATTAATTAATAAATCCCTAAGTTAGTGTGAAAGTGTAATGGTATACCTTACAACACCAAAAATAAGGCACAATTAGGTCCTTTTTAATAAATAAGGTCCTAAACTTATTGTGAATATGTAAAACATATTACAACACTAAATTAAGGCATAATTAAGCTCATTTTATCATTAATTATTTTCCAAATTAAGTGTGAAAAGGGATTCTTTTTCCTATACTACAATTTTTATGTGGACTCTACCTTGATAGACAAACCTAACTTTGAGTCACATGATTTTCAATTAATTGTGCATAAACTTATTTGGATCTTAACTCCAACTATCATCAATTAATTTCAATTTAATAATTTCTAGAATGAACTCCAAGAGGCTATGAGAATCTTTTATGTTCAAAGTCACTCCCTCAAATGAAAATGATACATCTTAGAAGGGTCTTTTTTCCTATTGGTGCCTCATTCAAAGTTGATGGAATCTAATTAGAGTGAAGGTTTTCAGTATCTTTGCAACTCTTACAAATTGCATCATGACTTTTGGTTCCCACTACCTTTGTTCTGTATACAACTTTGCACCTCACATGCAACTCTTGCAAATTTTATCTCAATATTTTATTCCTAAAACCCCCATTCTATTTAGAACTTCAAACCCCACATGAAAATTTGTAAGTCATGAAAATTACATTCTAACTTGTATTTTTTAATAGTTAGCCTTGGTATAATTTTCACCCCTTCTTGCAACCTTGCATCCTACTAGTTAAAAAATCACTATGATTTTTTGCTAAAAGTAACCTAACTTGTTCGATGGGCACTAACAAAGTTTACAACAATCTAAGAGATCACTATTGGATTAATTGTTTCCTCTATATTTGAAAGGGGTGGCTCTCTCATAAAATTGAAATTATGGTTTTCAAGAGGTGTTATTTTAACTATAAATAAGAAAAAGCACATAAAATAAAACTAAAAGAAAAAGGGGAAAGCACTAGGTAAGGTTAACATTAGGTCAATAACCTAATTTTTCTAGAAACTAAGCATAGATTTGGAGAAAAACTACAAAAATTGTTTAAATAAGGAAATTCAACTTAAAATAAGAAAAGAGAAATTATCCTAGGATTTCCATGTTCATAGTTCTAAAAACACCATATATTATATCCACTATTGCATTAAGATTTGCTTCACCCACCACATGACAAGAAGTATTTTAGGGAGTGGCTTCAAACTTAACATAAGAAAAATCAACAACATAAAGAACTAGTGCAAATTCTCATACTCTAGCAATATTCTTATTTATTGAAAAATAAAAAGGAAGAGCTCAAAGTTTCTTTCTTATCCTGGATAAATGTCTAAGAATGAAGAAGTCTCTATAAAATAATCCCCGCCTTTACAATTTAGCCTTGTATATATAGGCTTCTCCATATGTAACTAATTAATCATAAAAAAATTAGTTTATAACTTAATAAAATGTTAAAAGTTCATTATTGTTGTAACCTTATCATAAACATAAAGTCACTTTCTTAATTTATAATAAATGACTGAATTCATAATATGTTTGAAAAAATACTAATAATAATAAATTCTTGATGTTATTGATTTGAATTTTTTTATTTGAGAGCTTTGGATTTGTTTCATTATGATTAATCAAATGATAATCTACTTTTCAAATATTTGAATAGTTTGACTATGGACATGATTAATTTGGAGTCTAGGATAATGATATTCAGCAATCATAACTTTCAAGTTGACAAAGCTCTATCTAACTCGTTCATTCGATCAAGGAATGTTGAAACATCATTGTAGTAGCTAATTAGGGAAAATGACACTAGCCTTAACTCCTACATTGTAAATAAAACTTCTATTTTTTTCTTGCATCAAAATGAGGTACCAATAAAAATATCACCTCATTTTTTTAAACAATTTTTATCCTATTTTCTATGACTTACTAAAAAGAAAATAGTTATGAATATGTGTTTGATTTTTAAATGTTGATGCATATATAAAGATCCTTTAATCTTTTTTTTTTAATCCATAAACTATAACTTAAAAAAGTGTTTTAACTATAAAAGTATCCTAAATGAGGCATCTAGATAGACATACAAGTATATAAGTTGTTCATATAGAGTTTCATTGTAGCATCTGTTAATACAACTCTAATGATGAATTTATCAATTAATTATCTAAAAAAACCATAAAACTAACATAAGTTTCCTTTTGTAAAAATGAAACCTTGTGTTCTAGTCTTTACGTAGGTTCTCTAAAATTATCATTAGTTTTGTATTCATTAGCATATGACATGATCCAATTTGCACATGGATCAATCGAGAGTCATTGATTTTAAACTAATCATAAATCTAGATGATGACCCTAAAATCCATAGACAAAGACAACCAACCATAGCCATAATATCAAATTACTTACTTATACAACAATTCTTTAGTCATCATAGAAGTTTCATTAAATATTTTTGGATGGGCTAAATGCTATCCACCATGAAAAATATAATCTAATCTACTCATACAAATTTAAAAATTTAGATCAAGCTCTCTCCAATCAAAAGTTATGCTTATGTCATCATTAGAATTCAAGTCCAATCTTAATTTAACATATTATTGAAGGGCTTTCATCTTCATACCTATGGATTTTGAGAGCTTTGTATGAGCTACTTCTAGCCTAGTTGAACTTAAGTTAGCGAACAAGATTTTCTCTAGTTTTTCCAACACAGATTGTAAGTACTTATCTTGGGCTTCAACATGGAACTACAAATGATGATATAATTTTAGCTATTATAATTGCTATATTTAATAGAAAATCCTAGTTTATACATATCTCTTCTTATCAAGGTTCATGGAGGAAGTTATCTCAACTTCCTAGAGGAAATTAGTCATAAATAAGAAGCTTGGTTAATGGAGAAATGCAATAACCTCATAAATACATATAGTTTCTATGTTTGATACTTCTTGATATTTCAAGATCTCTTTCAAATAGGTCATTTTGATCTAAAACCATAATTCTAAACTTTCTTAACTAAAATTGCATTATTTTCATCCATCACCAATTTATAAACCATATGAAAGCCTCTAAGGCTAATGATATCAACATTATTAATCATTTCAGTTATCACAAAAAATATCCTATGAGTTGGGAAAGGTGTCTCAACCTTGGTCCTAATGTTAATATTATAAAAGGTATGATTTTTTGGATATAAATTAGAAAAACTTGATTTCTAGGCAATAGATTTGGTTTTGGCCAAAATAAATATTCCTATTGTTCAGCACTACCTATGGGGTTTCCTTTTGTGTAAATCTCTTCAAGTAATTAAAGTTAAAAAAAAGTGGGCCCAATCAAACTATTAGATCAAAATTTATGGCCTCCAAAAGCTTGTGTAGGAAATGTAAAAAGTTGTTAGACACATAAAAGAGTTGTAAAGGGGAGTTACACCTATTGAATAGCTTATAATGTGTGTTATGATACATCATAAGGCATATTTATTAGGGGATGATTTGGACACCACTTTTTGGCTAGTTTTAGCTCATGGGTTTTTAATTACCATCTGATGGTTTCAAGATTTGTATCTCATATATATTAGGTGCTTGAGATGGAGGTTGTGTGTAGAACTTTGAAGATATTGTTAAGCTATAAGAATTCCTTCAAGTATTTTTTTGGTGTTAGTGTTTCTCTACAAGTTTAGTGTAACTATGGTTTACTAAATAATACATTAAGTTGAAATGGAGTTTGGAGTTTTTATCCCAAAAGGGTTTTCCCCATGTAAACCTATTTAATGGTATATATTGTTATTTTATGTTTAAGTGTTTTTATAATTTATGTAATTCTTAAACATAAAGGTATGTAGAAATATACCACACTTAAACATAAGTAAATTGAATGATGTAGGTTTGTAGGTTATTTTCTCAAGTGGAAGGTGAAAGATAGTTAGAGGAGCAATAGTGTTTTCTCAAGGTGTTTGAATTCAAATTCTATTTTAGCTAGATGCATGCATAGATTAGTGTAATAGTTATTAATTGATTCCTACAATGAAGATATCTACAAAATATTCACCTTCACCATTGGATCCAATGATAAATAGGTGTTTTGCATCTACCTCTAATGTTCATGCTTTATGGGTGTCTAAGGTTGTTCATGTCTTGGAGACTAAATTACCAATAGATAAAAAATAATGGTATGGCATCAAAGAATGGGTCACATAGGTTAGAATGGTTTTTAAGGACCCTAAAAATAAAAACCTTATTGAGGGGTAAATGATTGTAATCTTGAATTTGATTTATATGATGGAAAATAAAATCACATTTAGTTTTACCTTGGTATAATCACAAATCTTCTAGGGTGTTGGATTAATCCGTTTAGCTATATTTGGTCCTATTAATGTTTTATTTTTTCAAATATGTATATTTTCATTTCATCTATGATTAAAATAGAAGTACATGAGTATATTTCCTTAAAATTAAATATTAAGTCTTTGATCATTTTAAAGAGTGTAAGTCTCTTGTAGGGTATCAGACGAGCAAGAATATTAAAATTTTGAGGAATAAATAATGGTACTAAGTTTTTCCAATAGATTTTGGTATATTTTAAAAATACCATCGGATTAAAATATATAATACAACTCCATGCACCCCTCAATAGAATAAATTTCCAGAAATAATGAACCAGACCTTAATGGAGAGAGCTAGGATTATGCTTAGTGGGGCCAACCCAAAATAAAATTTTGGGTAGAAGTGGTTGTCATAGCCTGTTACCTAGTTAACATGCCTCCTACATTATCTCTTATTTATAAGACACCTATGGAGGTGTTTTTTGGAAAAAATATCTCATTGAGATATCTTCAAGTCTTTAGTTGTGAGGCACAAGAAAATATTTTGAGGGAGAAGTGGTAAAAGTTGGAGAACATGGTTATAAAATTTATCTTCATTGGCTACGGTGTTGGTTTGAAAGCATAAAATATTTGGGACCCTATCACTAAGATATTTTTATATAGAAAAATTTGTATCTTTGGAGAAGTTAAGTCTTCTTTGATAATATTGCAACAATAGAAGGATGGAAAGAAATATGTGATTGAACTAACCCCAAAGACTGAGAAGATTAAAATAGAATCCTGTGAAGGAATTGAAGAATACCTTAGATAGTTTAGAGAGTTTTGAAGAAGATATAGAAACTCCACCTTAATAATTAAGGATGTCCACTCGACAAATACAACCAAAAAGGTACACTCCCTCTAATTGGAGATGTATTTTTTCTATGATTACTAAAATTGATGAGCCTAGGATTGTATGGATATGAATGATGCATAGTATTGGAAGGTTTCCATGGATGAGGAGATGGAATATTTGAAGAAAAATAAAACATAATACCTAGTACATTTTCTTGATGGATGATATCTTATTGGATAAAATTAATATTCAAAATAACAATAGGGTTTGATGGTAATATTAAGTAGTACAAGGTAAGATCAGTTACAAAGGGTTATTCCTAAGTTGAGGGGATAGGTTATGGTGAGATTTTCTCCCCAATAGTAATGATGAAATCCATTCAATTTTCATATATATGAAGACATCATTCCTACATGGTGATTTGGAGGAAGAGATTTATATGACACTGCTAAAGAATTACATTGATAAAGGTAAAGAAAATTTGGTTTATAAAGTGAAGTAATATGTATATGTTCTTAAGAAATATCCTAGGATGTGATACCAATATTTTAATTCTTTTGTGTTAAGTTTGGGAATTTTTATATCTAAATTACATCATTGCATCTACTATAAGATGGATGGTGATTGTATTCTCATTAATGTGTTATATGTTCATGATATGTTGTTTAATTAGTAATGGTAAAGGTTTGATTTGAGATTTGAAGTCTCAAATTTCAACACAATTTGAGATGGATTTAGGAGGGACCAAAATATATCTTAGGGATGGAGATAAAAAGAGATAGAGTAGAAAAAATATTTAGTTGGTCTAGAGTAAGTATGTGAAATCAATGTTGGTTAGGTTCAAATTTTCATAATGTATGCCATTGTGTGTTCCTATTATAATGGGGGAAAATTTATCTTTTAAGCAATTTCAAATTTCTCCTAGTGAGATGGAGAATATGAGAAAAATATAGTATGCTCTAGTGCAATAAGGAGTTTGATGTATTTTATGGCCTATACAAAACTAGGAATTACCCATGCAGTGAGAGTCCTTAATTGATTTATGGCTAGTCCACAACAAGTACATTGGGATGTAGTGAAGAGGGTATTCAAGTATTTGTGGGGTACCTCTAATTATTCCTTGTGCTATCATATTTACCCTATAATGGATGAACATTTATTTTTTATTCATGGATTTGCATATTCATATTGGGCTAGAAATACCAACAATAGAAGATCCACCAATAGATATATTTTCACTATGTTTAGTGGTACAATTAGTTAGATGAGTGAGCAATAGGATATGGCCACTATAGAAGTAGAGTACCTAGAAACAACTCATGCCTGTAGGGAATCCATCCGGTTTAAGAGATTACATTCAAATTTTGGGTTAGAGGAAGGAGTCATAATGGTTCATTATGACAATCAAAGTGTCATATGCTTAATAGAGAACCCACCATTTTATGTGAGGATAAGGTATATTGATTTATAGTACCATTTTTTATATATGGTAGAGGATGGGAGGGTGATACTATTAAAAATTGGCACTTTGAAGAATGTTGTAGATCCACTAACAAATCCAATGAGCACAAAATAAAATTAGGTGGTGCTACATGTCAATGGGCCTCTTGACCCCTAGAAATTAGATAATGGTGTTGATACTCACTTTTCTCTTGCAAAAATTTTTACAAGTGGGAGAATTTTGGGAAAGTTGTCTCAATCTTCCTCCTAGTTTTAAGATTACAAAAAAGTGTGATTTTTTGGGCAAAAAAAGAAAAAAACCAATTTGTGGGCTACAAATTTTGTTTTTGGTTGAAATACACATTATTGGTTGTTTGTCATTACCTATGGGGTACTTATTGTGTAGATCATTTTAAGTACTTTAAATATTTTATAAAATAGGCCCAATTGACCCATCAAATCAAAAATTATGGCCTCTAAAAGTTTGTATAGGAAATGTAAAAAAAATGGATATATAAAAGAGTTGCAAAGGGGAGTTACACACACCAACCAAATTATGATGTGTGAAATGACACATCATAAGGAATCTTTGATTAGGGGATCATTTGGGCACCAAATTTTTTAGTGGTTTTATCTTGTGAGTTTCTAATTACCATTTGATGGTTTATATTTTTGTATCTCTTATATATTAGGTGCTTGAGATGGAGATTTTATGTACGTTTATATAGATATTGTTAAGATATAATAATTCTTCTAGATCTCTCAATGATGATAATCCTATGAAGGATTTCTCTGTAAGTGTCTTATAACTATGGTCTATAGAATAATACATTGAGTTGCTTTGGAGTGTGGGGTTTTTCTCTTGAAAGGTTTATTTCCATGTACATGCCTATGCTATAATATATATTATTTATTTTGTGTTTAAATTTGTTTACACTTTGTTTAATTGTTAAAAGATTGAAATTTTCACAACACTCCTTAGAATATTAGTGTAGGAAGCATAAATACATGTACCCTACTCCCTTTCACTATGTAGTATTTGTATATTGTTATCCATCCTTATGTGACCTTTGAATTTTCCTCCCACTTTTTGCATACATGTATATTAGTGTAGTGGTAGAAATGGTCATAAGAACAAGCTTTTCACTTGCCAAGTGTAAAGAAGCATTCTTAATAAATATATTCTATGCATATGTTACAACCATTGAATTCCATAGATGACATCTCTTTGAGGCATTTTGTAGGGTGCACGGCTTAGCCTACATCTCTACAAATTATATACATGTCTATTAGAGCACTAATGACTACAAAATCTTACAAAATTCTTCTATCCTTTATGTTTTTGATGGGAAATGTCTAGTAACCTATTCCAAATCTTCCATCTTCAAATAGGTTTCACCTCATGATATTCTTTGGAGCATGAAAATGTAAAATTTTAATGAGTCTTCACTATTTTAGGGTAACCCAAGAGTACTTATCCCTTTTTTATCCTTTTTTCTTGTTGATTAAATGGGAAGTTTTCAAACCAAGATATTGGTCAATAAGGAAAGTTCACTAGTGAAAAACATTGACAAAGAGAATTTTGGTGATTGGAGATTTGATGAACCATAAAAATATTATCAAAGAATATATTTTTTCCTTTTGAAGAGTTCTCTAACTTTTAAAATGGACAAAAAAGGAGAGTTTCAATGTTTTGTGAAGTTGGTGAACTATGAAAAGTGCCAACATAGTTTACAACTTATATCTTTTAAAAAATAATTATATTTTTCATGAACAACTTTGTATAGGATTTTCTCATTCATCAAAATGCACCATATTAAAATATGAAAAAATGACATCCTTCACCAAGCTATTTTTTTTGTAAATTAAGTTAAATTTTAAATTAAATCATTTTAATATTTTCAAATGGAGTTATCTTAATAGAAATTTTTTACCACAAACTATGAATCAAACTAAACCTCCTTTGGAACTATAACCATTGCAAAAACATTGTGAGCATATTTCAAATTATTAAGAGTGACTTAAATGCTTATACATTTAATATTATACTCTATCAAAATCTAACAAAAGTCTAATCAAGTGCAACATTATTCTCACATAAATTATGGAGATGGAATAGCTCTAACAACTTGGCATGGAAAACATGTCACACTTAAGGAGAACGAGTTTGAATAGTTATATATTGGACTATAAATATAAATTTATGATAAAAATTTGGTGAGTAAACATTTGAGAATAATTAGGGATATTTGTGACTAAGACTAAACAATGCAGATATTTTAACATTCCCAAGTTGGATAAGATAACATGATAGATTAATTTGACACACAATGATGTATGTCAATTCAATGGTTAAAAAAAAAAGAGGTTAAACAAAATTCCATAGATAGGTCCGATTGGGGTCAAGGATTGAAAAGAACATAGAGGAACCTAGAATCTCCAACAAGAACAATATCTTATCCTTTAGGCTACAAATTCAAAAGTAGTACAACACAAACAATAAGAGAAAGACATAATGCAAGCCAAAAATGGGACAAAAATTGAAGCATAAAAGAAATAGAAACTAAAATAGACATGAAAAATTGTCCTAAATAACTTATATACATGGTAGGATGATCCCACCTCAAAATTCTTCAAGAGGATCACATGAACCCATTAATAGGCTGAGAGAAATAAGTACTTGTGTAGAATAATGGAGCATATTCATAGAACATTTGTTAATTTAGATGGTGTTTTGTGATCATATAAAGAGATCTAGAATTTATGAAATGTAAGACCCGAAAAAATAGTAAAAGATGATTTTGAGGGCCCAGATAAAATATTTTGGCCCTAAAAAATGTTGAAATGGCCACCAATCAAGCTAAGCTTGTTGGAAATCCAAGCAACTCCTCATAATGCATTTCCCTATAAAATTTGAGCCTAAATGAACTTATGAGTCAAAAGTTATGACTCCTAGAAGCCCCTTCATCATTCATACATACCATGAGGTGAGGAGACTTCTACTAGTCTTGGCTATAAATTTTTCTTATGAACCACATTTTTTATAATAATAGGGTTATCTTTGATAAAAAGAAACTTTTATTCTCTTTATTTTGGTTAGCTTACAAATTCCTCTATCAAATCATGACACATGAGAAAGAAAATGCAAAAAACCTCAATTATTGATATCATCAACCAAAGGAGCCTCTTCCATATTTTTGATGAATGAGAGGAAATGAAATAATCTCTACAAAATAAAATCATCATTTCTAAAGCTTCAAGGCACCAATTTGGGAAAAAATATTACATAACCATTGTTTCTACATATTTGACCTTGGCCATTTTTAAATTTCTACCCATCATCTCCCATCCTTTCCAATTCCTCCACCCTCCTTTGATCTTGATAGGAACATGGAAAAAATATCCAATCATTCTTTTGATAATATTAATCTTACCTTATCTGCACTTCATGCCCCATCCATAAATCTTGTACTACTTTCAACCATCTTGAAATATCCCCCCAATTCCCAACAACCTTGCCTTACCAATTCCCAACAATTCAGTAGACTTTCCCATAAGGGTTTTAGTACCTCATTATCCAAATGCTAAGGACATCCCTATTAGAAATGAAGGTGAAAACTATATATGGAATTCCAAATTCAACTATAAATATGATTTAAATAGTACATAACCAAATAAATGTTGCAATAAAGTAAAATAGCAATGCAAGGAGATATGGAATAGAAGAAAAAACACATAACATGGTGTTTAAATGGATAAACCCTTTTGGGAAAAAAGCTCCACAAAGAAGAGAGGCCCAATACCATATTATCTTCAAGAATAGAGATTACATGCAATCCTACCTTTCTCTTCATTCTTCACTCCTTTAGCACTTGCAAACAAAATTTTCACTCTAACTCATAATGTTACATTCCTATCACCATAAACCCTAATTTTGTAGCATTTTCACTCTCTAAATAGGGTTTCAAAGTTGGTTATCATATCTCAATTCCTCCCTCAAATAAATCCAATAATTTATTATATAAAAAATATATTGTAACCCCATTAATCACCTCTTACACATGGAAAACGAATGTTTCCTATTTCACAAGGTGGTTTCTATCTTCATGTGGAGCTGTTATAACCATCCAAAACCATGACAATTATCCAAAATAATCTCATGGGAAGTTGGGAACCCAAAACCAACATAAAATCTATGATTCTCTTCTAGTAAACATCAAATAACTATAGATAAAAATTTAGTTATTGATCCTCAATAAAAATTAATTATCGTACCTATAAAACCTTGATGGTAAAAAATAATTATTGTTGATGGTGAATCCATCATCTCATATGAATCATTTACAAATAATATTAGGAGTAATTAAATGCATAATATTTACAAGGTTTATGGAACCTTACTCCTAAAATACTCTCACTTGACATCATACATTGTAAATACATCCATAGGAATACATAAAGTCTACTAAGTAATAAGAATGGGACCCATGACCTCCCTACACCATGTTAACTTCTATGTGATCATAAGCTTAGTAAGTAAGTCTAAAAAAATCTTCTAAGTTTCAATATTCTTCAGCTTGATATGTCAATTAGCAATCATTTCCTAAAAAAAGGTATTGTACATCCACATGCATATTATATGCATGATGCATAAAATTATTAGCCAAAATAAACTACATTATGGCTATCACAATCAATTTGAATAGTTCTACAATCAAAATCAGTACATGTAGAAAAAATTGTAACCAAAATACCTCTTTAGAGACATGGGTAATAGTCATACAATATTCTTCAATAGTGTATAAATTGACCATGGACTGCCTTTTACTCATCCAATTCATTGATCCTTAAAACAAAGTAAACACGTACCAAAGTGGACCTTTGACTTTCCAAGTCACCTTTCCAATCTGCATCAACAAACCTTGCATTTCCAATATCTTAACCACACTATTAGTAAATAAATAAACCAAACAATAATTAAAAGTGTCATGCAAATATCTTAACACCCTTTTTCACATAATTCCAATTTTCTCAACCAAGATTAGGCATAAAACTACTCTAAACTCTTATTTGGGAAATATTTGGCCTAGTGCAAACTATTACAGACACTAAACTTCCTAAAATAATAACACAAAGAAAATTAGACATATACTTACAATAATCTTAACTCTTGGGAATTATATATAATGTTTCATCTTCATGTCAATTGGTAAAGGAATTATAACTAGATTACAATCTTGCATACTAAATATATTACAAATATACTTACTTTGTGATAACCAAATTGTTATGTTTACCTTATTTATTTATTTTATATTTGCTACCCCCAAATTAAAATTTCATCTGAAATGCACTTGAAAGTTGATATTTCATCTCACTAATCATATCTTTGGTGTTGCTAAAAAATAGTATATCATCCTCAAATAAGGAAATAATTAGTCTATGATCATCAATACATCTAAAGTACATATAGTGATCTTCTTCACTTCTCACAAAGCCCAAATTCAAAATAAATGAATCAATTTTTTTAAACCAAATCTAGGGTCATTGTTTTAAACCATAAATATAGTATTTAATATGTAAACCAAGTATTATTTTCCTTTTAACTCAAAATTTTTTAGGTTTTTGTATATAAATTTCCTCTCCTAAGTCTCCATACAAAAATAAAGTTTGAACATCCATTTGCTCAAATTCAAATTCTTTACCAGTAATTATGGATAAAATAAATCTAATTGGGGATAATTCAACAATAGGAGAGAATATTTCACCAAAATCAACTCCCTCTCTCTAGGAGTAGCCCTTGGCTACCAATTTAACCTTGTACCTTTCTAATGAACAATCTACTTCAAACTTCTTAAAGACCCATTTACAACCAATGGCCTTCCTTCCTTTGGGAAAATGTGCAAGCTCCCAATTATTACAAGAATCTAAATCTATTATCTCATCATGTATGTATTGTATACAAGACTCGCTATCATCTATAATAATAGCTTCCCTATAGGATCTAGGTTCATTGTTAGTACTTAATAAAGAAAATATACAAAAATAAAATATAGTGGGATATACATGTCAACTAAATTTTGTTGTCTTGTAGATCTCCTTAGAATTATAGTAGTGGGATCTACCTTTTCTTGAGCTTTCTCAATTTCTTCTTGGTTACCTTCCCTAAATTCTTCAATTTTCTCATAAACCTCAGTTAAATCCTTTTTTTCTTCCTCCTCCTCATCCCTAAATCCATCTCTTTGTTCTTCTTGAGGTGTATATTCCTACTTAATCACAAAGTGCGCTATCATTTCTCTATCTTTGTCTTTTGGTTGTTCATGACTATAAATAGCTTTAAGTTCCTCAAAAATTACATCTCTAAAATATATTTCTTGGTTAGTGGATTCTAAACCTTATAACCTTTAGCATTCTCACCATATCCAATGGAAATACACCTTTATACTTTTGGATCCAACTTAGATCACCTTTTTTTAGGCACATGAAAGTAATCCTCATAGCTAAAAGCCCTTAAATATGAAATAAAATGTGTACTACCTATCCATACTTCATAAGGTGTCAAATCAAGAGCCTTAAAATGAGATTCATTTAATGAGTAACAAGTAGTACTCACTAATTATACCCAAAAGAATATATCTAACTATGAATCACTTAACAAACTTTCATCTCTTTCCATAATAGTTTGTCTCATCTTTTCTACCTTCCCATTATATTGAGGAGTGCATGGAGTAGTCTCTTTCCTAACAATAGGATGATCCCACAAAGCTAGTTTACAATTTCTGGGAGATTCTGATTTTTCCTAAAATCACATTTTTTAGAAAATATAATGATTTAAGCCTTCAAAAATTTCATTTAAAGCATTCTAATTGAAGAGGGTTTGATCAAACTACCTTAGATGAAACCCCCTTGGATAGAACCCTGCTAGTTTTAAACCATACCTATAACGGAGTCTCCTTTACACCTATCAAAATGCTGATAAAAAATAAATTTTGATTTACCTTTTGGGGGATCAAATGAATTCATTTAAAATTTATTTTTTGTAAGTATGTCTTCCTTATTATAAGCTTCCCAAAAAGTATAATTTTAAACAAATTTAATTTTATTATTATATTTATTTTTTATTTCTTGTGAATGTAGGTTTTGCACCGAAAATCAAACTCTTTGTTTTGCACATGTGTAAAAATAGAAGATTGCCATTTTTTTTTTAAATATGAGTGCACCAGATATTGAAGTCCTTGATCTAACAAAAACAAAATAATTGAATTTTGATAGATACAAAAAATGTTACACATTATATGGTCATGCTATGTTTGAATTATAATTGATTTGACTTGAAAACTTGATTAAAGAAAAAATATTCAATAAAAAACTATCTAACCAAGTGGAAGCACTAGATATTGGAGTTAAAAATCTAAATTTGAAAGAATTAGAATTTTATCCTTCATGGAAAAAAAGTTATGTGTTATACAGTGAGCGTCACTTTTTAAAAATGTTGTTTTCTGAAAAAAAAACTAGTTTTTGAGGCAGATGGAAAAGGAAGTGCAATGTGATTCCAAAAATTTTGAAAAAAATATATTTAGAATCTACACACAAAATTTCATGAAACTCTAGTTTGCATCATCTTCAAATTCCTCACGGTTTGGACAATATAGGTGCCAAAAAGTGAAGATTTAGTTAAAAAAAATATTTCAGTGTCTAGTTTGGCCAAAAATTGTAAACCACTATTGTGGGATCACCCAATACCTGCATGCTTAAATAACTCATCAAATTCCTTAGAACAATGTTCCTCTCCATTGTCATATCTCAAAACTTTTATCTAACAATCTAATTACTTTTCAACTAAGGGCTCAAATTACTTAAACTTAGTGAAAACTTCATATTTGTGTATCATAAAATAAATGGACACAAAAAATCTATATTTTCCAATGGATTCAATGTCCACATGACTAAATACATCTTAATAAATAATTTATAATTTAATCTTAGCTTTGTTATTTCTTGAAGAAATAAAAAACTATTTTTTACCAAACACATAATGCTCACAGAAATCAAAATTCTTCTTAGAATAATAAAAACTATCTAACTTCTTACTTAAATTAGTCTTTAAACCAAACTCACTTATGTGGCCTAATCTATGGTGTCACGTCATACACGTATTTTTATTTTTCTCAATTACATTGGTAGAGTTAAAGATAGTTGTGGCATTTAGCCTAAATAGAGCTCTTGTCCTTGTCCCTCTCACTACCATCAAACTCACTCTTTCCAATCTAGAACCATTCTTATCAAAAGTTACATGTATTCCCAAATCATTCAACTTAGATACCAAAATTAAATTTCTAGCTAATCTAGGAATACGTAAAACACCAAGGATGGTTTTCATCCTCCCATCGCCAAAACACAATTTTACCTTTCTATGTCCAACAATGGGATATCAACTATTGTCCCCAAGGCATACTTATCCTCCATTACATTCTTCACATGTGGAAAACCATTCCTTAGGAGGATTCATATGATAGGAGCATCCTAAATCAATCAACCAATGTTTGTTAGAAATAATATTACATGAAGAAAGGAAAGCTTCATTTTGAATTAGAGGGCTTCTTTATGGTTAACCCCATTGTTTATTTTTGTTTTTGCATTCCTTCTTCACATGTTCCCTTTTACCACAATCCCAATGCTTTATTCCTTTTACCTAGAGTCTTATATTTTCCCTTGGACTTGTCCTTGAGACCCTTTTGATCTACCTTAGATCCTCTTTCATTGAACCTTCTCCCAACATGTACAACATTGTTTGAACTATGTGCAATGGCTTTCTTCCTAATTTACTCTAACAAAAAATTTACAACATTATCTTTGGAGTATTTATAAGGTTATCATTAAAATCAAGAATCATGTTCTCCCATGACTCAGGAAAAGAACATAGAAATGTAATACACTTATCTTTTGCATCTATCTTAATATCAACATAAGCTAACTAAATTAAATACATCTAAATTCTCTGTTATCAAATCACCCTTCTTTATTTAAAGAGAAAATAATTTGTTTTAGATAAAATTATTTACCTAATTTTTTTCTTGGTAGATCTCACCTAATTGTTTTTATAATGAGTATACATTGTATGTTCATCAAGTGCACAGAATAAAATAAAGTCTAAAAGATAAATTTGGATGGTCCCTTAAGCTTTCTTATCTAACATTTCCCAAATGTATTGACAAGCCCCTAATGGGAAGGTTTCTTTTGATACAATGTGGCATTGATTTCACTCCTTTGAATGATTATCCATTTCCAAATTTCATATAACATAACTTATTCCATTGAAATTTTCAATGTAAAAACTATATGAGGATGAAACCATCATTTCTACACAAAATCTACAAAACAAGATCAACTAGAAATCCTACTATAGACAAGAAAACATTCACACTTCCACCTAAGAATAAATTTTGACCAAGATATAATACCAAATTTTATTAATTAAGGTGAGCACTATATATAGAATTCTAAATTCAACTATAAATATGATTTTAAAAAGTGCAAAATCCCCATCATCACTCAATTACTCTTGGCTTTCCTTGTAACGCCCCGCCACACAACCCTACAAGAAGTTGCAATTTACTACTCAAACGTACTATTTTTTTTTTTTTTTTAAATACAAATAACAAGTAAGTTCACTACACGATCCCAACAACCCCTAAGGTTACGAGACTGGGTTTACTTCAACCCAAACAAGAAACATGAATTAAACCCATTACATATAATTATTTGACAAATTAAATTGCACATACATTCCATATATGATAAAATTAAATCAGAGACATAAGAGTTCCATGTGATCAATAATATACTTTACAATATGGTTACAATTCTCATTCCCCAAATGAGATACTTCCAAATATAAGGATTACCATTACAACTTCCACCTCGATACAAAGAGGGTATTAAATTACATTTATAACTAAAAGAATAATCATGAAGAATTGGGTCCCATGAGCTCTCCAACTGGAAATCTCATCCAAAGAACAACAGTCGACCCAATGGATTTAAGATGCACGTGCCACCCGACCACGTGGGACCCAAATGCCCCACTCCCTCTGTGCTAGGAGATAGTAACAAGGATTCCTAGGCAAGACCTTCTACCTCTAGACATAGGCTACACAAAACTGAAAGGAAATAAATACAAGTACCACACCACATGCCACGAAGGTTACCATGCTTCCAAAGTTAAATAAACATTTACATCACTGATACAATCATTCACATGAACCATACAACCATAAGAATAACACAAGAACAACTCTAACATCACTGACATAAGTCACATTTCTTACAAAAGTAAAATATATCGAGTAAGATAAGAAGACCAAACTCAAGAAAACCAAATACCAACTGTTGTCGTAGACAAAGTGTCATTACACAGCTCATCATGGGATATCCTCTGGGAATCTTCCTAGGCTCCGGCCCCTAACAGAAGCCACTCTTCTACTTGACAACATACCAAACAAAACCACAAGCCACTAGCAACTGGATAAGACGACCTCTCTAAACCAAGGAGTCAACAAAGGTCAAAACCCTCTCCAAACACTGGAGGGAACAAAGGTCAAACCCACTCCAAACACTGGAGGAAACCAAAATACAAAACTCACTCCTTCCAAAAGAGGCACAAATTATAAAACCATCTCCTAATCTCAAGGAGGCACACACCATCCCCATTCGTGAAAACCGGGTGGAACAACAGGGTGTAACTATACTCACTTTCCATGACACATCAAGAGTTGACTAACATAATAACAACCCATACGAATAAACAAACCCCTATCTGGAAGACTTCAAGACCTTTACTCTATTCTCCCAACATCGAGGATGAACATGATAACACTACAAGCATTTCAGGCAGTTAAATAAGCTAATGTTCGGATTTCCTAAATCCAGTCAATCACAGTTTTCATTATTTGCATTTATCCAATCAATTAAACCCATTCCCTTTCATGACATTGAAATATTTAAAATCAGATCATTTACTCTAAATTTCACAGCCATATTCCAAAATCAAGACATTTAATAAATAACATCATCGAATTAAAATTAAACCAATCATTAACTCTAAGTCTTACAATCATATACTGTAAATAAATCCACTTGATTAATAGAACATTTAGATTAAATAAATTACACTTTATTTCATATTAGCAATAAATAAATCAACTCAATCTCATCTGATTACCATAAATCATTCATTATTTCTAAGTTCCACGATCATATACTATAAATCAACCGCTTGATTATTCATCAATTTCATTTTCGCTTATACAAATGGGATAATCATTTCAAAGTTCCTATTTTAAATATTAAAATGTCATTTAAAAATATGCCTCTAAAACATTATTTTATATTGTAAAATTTACTAATTATTCATGATAATTGGAAATGAAATCTCTAAGTAAGGGTATTTGTTTATAAAATCAACTCTTTCAGTAATCATTAAATTACCTAATGTTCACTTGGTACCATTAAGGAATTAAATTTAATATTTTAAGTCTATTTACTCAATCATGAGTACGGATAAAATAATCTCTCTAAATTATCATTGCTTATTAAAATGACAATTCCATCTCAACTATATTATAGCTATAATTATTTTAAAACAATACCTATTTAAAATAATTAATCATTTATTAACTCTAATTTTACAATTATAATCATAATCAAAACACTTAAATAATGAAGTCATTCGACTAACATTTAAATCCTTTTACTTGTTCTAGGTTTACTATTATTTCCATATCAAAACATTTAATACATTAAAGCATTTATTTAGAATCATTCAAACTTATTTCGTCTTAGAGCCATTAATTAATCAATACTCATTCCTACCAAAATACCTCATTCATTAAGAGTATAATTTCCTAAACATACATATACTAGATGCATATATATTATGACGTGTATTTATTTATTTAAGTAATTCAATTTTTCCATACCATAATTTAATTGAACTTACAATTTATTTTAAATATATATTAATAACCTATTATTTATATTAATATTATCTAAATATTAAAATAATATTAAATATATAATTAATATATTATATATATATTATATATATAACATATACATATATTAATATGTAATAATCTTATTATAATATTAAATAACATAAATATAAAAATACAAATTAAAATAAATTTAAAACTTAAAAAAAAAAAAACATAAATCCGAATTTCTTTTAGCACACGCAAGCTCGGCCATCGGCGGTGGCCTGTGTGCCAAACACATAGTCCGCCACCGCCATGGGTGGTGGCCTGTGTGCCGACCACACAGCCCACCTCCCACGGGCGGTGACCTGTGCCGACCACACAGTCTGCCTCCATGCGGGCGGCAGTTTGTGTGACAAGCACACAACTCACCTCCCATGGGCGGCGATGATGGTGGGGTGGGGTTTGGCCTCCCACTCCACTGCTAAATAAAATATTATTTTATTCACTGTGTTTTTCCAGAAACGAAAATATAGGGTTTTTCTGGGTTTTTTCCAAAATCCAAAATTTTCAAATATAACAAATATATTTGTATATTTGTGAATATATCCATGTATTGATATGCATGGGTATATTCACAAATATATATACCCAAATTTTAATTTCATACTCAAATTGTGAAAGTAATCCAAATCCATTGCAAGAACAGAAATTATTTTCTAAAACAACAAAGAGGGTTTCAAAATCTAGTTCTAAAATAGAGTTTTCTTGATTTTCATTCTATTTCTTGGTGTAAATTCTTGTTTGGTTTTCCATTTCCAAATCTATCTACAAGTTTGCAAATTTGAAAGCATTTCCATGGATTTTCATGGAAACTAAACTATATTTTCAATCATTTAAATCTCATTCCAAATGAAGCAAGAAGTAGAAGGAAGAAATGGTGGAACCTTGTGTTTTCTCCACAATTTGGAAGCTTTCAACAATGGAGAATTCCAAGCACTCCTTCAACTCCAAGATTTTAGCCACCTCCAAGCTCTCCACCAAAATCAAAACCAAGCAAAAAATATTTTTCACAAAGTGGAGTCTCATCTCTTTTCATAGGGTTTTTTTTCCAAATTTGGCCAAACCCTAAGATGACCCACTCACTAAAAATATTTTTAAAAAAAAATTTGGAAGATATTCCCATTTTCAAATTTTAAAACAAATTTCCAATTTCTAATTCAAACTTCAAATCAAATTAAATTTCAATTTCAATTTTAAATTCTAATTCAATTCAATTTCAATTTCTTCACAAATATCTTTCCCAAAATAGTCAACTCTTTCTAAAAAAAATATCTTTTCCACCCCAAAGTCATTGCATTGAAAACATTTCTATTTCTAAATAATTTAAAACAAAATACCCATCTCAAATAGATTTTAATGAATTTTAACATTCTCTTTTCAACAAAGGAATTTAAATCCTTTAACACTTTTAAATTCGAAAGAATAGCTTAATTAATTCACACAATTAATTTAACTAATCAATAAAATTAACCTAATCCAATATTAGATTATTTTATTAATTAAATTAAATTAATTAATTAAGTAAATAACATTCCTAGCATAACAACCAAATATATTTAAGTCACACATTAACAACACAAGCCAGAATAACTTGAATTTAATTAAAGACCAAAGTGACCTGGGCAACATGAAACAACCAAACCCGACTACAACCTGATGACACATGGTGACTAGGGTAACGACTTGACACATAAAACCTAGCTACTATCTCCCAATCAATTTCCGTTGGTCAATGGACATGCTCAAACCTGGAAACCAGGTGGAGTCGATGTCATGTATCTGCCAACCTGCAACAAAGAGCATGTCGAACATGCATATATACATAATATGATCAAACACACCGTGAAGAGGAAATCTCAAAATCGTAGGGCACTCACAAGCGAGTGATACAATCCCGTCCCCTTCACCAATACAATATCACTAACTGACGCATCTAACATCAATAACATAATCAAAAGCATAAAACATCGTTAAATCAAATATCTTCTAAGTTAGTCCAAAACATGCCATAAAGGTAGCATCAGAATAAAATCACATCACATCGAAATATAACTTTCTCATCGTTTAATTATTGCAATCAGAAGTAACCAAGTTCCAAATTCAACGCATAATCAGACACAATCATCACAAAGCAAACACTTGACGAGCCAAAACATTCAAAATGGAGGGCCATTACATCCTCCCCCCTAGGGTCAAGCTTACTCCTGGAAGCCTGCAAGTACCCCTAGCACAAACTTCATAAGATCACACATAATCAAGGATTAACATACATAATACCCATTTGCACCATTACACATCACCGGGAATCATCACAAGGCTACACAAGGGTCCATCTAGACACCGAAAAGCAACATACCATCCATGATAGAAGGATCCATGAACCAAGAACCAAAGTTCAACACAAAATCCATACATCACAACAGTGGCTTGATGGTGTTAGGCCACATGTAAGGTGAGACCATCCAAACAAGACCAGCCTGACCTATCTCTTGTTGTATAAGGTGATTAGCCTCCAAGAGATAGTCACCACTGTAATGTCCCCATTTTTGGAGGTAATTTGATTTAATTAATTTAATTAATTAAGTTGTCCAAAATAATGATTTTCAAGAGGATGACTAATTAGTTACTTTAATTAAATCATTAAGTGGTATTAAGTTAATTGATTATAAGGTTATCAAATAAAATTAAAATTAAAAGGTGACCTTATATTTAATTAATTTAATAAAGTGACTTGATTTTTAAAATATATTATAAAGTCACTTAAATAAAATAAAAGATTATTCTAGAAGCTTCTGGAGAAATTGGGGAAAAAGAATTATATATATACATCTTGGGCTTCATTCTCAGCAGGCAGATTTGGATGTTGTTGTTGTTGTTTCAACTTGTGGAGCTTAGGGCTTCTGCAAATTGCTTTTTGTCATAGGAAACGGAAACTTCCTATTGATAGCAATTTTGAGGGTGTGAAATATCACCTGAATTATTGCAGCTGAGAGAGGAGTTACTTCAGACTTCTCATTTGCACAAAATTTGTGGCCATTGGCCAATTTTTGTGAAAGGACGATTTGGGGCATCATTGGAGGATTTCTTGGCATCTACATTCTTCATTGTTGCACTCTTGGAGGACAAAGTTATTATTGTTGAATTCTAATTCAAATTCAGTCATCAAATTATAATTCATCAGCTTGGTAAAGAAATTCGTTTTTTCTCATGGAGGCATCATTTGGCTTTGATTTCACTTGGAGAAGTGGGCGGGTGGTCAAGGAGGTTTAGGCAACTTAAAAGGAACCATTTTGGAAGAGTTTAGAGCTGAAAATGATTTAATATTAATACATACATCTGCAACAAGGACGACCATTAGAGGAGTTCAGTTTAATTCAAGCAAGAGTCTTTTGATATGGAATTTGTTTGCTACAACAAGGCACACTTCCCTTGGATGATGGAGATGAATTTTGATGGTTGAGAAGAGGGCAAAGAGCTGCAGATTATTTAATTTTAATATTCAGACCAAAACAAGGGCGGCTGAGTCTGCAATTCGATTTGGTCTTTAAGGAGACTTTTTGGCTTGGTTTTGAGTTGCTTCAACATCTACAAGGCTAGGCGACTTCATCCATCCAGGTTCCCTTGTTTATTATTCATCATTGTATTACATCATAATAGATACAAGTTACAGCTATAGGTTGCATTCATTTTCAGCAGTTGGCATATTTGATGTCTATGTACTTGCCAAGAGTCTTGGCTATTTGATATTAGCATTGTTTAGAAGAGGAGTGTTGAGTAGTTGCTTCAAATAAATAGTTGCAAATGTGCAATCAAAAGCTTTGTAATCAGATCTTGAGTTTGCAAGCCAATTGTTTGTAAAAATGTCTTTGGTTGTAGATGTATTGTATCTTCTTAGTACTTCATATAAATGCATTTAAAATTGAAAGAGAGCATAGTTTTCATTTAGGAGCTTGCATAGTAATTGTAGAAGGTTATTCAAGCTTTCAAAATCATTTGGAATTCACTATTAGCTTCCTTTAAAACAAGCAACTTCAAACTGAAACATTATATCAGCAAGTACAAGGTTGCATATGAATTGTTTGACATAATTACAATCAGCAAATCAAGGCAAATTGTGATCAGTTTGAGCAAGGCTCATTACAACCACACATAGGTGAGTAGTGGGTCTTAGCTGCATAACAGCCTCACATACCCCCATCCTCAACATTTCCTGCGTCTACTTCCTCATACACACTCACCAAGTCCGCCTCATACGTCCTTTGAGAGGAATCACAATACAACACATAGCCGACATTGAAGACAACAATGATAACTAGCTTAGCCACCAAGTTCATAAAGAAGAGAAAATTAAAGTTCAATTTCAACAATAAGGCAATAAATGTGCATAATTTCAACACTAATCCAAATGTATAACCCCTAGTGTTATAAGAAAATAAGATCACAAGTTGTGGCTAAACCTTCACAATCAAATATAACAAAGTGTCGGCCTTCACAATCAACTGAAAAATCATCAATAACCATAAAGAAAGTTCACAATCTTTAAAATTGCATTGTACAACACTATGTGACTAATTAATAGCCACCAAATGAGGAAAGAGGAAACAACGTTAGGCTAGAATGATAATAGCCCTCATGTGGTGCGGAGTGAGCACACCAACTAGATGGCCCAGAGTGTATCCACGACTAACAAAATGTCGTCACTCTGCCTAGTCATACACCAGCCGGAGAAGGCACGTACTAGTCATATGCCACGTGGCCGTGTGTCTGAGGGTCTATAGAAATCGGCACACGCAGATCACACCCCACCTCCTGATACCTTGTGGAGAAGACACACGCAGGAACTCGCTAAAGCCAGAGGTATACATGGCTAGGATCTACCCATATGCTACTCGACCAACATGGTCAAGGCAACCATGAGAATCCCTCTACAAGTGTTTGAGGCCCCATAACGCTCCTCACACAAGTAGGCTAACAAAGAAAATCTCATAATGTGCCTTCACGTGTCTAGGCACATGGCATTGTGTAACACAGCATCATCACCATCACTATGTCAGAACATGAGTGGGGTGTGGCATCGTACTGCATCATTTCAGAATACGTGCAAATATCGCTTCATCCCCTGCACTATGTTAGAACATTAGTGTGATGTGGCATCGTATCTATCACATCATGTTGGAGCATGTGCAGATACACTAAATATATAATGCAATATGATAATATCACTATGGGGCTACCAAGCTTCACCTCTCATACAGACAAGGTTTACTCACTATGCCAGATCAACGCCTCTAAGGATGGCCAGGCATACACAAACAAACCTATGCTGCTATACTCAAATCTGTGGGGATTAGATTAATACTTATGGATCAAGTATCCTAATCCATCATAAGGGAAAGTAGTGGGTACGATTCCTCGGGATTGGTTGAGCTAAGACGCTCTGCGTTGCAATATGCGTACACTAAACAATCCACCCAAGGAACTTGTGGCTGCTACTATCCCTTCACAGATTGAGGGTCTAGAGAACCAAAAGAAAAATAACTACTTTTGGTTACTCTTATATATAAGTTTCAACCACACATGGGTTGGGCCTCAATCAGGTAACAAACATGCAAACACACATATTTTGGTATGGTAAATCCCACATCAAAATGCAACTTTTTCCTCAAAGATGGGTACCAAGTATCACCATCACATGGAAACACAAATCAAGTACGGGGTATTCACAACACTCAAACAAGATACAATTACTGGTTTCTTACATTTACAGGGGTACAACTACATACAAAATACCATAGGAATAACCAAATCCATAACCCAAGGGATACGTAACAAAACTTTCCAACCAAAACCTTTTATCAGGTTTCTCTCACGCTACTCTTTTCCACATAGTACATCATGCTAAACTAAAATGCATGAACACATGATCACTTAACAAATCCACTAACAATACACAGGGACAACATAGCGAACACAAATGTACCCAGAGTATCTAGTGTATGAACCTGGGGCTCTGATACCATGTGTAACACCCCGCCACGCAACCCTAGAGGAAGTTGCAATTTACTATTCAAACGTACTATTTTTTATTTTTTATTTTATTTTAAATACAAATAACAAGTAAGTTCACTACACAATGCCAACAACCCCTAAGGTTATGAGACTGGGTTTACTTCAACCCAAACAAGAAACATGAATTAAACCCATTACATATAATTGTTTGACAAATTAAATTGCACATACATTCCATATATGATAAAATTAAATCAGAGACATAAGAGTTCCACGTGATCAATAATATACTTTACAATATGGTTACAATTCTCATTCCCCGAATGAGATACTTCCAAATATAAGGATTACCATTACAACTTCCACCTCGATACAAAGAGGGTATTAAATTACATTTATAACTAAAAGAATAATCATGAAGAATTGGGTCCCACGAGCTCTCCAACTGGAAATCTCGTCCAAAGAACAACAGCCGACCCAACAGATTTAAGATGCACATGCCACCCAACCACGTGGGACCCAAAGGCCCCACTCCATCCGTGCTAGGAGATAGTAACAAGGATTCCTAGGCAAGACCTTCTACCTCTAGACATAGGCTACACAAAACTGAAAGGAAATAAATACAAGTACCACACCACATGCCACGAAGGTTACCATGCTTCCAAAGTTAAATAAACATTTACATCACTGATACAATCATTCACATGAACCATACAACCATAAGAATAACACAAGAACAACTCTAACATCACTGACATAAGTCACATTTCTTACAAAAGTAAAATAGATCGAGTAAGATAAGAAGACCAAACTCAAGAAAACCAAATACCAACTGTTGTCGTAGACAGAGTGTCATCACACAGCTCATCATGGGATATCCTCTGGGAATCTTCCCAGGCTCTGGCCCCTAACAGAAGCCACTCTTCTACTTGACAACATACCAAACAAAACCACAAGCCACTGGCAACTGGATAAGACGACCTCTCCAAACCAAGGAGGCAACAAAGGTCAAAACCCTCTCCAAACACTGGAGGGAACAAAGGTCAAACCCACTCCAAACACTGGAGGAAACCAAAATACAAAACTCACTCCTTCCAAAAGAGGCACAAATTACAAAACCATCTCCTAATCTCAAGGAGGCACACACCATCCCCATTCGTGAAAACCGGGTGGAACAACAAGGTGTAACTATACTCACTTTCCATGACACATCAAGAGTTGACTAACATAATAACAACCCATACAAATAAACAAACCCCTATCTGGAAGACTTCAAGACCTCTACTCTATTCTCCCAACATCGAGGACAAACATGATAACACTACAAGCATTTCAGGCAGTTAAATAAGCTAATGTTCGGATTTCTTAAATCCAGTCAAGCACAGTTTTCATTATTTGCATTTATCCAATCAATTAAACCCATTCCCTTTCACGACATTGAAATATTTAAAATCAGATCATTTACTCTAAATTTCACAACCATATTCCAAAATCAAGACATTTAATAAATAACATCGTCGAATTAAAATTAAACCAATCATTAACTCTAAGTCTTACAATCATATACTGTAAATAAATCCACTTGATTAATAGAACATTTAGATTAAATAAATTACTCTTTATTTCGTCTTAGCAATAAATAAATCAACTCAATCTCATCTGATTACCATAAATCATTCATTATTTCTAAGTTCCATGATCATATACTATAAATAAACCGCTTGATTATTCATCAATTTCATTTCTGCTTATACAAATGGGATAATCATTTCAAAGTTCCTATTTTAAATATTAAAACGTCATTTAAATATATGCCTCTAAAACATTATTTTATATTCTAAAGTTTACTAATTATTCATGATAATTGGAAATGAAATCTCTAAGGGTATTTGTTTATAAAATCAACTCTTTCAGTAATCATTAAATTACCTAATGTTCACTTGGCACCATTAAGGAATTAAATTTAATATTTTAAGTCTATTTACTCAATCATGAGTACGGATAAAATAATCTCTCTGAATTATCATTGCTTATTAAAATGACAATTCCATCTCAACTATATTATTGCTATAATCATTTTAAAACAATACCTATTTAAAATAATTAATCATTTATTAACTCTAATTTTACAATTATAATCATAATCAAAACACTTAAATAATGAAGTCATTCGACTAGCATTTAAATCCTTTTACTTATTCTAGGTTTACTATTATTTCCATATCAAAACATTTAATACATTAAAGCATTTATTTAGAATCATTCAAACTTATTTCGTCTTAGAACCATTAATTAATCAATACTCATTCCTACCAAAATACCTCATTCATTAAGAGTATAATTTCCTAAACATACATATACTAGATGCATATATATTACGACGTATATTTATTTATTTAAGTAATTCAATTTTCCCATACCACAATTTAATTGAACTTACAATTTATTTTAAATATATATTAATAACCTATTATTTATATTAATATTATCTAAATATTAAAATAATATTAAATATATAATTAATGTATTATATTATATATATATATAACATATACATATATTAATATATAATAATATTATTATAATATTAAATAACATAAATATAAAAATACAAATTAAAATAAATTTAAAACTTTAAAAAAAACATAAATCTAAATTTCTTTTAGGGTACGCAGGCCCGGTCCTCGGCGGCGGCCTGTGTGCCAACCACACAGCCCGCCTCCCTGCGAGCGGCGATCTGTGTGCCAAGCACACAACTCGCCTCCCATGGGCGGCGGCGATGGTGGGGTGGGGTTTGGCCTCCCACTCCACTGCTAAATAAAATATTACTTTATTCACTGCATTTTTCCAGAAACGAAAATACAAGGTTTTTTTGGGTTTTTTCCAAAATCCAAAATTTTCAAATATAACAAATATATTTGTATATATATTTGTGAATATATCCATGTATTGATATGCATGGGTATATTCACAAATATATATACCCAAATTTTAATTTCATACTCAAATTGTGAAAGTAATCCAAATCCATTGCAAGAACAGAAATTATTTTCTAAAACAACAAAGAGGGTTTCAAAATATAGTTCTAAAATAGAGTTTTCTTTATTTTCATTCTATTTCTTGGTGTAAATTCTTGTTTAGTTTTCCATTTCCAAATCTATCTACAAGTTTGCAAATTTGAAAGCATTTCCATGGATTTTCATGGAATCTAAACTATATTTTCAATCATTTAAATCTCATTCCAAATGAAGCAAGAAGTAGAAGGAAGAAATGGTGGAACCTTGTGTTTTCTCCACAATTTGGAAGCTTTCAACAATGGAGAATTCCAAGCACTCCTTCAACTCCAAGATTTTAGCCACCTCCAAGCTCTCCACCAAAATCAAAACCAAGCAAAAAATATTTTTCACAAAGTGGAGTCTCATCTCTTTTCATAGGGTTTTTTTTCCAAATTTGGCCAAACCCTAAGATG
This sequence comes from Sequoia sempervirens, assembly GCA_007258455.2. Taxonomy (NCBI): domain Eukaryota; kingdom Viridiplantae; phylum Streptophyta; class Pinopsida; order Cupressales; family Cupressaceae; genus Sequoia; species Sequoia sempervirens. The sequence goes on from VDFB02353493.1 coordinate 54,993,143, forward strand.
ACCCACTCACTAAAAATATTTTTAAAAAAAACTTTGGAAGATATTCCCATTTTCAAATTTTAAAACAAATTTCCAATTTCTAATTCAAACTTCAATTCAAATTAAATTTCAATTTCAATTTCAAATTCTAATTCAATTCAATTTCAATTTCTTCACAAATATCTTTCCCAAAATAGTCAACTATTTCTAAAAAAAATATCTTTTCCACCCCAAAGTCATTGCATTGAAAACATTTCTATTTCTAAATAATTTAAAACAAAATACCCATCTCAAATAGATTTTAATGCATTTTAACATTTTCTTTTCAACAAAGGAATTTAAATCCTTTAACACTTTTAAATTTGAAAGAATAGCTTAATTAATTCACACAATTAATTTAATTAATCAATAAAATAAACCTAATCCAATATTAGATTATTTTATTAATTAAATTAAATTAATTAATAAAGTAAATAACATTCCTAGCATAACAACCAAATATATTTAAGTCACACATTAACAACACAAGCCAGAATAACTTGAATTTAATTAAAGACCAAAGTGACCTGGGCAACATGAAACAACCAAACCCAACTACAACCCGACGACACACAGTGACTAGGGTAACGACTTGACACAGAAAACCTAGCTACTATCTCCCAATCAATTTTCGTTGGTCAATGGACATGCTCAAACCTAGAAACCAGGTGGAGTCGATATCATGTATCTGCCAACCTATAACAAAGAGCATGTCGAATGTGCATATATACATAATATGATCAAACACACCATGAAGAGGAAATCTCAGAATGTAGGGCACTCACAAGCGAGTGATACAATCCCGTCCCCTTCACCAATACAATATCACTAACTAAAGCATCTAACATCAATAACATGATCAACAGCATAAAACATCGTTAAATCAAATATCTTCTAAGTTAATCCAAAACATGCCATAAAGGTAGCATCAGAATAAAATCACATCACATCGAAATATAACTTTCTCATCGTTTAACTATTGCAATCAAAAGTAACCAAGTTCCAAATTCAACGCATAATTAGACACAATCATCACAAAGCAAACACTTGACGAGCCAAAACATTCAAAATGGAGGGGCATTACATTCCTGCTTGGCAATGGCAACATCATGTTTTTCTTTGTATCATTTTGTGTATGTTTCCTTGATTTTTTATGTGTTTGCATTATCATTTATCCAGGGAATCTATATCAATCCTTGCAGCCTACCCACCACAATTGTATCATGTTCTTCCACATCATGGTGTTATACAACATAGGGTTGTTTCCAAAAAAAATCTTACACATGGGGCACATTGTCACATTGGTCCTTTATACCTTGGTGCATAATGTCCAGTGCAATATCAAATAAAGAGTTCTCAATCTAACACAACATAATGCAATCCCTTCCACACCTATGTTCTCCAAACTTGCATGTCCTCTTGATGGAGAATATCATCCCTATCACCGTCCATCCTGGTCACTCCTTCATATGATCAAGACATCTAACCATTTTATTATCATCCAAATAGTTTTCTTCTTTGAAATGATGTTACTTCATAGCATCATCTCCAAAAGGGGAAAAATGCAAACACCTAAAATTAACACACCATAATTTCAACCTAATCACATGAACATTTCCTCTATAATTAATTGAATAAATCCTTATTTATTCAACCAAGTATCTAATTTTCATCTCATTTTTAATTACATCATATTTTACTATTTAATTAAAAAAATACTATTCATATCTATTCATTTAACCTCATTTCTAGCCTAAATCATCTAATCGTCCTTCTTCTATAGTCTAACCATGGAAAAATAAATCTAAATATTTATTTATGTATGCCCCCCATCCTCATCCTAATATATATATTAAAAAGGTTAAATTAAGTGGCCTAACTGAAGGGAAAACTAAAACTCAATTTTGATGGGGCTTCATGAGGTAACCCTAGACCTTTAGGTGCATCATGTATAATAATAAATGACTTGGGGGTTTTATGTTTGGCTAGCTCAATCAAGCTTTGTGATGACACTAACAATAAAGCATAAATATTGGCCTTGTTGGAAGGATTAATTTTTTTTATAAGGGATAAATTATCTCTGATCAATATTGAGGGGGGCTCACAAATAGTAATCAAAGCCAGTATAATGAAGAAATACACATGATGGAAACTTGAAAAATGGTTTTAGGAAATACAAATGTATCTCAAATAAATTAGTGAATACATAACTAGTCCAATAGGGTTGTTGATTAACTATCTAATCCACACTTAGAACAAACTAAGTGAAACATTGTTTCAAAAGATACAAACACTTGGGATGATTTGATGACTATAATTGGTATAGATTACACATGTGATGGGGGTCAAGCCAATCCTAGTCACACAAATTGAATATACAATTGACTTTTATTACTAGGATTCTCTAGTCAGACATATGGTCCAAGATTGTATATTCACATGAATATATTTGTTTCAACTATTTATTCAATAATATACCCAAAGATAAAACCAAAATGGAAGAAATCCTTAGCTTCCCTAGTTGTGTTTGTAGTTATGGTCAAGTTTTCCTAGAAGCTCAACTGTGATAGGTTTTTTTGATTCCTTCCAAGGAAATTGAGAATTCAATATGTAAGATCATAGCAAAGAACCATTTGGATTCCAACCATATACATGACTGCTTGATGTTAGAAAATTTTATATATAACATTGTTAGGATAATGGGTGATGCAAATTGGTCACATCCAATGATCAACTGGATCATCATTCCAAGACTCGGGCATGAGATGATCAATGTAGTATCTACACTCATGAAACACCATGTTGTTGTACTCATTGGGGATGCAGTCTACATCACTATGGACAAAACAATGAATACATTAAGCAAGAAATTACGCTCTACCAAGATGAAATTTCTAGGAATAACATGGAAACCTATGCCTTCTTCATATCCCATCAAGATGAAATTCTATCATGTGCACAAATTATAAGGTTGCAAGAAATGGCCTTTGAATTGCACACAATTTTTCACTACATAGCACAATATTTGTGCATATAATCTTTCTTTGCTTCAAGTATTATTTTCCTTTCAAGATTTAATAGAATGAGAGCTAACCACATGGTTGCAATTTTCCTATGAAAAAATATTAAAATCAATTAATCTATTAATCACCCACATGTACATTACTATCCCTCATTAATCCCTTAAAGTCATTCACATCCTTCAAAATGGGTAAGGTTCCTTTTACATGTCACATGGGTCTTTCCATACCCATAAGGTGCTCCAAAGTACCCTTTCAATCCCATCCATCCACTTCTTCCAAGGGAATTCTCAACCATTATTTTTCCTTGAATCTTGGACCCCTTCATCCTCACCAACTATGTGGTGACACTTTTCCTCTCCTCATCCTCTCAAGCCTCTCAAAATGAAATCCTTTGATCCTTTGATTCAATCTTATCCATCTAATCCTTCATCTAAAAATCTATAAATTGGATGCAACCCAAGCCATTTTTTACACTCCTTATGTAATGCTATGCTACTAGTAAGGGGTGCTCACATATCATCTTCGAGCACAACCATCATAGCTAGTGCAACAAGGGTTGGTCTTGGTGAGGTTTATTTTTATTTTTATCAATATCTTACTAACTCTTATGCTTAATTAGAGTGATGCATATATTGTGAGTGGGGTAGGTTAACTTAGTTTAACTTGTTCTTATATGCTTTCATGTTTTATGTATACACTTTCTAACAAATCAATTGACATGTGTAAATTCAAATCAATTTTGTATCCTATCTATTCATCTAAGTCAATCAATCCTAGCCCTCCATCTTCCAACCAAAAACCACCTTGTCTTCATCTCTCACCAGTCAAAAATTTAAATATCATCTCAATCAATCTTAGCCCTCAATCTTGAGGCAAACTCCTAGCCCTCCATCTTCCAACCACTTACCAACTTTCCTCCATTTCTCATCAAACAAAAAATCAAATATCCTCTCAATCATTATTCGCCCTCCATATCGAGGAAAAATACCAACACTCCATTCCCTTAACCATGGCTCTATAAATCCATCCCAATTCAACATTTCACAAGGAATAAATCATCATGCATATGTATATGTTGCCACTTTGAGGTCCCTAAGAGTAACCCAATAATCTTCTCCAAGAAATCAAGATCACATCCAAGACATCAAAGGTTTGCATTTAATGAGATATTTTTTTTATAATTATGTTTTGCATTCCTTTTCTTATTTAGTTGGATAAAGTAAGTTTGAAGTATGAGTCCCATTCCTTTATCTTTCTCCCTTTTTTTCTTCAATTTTTTTTATGTTACAAATACAACCTCTTTTAGGAAATTATATAATGCATAATTTAATATTTAATTTTTCATTATTATACAACACACCCTATTTTAGGAATTATGTATTCTATAGCCAAAACCATCCAATCCAAGTCCTAACCTCCTTATAATTCATGTCATATAGGCTACTATTTTTTGCAATTAGCCCTTAGAAGGAAGAAAAGGTACATTTAAATACATGACACATATCACAAGATAAGAACATATTAATTCTATAAAAAAATCATATTTCCAAAAAAAAAAATTAATTCTAAAGTGGGTAGGTGGAAGAAGTTGGGTCCATAAAATGTTCAAAAAGTGGAAGTATTAAATTCCTGATTTTTAAAATCTGTCATAGTTGGACTAAAAATTTGAAGCACTTACACATATAATCTTTAAAAAATACAATAACATGAAATCTAGTATTTTAAGTCTAGTTTTTAAAAATGTAGTTTATTATAATACCTAGATGATACAAATTATATTTTAATAGGCAATGTATAAAAACCACTTTTTAAAAGTCATTTTTTTAGGACCATATCATGTACATGTGTGTCCATCATAATTTGACCTAAACAGAAGTATTTTTATAATTCCTTTTTGAGAAATATGCGTATTATACAATGATTGATGAGGATATTTTTATTTTTTATTTTCCAAACAAATATTTGTTGATTAATTTTTATTGGCCCTAATTATTGTTTCTAAAAATCCCTCATGTACGACCACCATAATTTGAGCTAAACTAATCATTTTTTGAAAAATAAATATTGTGTAAAGAATTATGTGTAGATTGATGTTACATATTTTTTTACAAGAAACTTAAATTTGAAGTTATTAAAAAATACGAAAAAACTAAAATTTTAAGTTTATGGATCAATTTCCTCATAAATTAATTAAAAATAGTAAAAAGACAATCCAATCATAAAATAATTTACATATTTGAAAACTAGACATTATCATCTATATGATGGGTTTTAAAATTTCATTAAAAAAATATGAAAAAATTCATCAACCATATGCCAAAGTCAGTTTTTCTCTTGATGTTTTCATGACATTGTATTTGTAGGTCTAAGGTTATGGGGTGGGCTTCCAAGTCTAAAATAAAAGCAAAGGCATGGGTTTCAAATTTCAAATTTTATGAAACGTGTGCATGCTCTAAAATGCATACCCATTCTAAAATATTATGTAATTAGAAACAGGTACTTGTTTTAAAAATTTAGGTTGAGGAGCTCAAGCCTAAACAGATACTTGCTTTTGTTGAGATTTTTCACAAGCTTAAAATTTCCCCTATATGTGGACCCAACTTCTTGCTTTTATCCAAGTTTTAAATTTCTAAAATAATAATTTAAGGTCTTCTAAATTTTCCCAAGTATTAAGATTCTATCGTTGATGAACCTTCAATTTTTTTAATTTTGACATAAAATCTTTACAAATTAATGATACCCTTTTGACCCAAAATTTATAATAACACATTTATAAAATTATAAAAAATAAAAATAATTTTTTTTTAAGAGTTTGGAAACAAAATTATTATTTTTAAATTTAAAATAACTACAATTGAAATCTATCTATTCTCAAATAAATTAGATTATAATATACCACCCAAACAAAAGGAACAATCTTATGTACTAAACAAACAACAACAATTCACACATCTAGAATTTTTTAAAAATATATTAAAATATCCATTCACTGTATATTAAAATATCCATTCACTGTAAATAAATAACCAAGGAAAATGGCTCAAGAATGGTGACATACAAAGAAGATACACATTTCTTCAATCCACAAGCAAACAAAAAATCTCTACCACCAATCCAAGATTTTTGCATTCAACTTTTCTTCTCTAATGGATACTAGGGTTTAAGAAATCATTTTCTTTTCTCTTATATCCTCTCTAAGTTTCTTTTGTAATATAAGGAAACCTTAAAAGACCAAAACTCTCTTTTCCATTTCACATTTCAAAGTCAAACTAAATATTCCTAAATAATTATATTAGACTTTAGAAATGTAATATTTACCAAAATAACTTTATCTTTTCAATACAATTTTTCCCTTTCTAAATAAAAGATCCCCAAAGCATAAACTAATTCAAAAATTCTAATGAATTATTTTTGTATATACCAATAAAAATACACAAATAAAGTTGGTTAAGATCATCTAAGAGAATATATTTACAATTTTATTACATAAGGGGTTCTAGAATCAAGATTCTTTCAATATTGGTTTTACATATTTTCAACATCAAATGTCCTATTAGTTTGCACTAAGTAGGATGGGACTTAAAAATCAAAAAAACCATATATACAATCTCTAATCAAATACTATTGGGATTTTACCTATGCTTGCACACTCAAGTCAAGCATTATGTATATTTTCACAATATGTAATAATAGCTAAAGCATAGTAAAATCAACCAATTAACACATACAATCCACATTTTAATCATAAAATTCAATTGTAACTTCATCGTAATAATGCACACTAATACATGATGAATCATTTATTATAAAAACCAACAAAACTAAGCAAACAACCTAACAAGAATATCATTTAAATGAGAGCAATGAAGTTGAAAGAACTATTCAAGGTTAATATTAAATAAAATAGCATATGTCCACATATCCAAAATACTCATATTGAGAATGTTAGAGTAAAATATAAAAATCACAATTAATTAATTAGGTCCCCTTTTTACTTTATTACACTTAAGCTAAACTCAAGCAAGTGATTTTCTATTCTTTGGTCATGAGATTTTTTGTCTCAAAGCATAGGATGAGGATACTTGTCATAATCTAATTTAATCCTCATCTAGGGTTTCATATAGGGTTACTTTTATTTTTTCTATTATACATTCTAATTATCCAATAATCCAAAATTCAAAAGTCTATTAAGATGTATTTTTATCAATACAATTATCAAGATTGTGCATCAAACCAATTCAATTATTTGGTCATGAGATTTTTTGTCTTAAAGCATAGGATGAGCATACTTTTCATAATCTAATTTAATCCTCACCTAGGGTTACTATTTTTTTTATAAGGATTCATTATTGTACATTGTAATCATCCAATAATCCAATATTCAAAATCTTATTCAATTGTTTTTTTTCTCTTCATGTGAAGGTGTTTTGGTTGTAAGTGATTATTGGGAGTTTTGGGGTTCAATAATCAACTCCAATAGAGAATCCAAGTAGTAGTATAAAACTTCGTTGAATATTACATAAATATTTGACACAAAAATTATATCACATGATAAAGCCACACAAGCTTGGTGGCATTGCATTCATGGCTTTCATGGAATCAATAAAAGAAGGAATTTTTGATGCATTCTCAAACTCAATTGGAGTAATCTTATTAGCTACTATCAAATAATGCATCTCCACAAACTACTCAAGATCCCCTTCCACTATAGTGTTTAATTCCTTGGTATGATTAGCATTTGTGCTTAGCTCTCAAAACCTAACAAACTAGCAATATGCTCTAGTTTTAAGTATTTATTCTACTAAATAGAGAATTTGAGATAATTGGATATAAGTATCTACAATGAGAAGAGATTTGATAGCCTAGTAGGTATGTAACTAGATAACTCACAGCAACTAGCCATGTTGAGATCTTCCACATATTTTGAGTTTAAATATCCATTCATGTAGTAATGTTATGTTTTTGCACTAAGAAATGTTAAGAACGTAAAGACTATTCAAATATCTATTCATGTAGTCATGTTATGCTTTTACTCTAATAAAGGTTAAGAAAGGAAAACTATCAAGGTTTCTAACACGCTTTGGAATTTGGTCAATTTGTGTGCAACACAAATTAAAAACTCTAAGAAGTTTGATGTTTGCAATAGATTTGGGTATTGTAAGATGAGTGCTACTCAAATCAAGAATCCTTATCACTTTCATACTAGTAAAGAAGCTTGTTAAAATTTTCATGATTTGATTGATACATAATGATAAAGTGTTAACAAGTCATGTAATACCCACACTGCTCTCCACAATGGTGCAATCATCTATGCCTTTACTTGCCAACAAAATTTTATGGCAATCGACCAAGCTCATCCAGTAATTGATAGAAATATTTAACCCCAATTACTCTAGACTGTAGAGAAAATACAAAAATGTTAGATGCACATGACAACTAAGAGGGGGCAGGTGAATCAGTTGTATATTTTTAAACATTGAAAACTCTTATTAACATTTAGATCTGCATTAGGTCTTAAACCCTTATCCACCATTAAACCCTTAACATGTATTAACAAAATGAAAACATGTAAAATAGTAATGAAAACACATCAAACACGTAACAATACTAGACTTACATGGAAAACCAAAGAATGGAAAAACCACAGTGAGGATTAGCTTGCTAATATATGGATTGTAACATTGAATACAATAAGGCTCATTTCCAAGGGCTCACTACCCAGAAAGATAAAGAAAGGCTCATTGGCAATGGCTCACTATCCAAAAGAAAGAAGAAAGAAGGGGTGGCTCACTTCCAATTTGAACTACTAATAGTGCATCTCTCATATGTCGAAGGTACAGTTCCACTAAAGCACAAATAACTCATCAAATAGACTAAAATGTAGACACCTTGTTCTCACTACATTAGGAAGCCATTGGCATTAAAGCTCACACTTAGATCAACACACTTGATCACTTTCACATCTTTCACATCACACACACTTCACTATTCATCCACACAACAATTCACCTTCCAACATCAAATAGGTTGGCACTAAACACTTCCATAGTATAAAGAAGTGAAGCCAAACCACACCACTACTTAACTGGGACCCAAATCTACACAAAAATGCTTCTCAAGACTTCCTCAATCAATAATTATCCTTCATAATTAGTGCTAGCATACTAGGTCAGCCAAACTTGTACTAACACTAACAAGCGACTCCAAACACACTTCTTAAGGTCCAATAATATCTTGTGGACCACACAACAACACTCCACGCAATTCATACAAAATCTCAGAATACTCCAAAACCATCAAAGTATACTATACAACTACTACAACCACTTGAAACTTAAGAACACCTTCATTTTGTGTAACCATACATACTAGGATAGACATCCAACACACTTGAGAGAGCCTTGCGAAACAACTCAACACCTAAAAATTCAAGGGAAGGTAGATACAACCATTATAAGAATGTTCCCAGGTCCACAATTCCATAAACTTTATTATGAAGAAATGTGGAGCAATCTCATTTCTCCTAGACAACACTACTTCACTGTTCACATGTTGGTGAACACAACTTCTTCTGCCACATGATCCAAAACTTGAAACTCTGGATATAATTCCTTGAAACGCCTCTAATCATCAAGTCCAAACCACATGAGTATATCTTAAACCATGAATAAATAAAGAGAAAAATACTGGACACCACTTTGTCACATTAAACTCTCTTTTATTAAAATTTTCTAAAAGCACTTGAAAAACCAAACACCAACTCAACATCTACAACACCGTTTCAACATCTTAACCACACAAGAGGTTGATATCCACAAGCACTTACTCATTATTTCTACATTAGAGGTTGACACCAATACTAATGACAACATAATGCAACCAACACACTTGAACACACTTGCTTCCTCAAGTGTTGACATCAATGAAACAATGTTATGTTGACATCAATGACAACACAAGTTTCCAACAATTTCCCCCTTTGTCATTGATGGTAACACCTACTTTCTAAAAAATCATCAATAACAAAAACAACCAACAACAATATTGCAATAAGAAGTACTTCCCCTGATAGGTACTACTCTTCTCCTACAATACCTACTTTCTAGATCACTCACCTCCTTTTCTCCTCAAAAAAAAATTACATACTCTCTCCCCTTATGGTCTTTAGACCATATCAACTTCTACACTATGGCTTTTCAACCACTTCAACTTTTTCTCCTCCTTTGACATCAATGGTAAAGGGCCATAAACTCATCCAAATCTCTTACTCTCCCCCTTTGACAACATACAAAGGGAAACACCTACATACACCAACCAAAAACCACTACTACCTACTCCCCCTAAGAGGTATCCTTCAACATCAATCTAGGACCAAGAGATATATCTTGAAATGCTTCTTGGATAGATGCACATGCTTATGCATCTAATTAAAAAGAGGGGAAATAACCCTTAACTTATCTTGGAGATACTAAAAAGTATCTTTTGGAAGAGCCTTTGTGAAAATATCAAAAACCTGATCCTTAGTAGGTGCATGCTCCAACTTCACCTCATTCTCTACAACTTTCTCTCTCAAGAAGTGATACTAGATTAAGATATGTTTTATGCTTGAATTCATTACTAGATTCTTTTAAATATTGATTGCACTTGTATTGTCCCACAAGATAGGAATAGGTTCATCATATGACTATGATATCTTTCAATGTTTGCTTCATCTATAACACCTATGTGCAACATCATGCTACTACAATGTATTCTTCTTTTGCAACAGATAATGACATGAATCTTGCTTCTTACTTAGCCATGAAACCAACTTGCTTCTAAGAAAGAAAGCACCACATCTTGTACTTTTCCTATCTACACATCCATCCCAATCTGTATCTATATATGCACTCAAGGAGAATTCAATATCCTTATGATACCACAAACCATAATCTGGAGTACCCTTCAAATATCTGAATATCATCTTTATTGCTACAACGTGAGATTCTTTGGGATATTCTTGAAATCTATCCACAAGACAAATTGAATGCATGATATCCGGTCTAGTAGTAGTAAGATATAATAGTCCACCAATCATTGATCTATACTTTCTCTAATCTATCTTAGGATATTCATCATTCTTTCTCAACTTACAACCAGTAAGCGCAGGAGTACATATCATTTTAGAGTCATCCATTCCAAACTTCTTCAACAATTCCTTAACATACTTAGACTCTGATATGAATATACATTTCTTTGATTAACTAATCTATAAACCAAGGAAGAAATTCATTTCCCCACACATTGACATCTCAAATTCTTTTTGCATTTCCTTTACAAATCTCTTACACATATCTTCATTTCCTCCAAATATTATGTCATCAACATATACTACCACAATCAAGATTTATTCTCCTTCAACTTTGAAATACAAATTGCTATATGTTGTACCTTTTTTGAATCCTTGTTGTATTATGTACTTATCTAACCTTCCATACCAAGCTCTAGGAGCTTGCTTCAATCCATATAATGATTTCTTGAATCTACAAACCATTTTTGCATCTTCTAACAATTGAAAAACTTCTAGTTGTTCAATGTATACCTCTTCTTCCAATTCACCATTCAAGAATGCAAACTTCGCATCCATCTGATATACTTTGAAATCTTTATATGTTGCAAAAGCTAAAAACATCCTAATAGCTTCCATTCTTGCAACCAGAGCAAAATTTTCCCCAAATTCTATACCTTCAACTTATGAGTAACCCTTAAACACAAGTCTAGCCTTGTTTCTGACATCTTTTGTATCTTCATTCAACTTATTCCAGAACACCCATTTAGTACCAATCACATTCTTGTTTGTCGATTTTGGGACCAAATTTTGAAGTCGAATTCTTCTCTATCCATTCTGACTTTTCCTTCATTTCTTTGACCCAATTCTCATCTTTGCATGCCTCGGTTATTTTTTTTGGTTCCACATCATAAAGTAAACAAAATTTTACTTGTTCCTTTGTCATAAAAACTTTTCTCCTTGTTAGCACACCTTTTCTCTTATCTCCAATGATCTGATCTTCTAAATAATTCTTTTGCACATACTTAGGAGTATTAGGATTCTTTTTTGGTGCTTCTTCTTCTTCAACAATCAACTCTTTTCCTTTTTCTTTAGTCTTTTCGTCTTCATTGTAAGTGGATTTGTCAAATTCATATCCCTCTATCAATACTAAACTTTGATGTGGTTCTTCATCCACCTTAACATTGCATTCTCAACAATCTTCTTCAACCTTTTATTGTAGCACTGGTAGGCCTTGCTTCTTATAAAGTATCCAAGGAATATTCCTTCATTAGATCTTGCATCAAACTTTCCTAAGTTTTTCTCATCTTTTCGACATAACATTTGCTTCTAAAAACTTTGAAATATTTCATAGTAGGGGGTTTATCATACCATAACTCATAGGGAGTCTTTGAACTGTTTTCTCTTGCTTGACCTTTGTTAAGAATGTAGACTATAGTATGAATTGTTTCTCTACAATATACATCTAGAAGATTAGCTTCCTTCATCATTGTCCTAGCTGCTTCCTAAATTGTTCTATTTTTCCTTTCCACAACTCCATTTTGTTGAGGAGTTCTAGGGGCTAACAAATGCCTCTTTATTCCATGATCTTCAAAAAAACTATTAAACTCATTTGAAGTAAACTCACCACCTCTATCAAACCTCAAACATTTTATTTTTAGATTCATTTCATTCTCAACCATAGCCTCAAATGCTTTAAACTTGTCTAGAGCTTCTGATTTTTCTTTGAGAAATGTAACCTAATCCATTCTAGAATAATCATCAATTAATAACATGAATTACCTATCACCACATGAGCTTCTAATTCTGGTAGGTCCACACAAATTTTTATGCACTAATTCTAGGGGACCTATGGTAGAATATTCTTTTGTCTTGAATAATGCCTTTGTTTTCTTTACAACTTGACATTCTTTGCAAATTACATTGATAGACTTTGTAATATTTGGAAAATATCTCACAACATCAGTAGAACTTATCCTTGATAGGTTATCAAAGTTAATGTGATCCATTATTCTATTTCATAGCCAACTTTCATTAGTTTGATACATAAAGCACTTTGCACCATTACCTTTGAGTTGATAGACATTACCTCCTGCCCTAGTTCCAACAACAACAAGAATACCAGAGCTTCCTTTTCTAATTTCACAACCACCATTCTAAAATATAAGATTATATCCTTTGCTACACATTTTTCCTACACTTAGAAGATTATGTCAGAGACCCTTGACATAAAGAACATCATTTGTATTATGCAATCCATCAAAACTAATTGAACCTTTTCGACAGATCTTAGAAGATGTGTCATCACCAAACTTAACAAGACCACCATCATAATTTTCAAGATTAAAAAACTTACTCTTATCACCTATCATATGATTTGAGCATCCATTATCAATGATCCAGTAATTCTTCTCCTCTCTAACATGAAAAGTAGTTAACATAGTTTCTTCAATTTTTGGAGCACTTTCCTTCGCACATATTTCAAGATTAGTAGAATTATTTCCAACATTAGAGCCATGAACAAGCATTCATCACTATCTTCATTTTGAAAATCTAATTCCCCATCATCAGATACACCAATTTCCTTTTCAACATAATAACTATTCTTGAAAAAATTATCCTTATTATCCTTTTGTTTGTCATTAGTAACTTTGATTGGACATTTAGATGCATAGTGACCTATTTTTCCACAATTGAAACATTTGAAAGGTAGCTTACCTCTATATTTTCCAGTGCCCTTTTTCAACCTCCTCACAAAGTTTGCTTCCACCTCATCAAGATCATTTGGATCTAATCCATCATCATTTTCCACTTTGTAGACTTTAAAAGCATTTTCTTTGCTTGTAGTATCTTGTCCAAACTCTCTCATTTCAAAAGAAGTTAAAGCACCAAATATTTGATCTCTAGAATAATGATCCAAATTTTGAGCTTCCTCAATAGCAAAAACTTTTTGACTATAAGATTTAGGTAGAGTTCTTAATACCTTTTTCATAACTTCACTTTCATCCAAATTTCCACCAAGACCATAGATGGCATTGAAACTTATCAACTCTAAGCATGTAGGAAGAATATCTTCATCTTCAAACATCCTTAGGGTTTTAATTTTGGATTTGTAAATCTGCATCTTTGCTTGTTTGAACTTTTCATCTCCTTCATAGATTCCTTTCAAAAATTCCTAGATATCTTTAGCAAACTTGTAGCTTATAACCTTCATAAGTTCTAAATCAGTAAGACCACTCAAGATTGCATTCCTTTATTTTCCTTTGTTCTCATATGCCTTAATATCATCATCAATTGATGGTCCATTTGTAGGCATAGTATAACCTCTTTCAACATACTACCAAACACCAAATCCAAGTGAGACTAAGAAAGACTCCATCCTAGATTTCTAGTAGGTATAATTTGTTCCATCGAACAAGGGAGCTTTGAAACCTTTCTTGTGTGCCATCTAGATCTACCTCAAGTGGTTAAGCTTCTTCTTGGGAACCGCAACTCTGATACCAATTGTTAGATGCACAAGAAAAATGAGAGGGGGCGTGAATTAGTTTTATATTTTTAAAACATCAGAAACTCTTATTAACATTTAGATCTGCATTAGGTCTTAAACCCTTATCCACTATTAAATCCTTAGCATACATTAATAGAATGAAAACATGTAAATCAATAATGCAAACACATTAAACACATAACAACACCAAATTTATGTGGAAAACCCAAGAAAGGAAAAATTACAATGAGGATTAGCTCACTAATATATGGATTGCAACTCTAAATGCAATAAGGCTCACTTCCAAGGGCTCATAGTCTAGAAATAGAAAGAAAGGCTCACCGTCAGTGGCCCACTACCAAAGGACTCACTGTCCAAAAGAAAGAAGAAAGAAGGGGTGGCTCACTACCAATTTGAATTGCTAACAATGTATCTCTCATATGTCGAAGGTATAGTTCCACTGAAGCACAAACAACTCGTCAAACAGACTGAAATGTAGACACCTTCTACTCACTACATTAGGAAGTCATAGGCATTAAGACT
Source organism: Sequoia sempervirens (assembly GCA_007258455.2). NCBI lineage: Eukaryota > Viridiplantae > Streptophyta > Pinopsida > Cupressales > Cupressaceae > Sequoia > Sequoia sempervirens. The sequence goes on from VDFB02353493.1 coordinate 55,008,261, forward strand.
CGTGATAGGACCCTTCAAAAATTTTGTGGTTCCCTTATATGCATCTCATATTATTTAAGTTTCAGTGGTCTTTCCATGGTTAGGTTTTATCAAACAGTGCCTAAGGTTTATCAACCTTTCATAGAAAACCTTAATTCTTTGTGTCTTGATTTCTTTTTAATCGATTTCATAATTGACCTATTGTAGTCAATCTCTGGACATCTATTTCACCACTTGAGTCATTGGGTTCATATGTTGACTAGCCCCTTATGCCTTGTGTTACTAACTTGTCCCATTGCATGGAAAATCCTTTATATTATGGTCTGAAGTGTTGATATTTCAAGGTGTCGTGTTTACTTGAAATATTTCTCTCATTTCCTAAGTTTGGGTTATGCCTTAAGGTTTTATAAAGTCTTGTTAACCTATGTTATGTAGCAGCCCCTTCTTCAAAACAACTTATTTGGAATGTGCATAATTATTCTCACTTAAGTTGCTCTATCACAAGCTTTATATGCATCGCACTTTGTTTTCCCACCATTGGTTTCAAATTTGTGATATGTGATGCCTTTGTTAGTCTTTGTATCACATTTCTTTCTTGCATCGCATTTTTGCTAATGCTTGCTCAGACCCTTTGTGTGATATGCGCTACCTTTGTTGACCTTTTGCATTGCATGTACCATTTGGATCGTATTTTACTCATTTCCAACCAAACTCTTAGGGGAAATATACAATAGTACCATTGATATCAACTTAGGGACATATGCTCAAATCTTGTTTCATCATAGCAGGTCCTCGCATTGCAAATTATATCTTTTCTTTCTTAATGCTTTGTGCGGTATGCGTTATCGCATGGTTTCCTTGCATCATGAACTTACCACCTTAACACCAATTTATGATATGTGATGGATTTCATAGAGAAGGGAAAAGAAGGAGAATATGCCAAAAGAATATTCTATATATAGGTGTCACCCACCCAATGCATCACATACATCTTTTGTATCACAGATTATACTCTTCAAAGTAAACAGAAAGGAGCGATATGCACTCAAAACCTTTTTCTATTGTTTCATCACATAACTTGGGTGCATCACCATTATGAACTAAGGAGGTTCATCAACAACTGTGATGTGCAATGGAAAGATAAGGATATACTATTGAATATCATTTCCATCACGAGAAGCCTTCACATTGTTGTTTCATCTTAATAGTCCCAGGACTCATTTGTGATAAGTGATGGGTAAAGTTTGTTGGTGATGTGTTGCATCCTCATTGCATCAGACCAATGTAAATCATCACAAGTTTAACTCATTCAACAAGGAACAAGAGAGTGATGTGCAATAGTTACTAAAACAAAGTTGGCGATAGGATTTGAAGGTGGTTAGGTGGCAACATCCCAAGTCATCACACATCTTGTTTACATCATAATTCCATGTCCAAGTACCAAAAAGAAAGGAGCGACATGAAAAGGGTGTGTGTCAACCATTGATCTTGTTTCAAAACAATTAGATCAATGGTTGGAATTCAAACCAAAATGACTATCTGACATGAGCATTATTTTTGCTCATGCGAGTTGTCTTTCACCATTAATGGAATATATACTCAATCCCAAAGACCATAAAGGAGTGAGTTGTGCAGTTTTTCATCATTTCAGCAAGAATTTGAAGATAGAGATGCAAGAGGAGTTTTAGGTGATTGAATTTGAAGAGAAAAACAACTTTGGTTTTTCGGGTAAGTGAATTTTATCCTCCTATACATATTTTTCTATAAAGGGAAAATTGAGGAAGAAGATTGGTAGCTGAAAGAGAGTTTTGACAATAGGGTTATTGCAATTTTATATGTTGTAATTTCAAAAGAAAACCTATAAGCCATAGTTTGAAATTAGAGAAGCTTATATGGGGTTTTCTTGCATAGTATTAATTAATTGTTTTGGCATAATCCAAGTAGGGTGTTCAATAATTTTAAACCCTAGTTCCTGAATTAAGATTGTAAAACCCTAGCTTTTGATAAGATTGAAAAATGAGTCAAATCGGTGAGCCTTCTAAGGTAAAACCTAAGCCTAAAAGGACTAAACCCAAAGAAAAGAAGCCAAAACCAAATGTTTTTGAGGCTAAAACAAAAATAAAGGGGGTGAAGAGGGATTTCACATGATTCATGGAGAACAATTTGATGGAGCTTTTCCCTAGAGAAAGGCAGTTGGAAAGAGGGCTACTAGAGAGAGAATTCTCATAGACCATATGTAGGATTGGGCCAAAGGGATTGGTGAGGTCTTGGTGCCACAGAGTGGGTGGGAACTATTTTTATATACTTATCAGCGCAGATATGCCCCTCATCCAATGTGTCATTTGTGGACGAGTATCCTTGGGAAACTCATTGTCCCAAATGTATTTGTGGAAGTGGATTTGATTAAGGAGATAGCCAAATGTTATGATCCCCAAGCTAGGGTTATCAAAAGTTTGAAAGGAACTCCACTATTGGACATCACCATGAGTCAAATTGTGCAAGTATTTGGGTTGAACCCTTCTACTACTATTTCCATCCATTTTAATGCTTTGTATCAAGAATATGATCATGAAAAATATGGTTATAGACAACATGTGCTGACATGGCATAGGAGAAAATATTTGGGGAAGAAAGATGTATTGTTTACTCCAAAGGAGGTTGAACCTTTCTACTGCGATGAATTTGAAGATTACTTCAAGAACACTTTCTTTGGTTTGTATCAGGTTCTTGGAAGGAAATATAATTTGAAAAAGAATATTCCTTTAATGATTTTGGCTATGGATATTCAAAAAAAGAACTCAAATAGGGGTTTTGACTATGCTACTTATATTGTTGAGGAAATACACAAGAAATTAGTGGACTTGAAAGATCCAAATGCTCCATTATGCTTCACACATTATTTTTTTCTTATGCACATGTTGCTATGGATTGGTCAGAAGGCCTGGAAGAATTTCATGAAGCTTAGGTTGAAAGATGGACGGGGAAATAACTTTCCAATTCAATTGTGGACTCACATATGGGACCAAAATGTCCCTAAGTCAAATTACACTACCTTCTATGATGGATTGAAGATGGGTATCTTGGAAAATATAGGTTTGCAACCTATGTATAGGATTTCTAGGAGCATCAAAGAAATTAGCAGGCCCCTGAAATTCAAGGAGAACACTAAATTGGATCACAATTGGGGAGATTGGTACCTCCACTCCCATTATAATGTGATTAGGGTTTATGGAGCTCTGGTGCAACCTCATCGCTTGCCAATATATGTTTTAGATAGATTGGCTTTTATGGAAATCATGTGGCAATTGGATGCCATGGATAAAGAACATTTTAGGATTGCAAAGAAAGGCTCTTTTATTCTAGGCCAATTTTCTTTCTCTCATTTTAGAGTTGCCTCAAATGGGGGCTTAATAATTTTGCAAATATGTTGAATAATTACATAATGAAAGTGAGAAACTGTGACCTCGAAGGATTCATTGATAAGGAAAGAAAGAATAGAGGTATGTCTGGAATCTACCACCATTTCTTGTATTTAGAAGATGTGATAAGGAATTTTCCATCAGATGCCATGGTTGATGAGAGAAAGAAGCAATGGATACATATTGTTAATGTTTAAGAAAAAAGAATAAAGGTCAACCCATTGTATATCATCCCATATGCACAAATTGAAGACCTTTTCAAAAGGACCATGATAATGTTGGATGCTCTCAAGCAAGGGAAATTTCATGACAAGGTCAAACAAGCTGAGGAGGCTATGAGGATAATTGAGGAGCAAGAAGCTAAATCTAGGACTGATCCAACTCATCATCTTCTCAAGGCCCCTCAACTCAACCTATGGAGATTGAAGTACCTATTGTCAACCCACTTGTTGACTATTCTACTGAGATAGAGGGGGAGGAGATATAATGGAGGTACAATCTACATAACATGTGCCTAGTTAAGAGGAAGTGCAACAAAAATTCCCCTCCCCTGTTGTTAATGATGGCATGGATTCTTTTGTTCTTGATGAGAGAATTGCTACAATAGTTTATGACGACAATGCTATTCATGATGAAGATGTCAAGATAAGGGAATGTAAAGAGTTTATGGATGATGAATCCTTTGTTCAAACAAAGGAATCTAAGGAATTTGTTATTCAGGTAGGGATTAAGGATATTAAGGAAAGAATTGAAAAGATGAAGGAGGGAATTGATCCTCCACTACATGAGGAAGTTGAGAAGCAAGAAGAGGAAAAGATAATGCAAGAAATTTTTGCAATTATTCATGTTGATGGCAGGAGACTGGTTAAATATAGTGGCATTCTTTTGTTACCAGGATGGGATCTAACCTCTACGATTGCTTTAGATACAATAAGAAATGATTCTACGACATTTATATTTGAAGAACAATGTGATAATAAGGTATTTGGTTCTGGGTTTAGCCCAAGATTACACACTCTAGCAATTTGGTCGATGGCAACAAACACAAGGAAGCCAAGAGTGATTAGATTAGTTGGAGACATCACTAAAGATGTTGTGGTGAAGAGAGCTTCAAAACTAACTCCAGCACAAGCAACCAAATTCATTGTACATGTTGTTATGCTAAGTGCAAAGACTGTTGAAATATCACAAGAAAAATATGGAAAGTTATTGGATAAGCATAATAGGTTGCTTGGTGAGTACAATAAATTGAAAGCAACTAATGCTCGAGAGAGACTAACACAAAAGGACCTACCACCTCCCACTTCCACATCTAAATTCTTTGCTTGGGATAGAGAGACATTGTCTCTCAAAATTAAGAGATTAAAAGAAGAATTGCAGATGGCTAGAGAGAATGAAGAAAAAGCTAAAGAGGAAGTTGGGAAGGTTGTAACAAACATTATTGATGACATTTTGGGCCATAGAATATCATGTATACTTCATAAACTAGATAATGTTTGGAATGTTTACAAAAACATTCATGAGGCTTATAAAAAACATTCTAAAGTTCAAGAAGCTTTCTAGAATACATGGAGTAAATGGAGCATATGGGTAGAAGCTTTAAAATAAATGATGATAGCTATTCAGAGTGACCCAGAAGTCCCAACAAATTTGCCACAGCTGATAAAAGAAATTCCATTTCTTGGAGAAATTTATGTCTTCTAGAGTAAGTTTGACATGTAGCTTAAGAGTAAGATAAAAATGTTCATGAATATGGAGAAGAATAGTATGCCTCATATTCTCAATGAGGCAAGAGAGTTAAAGGGATTCACTAAATGGAAAGATGAGTTTGGGACAATTGTCCCATCTTTATCAGCTTTTATTTACAAAGATGGAAAATCAAAGTATTCTCAAATGAATAATTCCTTAGATAAATTATTTAAAATGGAAATAAATTTAGATGTCTTTGTAAAGGAAGCTAGAACCATTATGGATGCAAGGTATAATGCACATGATACTAAGGTACATAAATTATTTGAGGTTCAATGGCCAAGCAAAGAGGAGTACAACACATGGCTTGAAAATTTTATAAATTAAGCCTATGTTATAACAATGTTTAAAATTTGTCTCCTCCTCAGTTGAAAAGTTGTTGCAGGTTGCTGATGTGGAGGGTGTGCTTTGTCTTTTTTCTCTTTTTATGCTTTATGTCTTAAAATTTTAAAAACACATGAAGATGAAGCAAAAGGTGTATTTTGTTAGTTGTACAATCATCTTCTTCAACATGATGTCTTTTGGAAGGCAGGCTAGAGTACCTTTTTCAACATGGGGAATATTCAATTTTGAATAGTACAACCATTTCTCTCAATGTGCACTTTCCTAGGGACGTGAAGAACATTCTTCAATGAATTGATGGTGACTGTTGTCTTTGTTGAGTTATTCCCTCATGGGTGGTTTTTGATCCTTTCTGTAAAATAATTGAATGTCAAATGAAAATGTGGCATGTGTAATGGCCCGAAGCTTGTTTGTTCCCTTGTTCTATAAAAGGGAATTTAGTGCTATTTACATAGGTTGTTGAATGATCTCCTAGAGAAATTTTTTAATGAAAAGTACAAAGAATAGAATTTGAGTCTTTGTTTAGGTTATTGAATCTTTATTTTCTACAGATTTTAATGTTGTATAACATTACTAGCATTTGAATAGAAGAATGACATAATTTTGAAGCCAATTCTCTCCTATTGTACTCTTCGCATGAATTATCAATGAAATTTGATCAAGGATCCTTCATTTGGTCTGCATTGTCTTTCCAATGAATGTATGCTTTTATCAGTGTTCTAATTCAAAGAATTAGTTAAAATACTTTGATGGAAGTATAGGTTTGTGCATGTGTGTGTAGGGATTTTATAAGTAGTTTTGGTTTAGGATATCCAAGTGTAATATTGTAATGCAATATTGTCAAAGTTCATTGATGTTAGGATTTAAACATTGTTAAGCATCATGATTTGTATTGAATTTAACTCCATTCCCTAGGTTAAGGCACTAGTCTAGGATCTATGTTTGTGTTGCATCTTCATGATCTTTCACAAACAAATACATTCAAAATCATTAAATCTTTATTTATGTTCAAAAATATATGTTGGATTGAAGTTTTACTATGTTCTACTACTGTATAAATGTTAAATGCTTAAAGGTATTTCCAGATCTTTGTATTTCTTTAATTGTCAAGCAATTATATGTAGAACATATTTGTTATTTTACAATGTACGAGGTAAATTGGCATAGGAGTATTTTAATTGCATTGTAGGGATCACCCTCCCAGGTTTTGCAGAGCCCTAAGTGTAGAGGGAAATTTATTGCAACTTTCACCTATTTGTTGGCCAAAACCTCCAGATAGCTAACCATTGGAAATGGAAAAATCCATAGGTTAACTATGAGATTAGCTTGGTATTTAAAAAACACCAACAACTCGCACTCATATTAACACACTTGATCACTTTCACATCTTTCACATCACACACACTTCTCTCTTCATCCACACAACAATTCACCTTGCATTTATACCCTCCACAACCTAAAATAATATCAATTAGGTTAGCCTTAATGAAACATATACACAGGTGTACCATGCAACATCAAATAGGCCGGCACTAAACACTTCCACGGTATAAAGAAGTGAAGCCAAACCACACCACTACTTAACTAGGACCCAAATCAACACAAACACACTTCTCAATGCGTCCTCAATCAACACTTATCCTCTGTAATTAGCACTAGCATGCCAGGTCGGCCAAACCTGTACTAACACTAACCATTGGAAATGGAAAAATCCATAGGTTAACTTTGAGATTAGCTTGGTATTTAAAAAACACCAACAACTCACACTCAGATCAACACACTTGATCACTTTCACATCTTTCACATCACACACACTTTTCTCTTCATCCACACAACAATTCACCTTGCATTTATACCCTCTACAACCTAAAATAATATCAATTAGGTCAGCCTTAATGAAAGATATACACAAGTGTACCATGCAACATCAAACAGGTCGGCACTAAACACTTCCACAGTATAAAGAAGTGAAGCCAAACCACACCACTACTTAACTTGGACCCAAATCAACACAAACACGCTTCTCAACACTTCCTCAATCAACAATTATGCTCTGCAATTAGCACTAGCATGCCAGGTCAGCCAAACCTGTACTAACACTAACCATTGGAAATGGAAAAATCCATAGGTTAACTATGAGATTAGCTTGGTATTTAAAAAACACCAACAACTCGCACTCAGATCAACACACTTGATCACTTTCATATCTTTCACATCACACACACTTCTCTCTTTATCCACACAACAATTCACCTTGCATTTATACCCTCCACAACCTAAAATAATATCAATTAGGTCAGCCTTAATGAAACGTATACACAGGTGTACCATGCAACATCAAATAGGTTGGCACTAAACACTTCCACAGTATAAAGAAGTGAAGCCAAACCACACCACTACTTAACTAGGACCCAAATCAACACAAACACACTTCTCAACGCTTCCTCAATCAACAATTATCCTTTGCAATTAGCACTAGCATTCCAAGTTGGCCAAACCTATACTAACACTAACAAGCAACTCTAAACACACTTTTCAAGGTCTGAAAATATCTCGTGAACCACACAACAACACTCCATGCTATTCATACAACATCTCAGAATACTCCAACACCATCAGAGTATACTGCACAACTACTGCAACCACCTGAAACTCAAGAACACCTTTATTTTGTGTAACCAGACATATTGGGACAGACATCCAACAGACTAGATAACCTTGCAAAACAACTCAGCACCTGGAACTTCAAGGAAAGGTAGATATAACCATTATAAGCATTTTCTTAGATTCACAATACTAGAAACTTTATTGTGGAGAAATGCAAAGCAATCTCATTTCTCCCAGACAACATTACTTCACAGTTCACACACTGGTGAACATAATTTCTTCTACCACATGATCCAGAACCTAAAATTCTAAATATAACGCCTCAGAACACCTCTGATCATCAAGTCCAAATCGCATGCTAGCATATCTTCAACAATGAAGAAATGCAGAGCAAAACACTAGACACCACTCTGTCACACTGAACTCTCTTTTATTCAAATTCTCTCAAAAGCACTTGAAAACTAAACACCACAAACACCAACTCAACATCCGCAACACCTTCTCAGCATCTGAACCACACAAGAGGTTGATATCCACAAGCACTTACTCATCATTGCTACATTAGAGGTTGACACCAATACTAATGACAACATAATGCAACCAACACACTTGAACACACTTGCTTCCTCGGGGGTTGACATCAATGCAATAATGCTATGTTGACATCAATGACAATACAAGTTTTCAACAAAAAATATTTTGCCTATGTTTTAACATTTCAAAATTCAAAATAGAAAAAATATTTTTGAATCTTAATATCGTGCATACTTATTCAAAATACAAAGCTATTTTAAAATTTTAATTCATTTTTCCAACATCTTATCAAACATCAGAAAGTGAAAAAAAAAGAATTATGATAATAAAGTATAGAGACATATTATAATAAAATTATATGAATATTAAAAAATGTGTTTTGTATGGAGAATAGCCAAAAGTCCCCACATAGGGAAGGTACTTAATGGTTGAAGCTTTTTTATGTATCTCGCTAAATCTAAAAGTTTGCATTTATTCTTTTAAATCTATGCAAACTTTGCTACTATTCTTCAGGGAAAAGTTATCACAGTTTCCATTTCGTAGGGATGCTCCAAGTCTTTGAAGCATTGGTTTGATACGTGCGTTTTGCCACTTTGTTGCTTCCCGTTCTTTGCTTGCCTGCCAAAAATTCTCTTGTTAGTTAATATTAGAGGTATCATCTCTGCAAGGAAGGTTTCTTTGGTTGATCTTTTAATTGGGAATGTGGTTTGCGACCAACACGTCATTCCTTCTTCGATTCTATTTCGCCTTCATTTCATCCACGGGAGGCCTTGTAGATTTTCTTCTTCCATCCTGAAGCTTACCAAGCAATCCATTGCAGTAAGGCAACCAAATTGCTGTTATAAGTTTTAGAAATCGGGTCTTCTGCAAAAGTGTTGAAGTTAAAAACTATGATTACTTCTTCCTCCTCCAAAGCATTCAAGACAGCCATTACCATCCACAACAACAAACTCAAAGCTAATCTTGTATTTGAGAATGTCAGAGACCACACACAATCAATCCTCAACCTCAGCACTGGAATGTCAATCTATTGAGGGTGAGAGCAAATGGATTGTCGGATTTCCATACAGACACTATTCCAATCCAGGAATATCAAAACACCCTTCTGCTTCTGCCAAAATCCAAAATACTGATTCTACTAAATTAGGTTATTTCCAATCTCCATTTTTACTGCACACCCACTCTTCAGAAGCATTGATTTCTAACAATTCAGAGTTCGAAGGGAATTCCCAGCAGCAGCACATGAATTTTACAGAGGCATCATCTTCGGGCTATCAAGTGGTGCGTGAAAGTCCAAGCATGCAGAATACCGAGGTTTACAACATGAAGTCCCTTGAGGTACAAATCAATCTCTCTCATATTAAATCTTAATCTGAACATGTTATAGAGGTGGGTCAATTTTTCCAATGAGTTAGCGGAGTGGGTCTCAATACTCAATAGATCGTTTTTCAGAAGTGAGTTAAGTTTTCCAGTCGATTATTGAAGTGGGTCTCAGCAGACCAATACCTAACTAGGGTTAAATTTGGGCTGATCAACATTGCGTTCCCAACTGTTAGGAGTTTATCTACAGGGCTAACTAGGTTTTGGGAAACATTCCTAAATATACATGTGTAAATATGTGAGCTAGTCCAAGCATTGAGTCATTTTAAAGAAACGTCAAAATATTTTGTTTTCGGGCACATATGAACAGATAATTTCGTTTTCAATTTGATTTTTCTGGCAACAATGATCCTTTTGCCAATGTCATTTCCATTGATCGTGGTTGTATGCAGATTATTTCTAGGAAATCCTTAGAAGTCAGCGGAGGTGCTCATAGTTCTGTTGGTGCTAGCAAGAAATCTAAGCTTAAACCTGATAAATTTAAATGCAACCAGGGGTTTAAGGCCAAGAAGAAGAATCACATGGGTGGGGCTCTAAGTTTATTGTTAGATGCCATTCAGTTCGTAGAAGATGAGGATGAACTCAAAGGAGGAAAGGAAAATGTTAAGGGAATTTCGCACAGACCTGGTTTGGAGAGTCACCAATGCCACGAGACTGATTATTGCAACACTGCAAAAAAGATGATCCCATATCAGGTTAGCCACAGAGGAGACTTTCAAAATAATCCTCTGATTATTTCTGAAGGCAATGATAGAGAGCATGGAGCTAAGCCTGAGGTTCAAGCAAGACGCAAAAGGCTACAAGCTTTACCTTCCAAATATTCTGACTCTGTGCTGTTGCCATGGAAGTAGAGTGCCAAAAGTTCCCACCTTTGTGCTTTGCTGAATTCAGTGGAATAGTGCACTTTTTGTCACTAATGCTTAATTTTCCACTCAAGTAGCCTTCATTGTACATAACTGGGTAAGTTTGGCCTTTGAATTTGTATATATATTCAACTTCTCTGTAATGCTTGATTAATGAAATCATCGGTATAGATCATAGCTGATGTTTTCTTTTGATTTCATTGAAAGTTACAGTATTTGTATTTATAATGTCAAATATATACAAACTAACAATCTGTAATATTGCTGAGGTGCTGACTGAAATTTATGTACAAAACAGAGCATAAACTATTCCCACTTTGACATCAAGACTTTGCTGATTTGAGTCATCTTCTACACATTCTATGGGATGAGAGAGAATTTTTTTACTGTTGAACCATCACATAATTTGATACACTAAGGAAACATCACATACATGAAAATTAATGAGCAAAGCAATTCTATAATGAATGGTTCATAAGACACAATACTTGTTGAAGTTTTTGTAAATGGCATCTCAAGCTTAGTGTTTTTGATTGAATGAGGGCATGGTTAAGCATATTCAAGCTAGAGTAGTATCAAGATGGGTTATCTCTCTAGAAATTTTAGTGCTTCACCCCTGTGAACATTACCTAAATGCAATAAGTGCGAAGTAGACCATTCTGAGTAATAAAAGACGAGACTTGGGAACCACTGCTCATAAAATATGGATTGATGAAGATTGACTAAAAAAATTATGCAGTTAAATTACAATAAATCAACACATAATGTTAACAATACTGTAATTTAGGTCCATTTTACTGTGTGAGAAGTTATCCATAAAGTACTCATATCTATACCTGTAATCAAGTGCTTATAGGCTATAGTGAGCATAATTCTGCAACAGATATTGCATTTACTTTCCCATAGTGGGTTACTCGATTGGCTAGCATAAAGCCTGGTTCTTCACTAATTTTCCAATGAAATTTTGTTTATACCCACTCTACGTGGTCCACTTTGCATGAGAGCAGTGGAGCAATAATAAGCTAGCAGTGTTCAAATTTTGGATTCATATCCCAACAAAGAGTAAAATGCTTGCAAATTGCTTTCTGCTAATGGTTCATCTTCAGGAGTTAGACTATATCTTTGTAAATAATGGATCTAACTAAAATGAAACTGACATATATACTTAAAAAAATAGACCATTAAGAATCTGAAAGGAATTTACAGAATAATAGATGAAAATGCCTCCAAAGTTTGTCAAATTTAGCAATCGATTTTCTTTTTTCTTAACTTTAAGAGAATGTCTGCTCAAAATAAATTATATGTCTGAAATCCAGTCTTTTATGCTGTTTTTCAACTTCTGGAAGCTGTTGACAATTCTGTTGATTTTATCTTCCGAACTCTGTATTGTCTACAGATGACATCTTCAAAACATATGGCATATGTGCTGATTTGAATTCTGTGCCTTTGGGCTGCTTTCAATTTATTTGGGTTCCACCCTTGGTGCAAGAGTGAAAGCTATGTCTATTATGACTAATTTTTAGTTTCATGTTACCGCTTTGACTTTTGGTTGTAATACATTATTTTATGCTTGGGTATACAAGTGTAGATCTCAGCATAGCTCATTAAGTTGAATAGAGACTAGATATGTTTGGAAAGTAAACAATGTATCTTGACAAATGAGTACCAGAATACTTGAGTGTGTTGATCTTATGTCATTGAGTTTAGACTGTTTCTGGAAAGAAACCTTCTCGGAAATGTACCATTTGGATATATATATATATATATGAGTTCATATTTTCATGAATAAATTTCCATTGAAGTTTCTTATTTCCGAGAATATCATCATCATGTGCATGGTAAACGTACAAGTTTGGCAATAGAAAGAAGATTGTATTGTTGACCTAGAGTGGATCCTACTGGATTTACTCCTCCTGTTCTGATTTTTTATACATCAAGTTCTTACATTGTTTGAAGCAGGCACCGTAATATTGATCACCTAACACTTAAAATTCTTGCAATACCTTGAAGTGAGCCTCACAATTTTTATCATCTAATTTCCCTGAAGTTGTTTAACCTCTTCTGATTATTAGTCTATTCAGTTGGAGCAGAGGTCATCAAGTCACTTCAAACTTGGACCTTTTGTTTAACAACACATGTCTAACTACCAGAATCAATCCACTCTACTCAGGTTGGTTTCAGGAAGGGAGACTACCTAAAATTTCTGAATGGGTATTCTGAGAATATTTTGGAGCCTTTGACAATTAGGTGTCTCGTGAATTTTCTAGCAGTATGTAAGTTAATTTAAGCTTAAAATTTTTACGAAGCTGGTGGTTTCATAGATTTTCTTAGCAGCAGCTAATGCTAAAAATTGGCAAATGTCTTTTAATGAAGACATGTGGCAAATAACTCCTAAGCTGATAGGAGAAATTTCTAGCCTCGCCCAAAAAGCACCCACTAGAAATTTGAGAACTAGAAAGTGGGGGCTCCTATTTTCAGGGATAATATTCCAGTTTATCTTTTATTAGTTTTTTCTCATCTCATGGGACTGCCCACTATATAAAAAATGATCCTAAATCTTCCTCAACGGAACTGCTTCCTTAAATATCAAATTGTTCAAGGGTTAAATACTCAATAGCAATTTGATATCCCATCCACAGTATAAAATAATAAATAATTGTCCTATTTGTATCAGCAAAAATTTGAACTGTTTAATATTTAAAAATAGTCATCCCAATCCTCTTCTTAACATTGTATGTATATGTAGATAAGGTAGATACATTAGATTCCACTCCTCATATTTTAGGAGTAATATATAAAACAACTTAGAAAATTTGTTGAATAACAAAACACAAGCTATTAAAAAATGTGTCAACTTTTATGTAAGCGGCCCTTGGTGAGATTTTAAGGGAAATGATGATCACCTCTAGTCTCCATATAGGAGCATGAAATTATATCTATACTAAAGATTTGAGTTGCGTGAGCACTTTCTTCTATTTTGGGTCCAATGTGCAATACTTCTCTTCAATCTCAATCTTTCTGGCCACAAAGAACAATGTTTAAGAGACTAATGTTACAGACATGATAGCCACTCTTTAGCTAAAGATTATCTCGTGCCAAACTACCCTTTACCCAAATTCTAGTAAATCCTCCTTCAAAACTTCTGGAAGCTAAATGCTGTTTCTCAACTTCTGGAAGCTGTTGACAATTCTGTTCATTGTATCTTCCGAACTCTGTATTGTCTACAGATGACATCTTCAAAACATAAGGCATATGTGATGATTCGAATTCTGTGCCTTTGGGCTGCTTTCAATTTACTTGGGTTCAACCCTTGGTGTAAGATTGAAAGCTATGTTATATTGACTAAATTTTTAACTTCCATGTTACCACTTTGACTTTTGGTTGTTATACAGGCATTCTATGCTTGGGTATAGAAGTTATGTAGATATCAGCATAGCCCAGTAAGTTGTATAGAGGCTAGATATGGCTGGAAAGCAAACAATGTATCTTGACAAATGAGTACCAGAATACTTGAGTGTATTGATCTTATGTCATTTTGTTGAACTGTTTGTGGAAAGAAACTTTCTCAGAAATGTACCATTTTGGAAATATAAATATATTTATATGGGAGTTCATAGTTTCAACAATAAATTTCCATTGCAGTGTTCGTATTTCCAAGAATACAATTTCCTTGTATCATCATCATTCCATGATAAATGTACAAGATTGTCAACAGAAAGAAGATTATCTTATTATTGACCCAGAGTGGATCCTACTGGATTCACTTACCCCCCTTCTGATTTATTATACATCAAGTTCTTACATTGTTTGAAGCAGGCACCGTAATATTGATCACCTAAAACTTCAAATTCTTACAATTCCTTGAAGTGAGCCTCACAATTTTATCATCTAATTTCCCTGAAGTTATTTAACCTCTTCTAATTGTTAATCCACTCGGTTGGAGCAGAGGTCATCAAGTCACTTCAAACTTAGACCTTTTGCTTAACAATACACATCTCTATTTACCGTTCTCAATCCGCTCTACTTAGGTTATAGCTTCAACGAGGGGGTCACCTAAAATTTCTGAAAATTTTTAGGAGCCTTTGACAATTAGGTGTTCCCATAAATTTTATAGCAATATGTTAGCTTAGTTTAAGCTTGAAATTTTTAGGAAGCTGGTGGTTCCATAAAAAATTTCTAGCATTAGTTAATTGCTAAAAATTTGCAAATGTCTTCTAATCACACCATGTGGCAAATAACTCCTAATATGGTAGGGGAAATTTCTAGCCTCACCCCAAAGACATCAACTGGAAATTTGACAGCTAAAAAGTAGGGGCTCCTATTTTCGGAGATAATAGTCCAATATATCTTGTAGTAGTTTTATTCTATCTCATAGGACCTCCCATTCCATAAAAATACATCTTAAATATCCCCCTATGGGATTGCTTCCTTAAACATCAAGTTGTTCAATGGTCAAATAGTCAATAGTAATTTGATAGCTCATCCAAAATATAATAGCTCGGATGAGATCTCCAACCTTTAAATTTTAGCTATTAACTAAGCTTATACTAACAATTCAATCCATATACAATAGCACTCTAGCAAATGCTTTCTAATCCTATTTTACCTCCATGCCAATATCAATGTTCAAACACACACAAATTTGTACAGTGACTAGCTCATACATGAATCGTACTTACATAGTGATTAGCTCATGCATGTCACATATATTCATATTGTGACTAACTCATGCATACATCACATACATGCAATGTGACTACCTCATGCATACAACACATAAATAATTACTAGTTCATACACACCTCACAAGTATACACAATGACTAATTTATGTGTAGGGAACATCTACATAATGACTAGCTCACACATGCATCACATATTCACAATGTGATTAGTCCACACATACATCACATATACACAATATGATTAGCTTGTGCATTTCACATATACACAATGTGGCTAGCTTAGGCACATGTCCATACATAATGTGACTAGTTCATGCATACATCACATATATACACAATGTGACCAATGCATAGATACATCACATATACACAATGTGAATAAATCAACAACATCGCATACTCACATTGTGATTAATGGAAAAAATAAAGTGGTTGCAATCCCTTTTGCAAGCATCTTCCCCTTTACTTGATTTACTAACACATAAGCCCTTAAGTATGAAAATTATTTTTTAGCCATAATAAATTGTTTCCACATAACCTCAAGAGAAGAAAATATGCAAACAAGTATTTAAAATCCACAATGCAAAATAATAGACAAACATACCATCAAGATGACACAAGGTGTATCTTGGAAAAACCCTCAAAGAAAAAAAAACCTAACCTCAAAAAGCACTCACACTTGATGTATAATCTTGTGAACAAATATTACAATACACTTACGAAGTCTCCATGCAAGGCTTCTAAAATATTAAACTCCCTAATTGCACTCCATGTGAACAAGCAAATGAGAATCATGTAACCACACATCCCAATCCATGTTTCCTCTCCTTGCATATGCAACTTACAAGAGATTCCCAATCAACCTTAGCCAACAAGCCAAAGGTTATGAAACTCATCCTCAAAAATTGCTCATGTGCTTGCTTTTATATAAGCAAGCTTGCAAAACCACCAAGTGATGTTATATAAACCATGTCCCTCTAAACTATTGATGATGTTTTCTGCACAGCAACAACTCAGACAGAATATAATATCCTATCTCACTTGAAAAGTAAAATCTCTATCAGCAAGTCTCAAGAGATAACCCCAAGGTCTCTAATGTCAGGTCTTGACAATGCATAAACAACTCAGTGATAAATGTGAAAATGTTGGTAATCACAATGGGACCTTACTACGAGCAAAATACTGAATTTCAATTTATCAGATCTAACAATGTAATGATACTTCAATCCTAAATTTAATCCAATAATCAAAGAAATAACAAAAGATAAGGGTTTCAAAGAGATTTTTAAACTTAATATTAAACCTAAGATTAATAATGCAAATGATCAACACTCGAAATGGACCAATCCCCCAAAACTGATTTCTACTTGACCCAGATAGATCTGCAATCTTATAGAAACAGTGCAATCTTCTAAGGTGTTAAGATTTTCAAATCATGAACATTCATTCAAACAACCCAATTGCAATTGAAATGAATAAACCCTCACAATTGAACTAAGCACAATGAATATAAAGTCCAGGCTAACTTTGCAAAGCAACTAACAATCAGTTGGTTGCGAAAAGTATGGACCAGGGATTGCTGCAACACTTCAAATATCAAACCATAAACATTATTGAATCAAATCTAATCTAAATATTATCTTCCTCAAAGCAATTCTAAAGATAGAATGACAAGAACCATGCAAGATAAGAAAAACACAAGTATGGCACCAAATCACAATGTCATTACTTGCATCAAATTATCCACTGTAGCAACAATTCCAGCTTTCTGTTACAATATTTGTTTGAGAACAACTACTTGCTAACACTTGCTCTACTTAATTCGCTCTAACTATCTCTCTATTTGTCTATGTCTAAAACTTCTTGACCCTTACAAATGAGGCGAAATGTCATATTTATAGAACCCCCAAAACATGTCAGCCTAGATATGATTTTACAATAATAATAAGGCACCACAAGTCGACCAAGAGAAATTCAAAATAAAATAAAATATGCATTAAATGCATGAACTTCATCCAGGTTGGCCTAGGATCTCCAATGCAACTCGGACCAATGCATGGCAAAATAATAGGGAAGCACAAATCTCGATGTAGCCAATCATTAACTGCCTTCCCCTTTGTCTTTATTCCAATCCAGCATTTCATGAACTTTCAAAAGCACCCTATCCAAGTCGGCCATAGGTGGTAAAGGAAAAACCCTAAGTCACCTTTCAATTGATGCAATTTCTTCCCTGGATTGTTTAACCGACTTATCCCAATCCACCCTATATGTTAAGTATTTGTCAATGACAGCAATGTAGGTGGCCGTATCATCCAACTGATGCTCAGAAACAGAATCCTCATTAATTGGGGCATAAACATCGTGCCACCACTTCCTCAATTGTTCCAAACTCAAATATTTAGGGGCGATCTTCCTTCTCCCTATCATAATCTCAAAGAAAGCAATGGATCCATTGTAAACATCAGCTAAGGTATCCTCAATCTGCCTCCTCTATTTGTAGATCTTCTTCAAAACCTTCTACCTGATTTGCAGTGCTTCAAACCACTCCCAAGGTTCAGCAGCTCCAGAGGAAGGGAGAATTTTATCATTTACTAACCTATCCCTGGTGTACTCCATGATAGTTTTGGTTTTCTGCAGCAGGAGATTTGTATCTTCTTTATCCTGAGCCAACACCTCCTTCAACCAATCAACTGCCCTTACAGCATCCTTCCCAGTTGACAAAATATCCTTGATAGCTTCATTACCCTTGGTTCGCACCCCTTGCAGCCAATTTGCAATGGCAAGAGTGGAGGCTTTCATCTTTTCAAGCTCGGTGATGGTTTCCTGAGGTAAAGGCTTTGCAGCAGAGGCGAAGGGGTTAATGGATTGCAAGGGTTTCATTAAATCCTCCAAGCATTTCTTGAGATTCTCATTTTCCTTCTTTAGCTCCTGTTTAGTCTTCATTTCCTTCCTCAATCTGCCCAAGATGACTGCACTTGAACCCTGATAATCTTCAATATCCTGCTCAACGGATGTGGGCCCTAAATTGAAGGTCTGAACATTATAATCCTTTCTAGCCACATCATCTTTGTTCTTATCTGGGGCAGGGGTTGCAATGTGAACAACTCTGTTGTTGGCCTCATCTCTTTCAATCCTTGAGATCACCCTAGCCTTTTTCTTACCTTTATCCTTTCCAATCTTGGCTAGCAGCTCATTCCAGTTGGGTGGAGTATCTTCCACTATAACTTGTTTTCTCCTTATTTGTTTGTTCAACCACTCAGGCACAGTGGATTCCAACTGCACCTTACTCTGTTTCTCCTCTTCTTGTTGACCTTTAGGTGCCTCTTCACTCAAATTTTGTTTCTCAGGAGTCTCATATGTCTTGCCCTCCTTTTCTTTAGCATGTTCTTCTTCATGTACAGGTGATGGAACCTTTACTGCTTCTTCTTCTACTGGAGGTGATTTAACCTCTTCGGTTCCAATAGGTGACTCTGCATAAGCAACCAAAGGAGACTGCATTACCTTATCAATTTCTGCCTCTGCACTATAAAGATCTCCCTCATGAAATTCCTCTCCTTCAGTATCTGGATGTTCCTCAATTTTTTCTCACCCACCTAATTTGCTTTGAGCTTCATGGGCGGAAGGAATATCATCATGTTGCTCCTCACGAGAAACAACTGGAGGAAGGTCTATTTTAGGCACACTATCCTTGGGAGGAGTCTTAGACCTCCTTGTATATACTCGTGCCTTCTCCTCTGAGCTTTCTACATTAACCACCAGCGGGGTAGCTTCTTCTTCTCCTACCTTGGAGCTTTCCTTCTGTGACAGTCTTATGACTCTTCTTTTGGGCACAAGAACATCAACTTTAGGACCTTGCTTCTCCATTTCTTTCTGTTTAGACTTCTTAGTCCTTGTCCTCTTCTTAGCCTTTGGATTTCTCTGTTTTCCTACCCCTTGGGCTTCCTCCTCTTGAACACCGTTTATCTTGATCTTGAAAGAGCAATCCAACTTACCTTTTCCCTTAGGGTCATGCTCAGTTGATTCTTCAGAAGTGGAGTGAGGATCTAAATCTCCCATCAGCTCATAGGTGCACTGCACACCTTCATTTTCCAACCCCCATAGCTTATGCTTTAGCCACATCTTGGTAAATTTGATAACTGGATCCATTAACTATTTTGATTTTGTTTTTTCCTCTTCTAACCAATCCACATTACCAATTGGTTTATCCTTCACAGCCTCATATGCATGATCTTGGATCAGGTTTCCATCATCTTCAAGTTGATCAGGCACTGCCTTCACATTGTATAAACGGACCGATTCAACCGGAAGGCGAGAAAACCTCTTCTTTCTGACCTCAAATTCATCATTGCAATTGGTCCAGTAGTCCTCCAAATCAACCTTATGGCTATATTCTCTACTGGCCTTCTTTTGGGCTTCTCCTGTGATATCAAACTTGGACCTCTTGGAATAGAAAGACAAGCCAAGAGTAATCATCTCTTCCTCTGAAGCCTAGGCAGAACCAATGGAAGGACAAGCCTCCGCAGTGCCAATCCTTAATGGGAAATCTCCACCAAAACCAGTTTTATGTTTGTCTCCTTTAACAATGGCATCAAAGTCACAGATTTGTCTAGTTACTTCCAAAAGTATGATATGATCAGTAGGATACCTTGGAATTTTGTAAGGAGCCCTTTAGCAACCATCAACCTAGATAGAGGAGAAGGTTGGAAATTGAATAAACCAAGCCCCATATTTCTTGATGAGCTCCTTTGCTTGATCTGAAATCCTTACATGCTCTACACCCTGAAGCAATCTAGTGATGTGCATGGTGAATGCATCATTCACTCTCCTGTAGCTCGAGCTTCCTAGGTGCAATTGAGGGTAAACCTCATAGATGACATCCTACCCAAAGACTCCCCTTGTGCTCAATCCTTTGTATGGGTGAAATCTCGCAAGTGCATAGACCAAATATGAGGTCATTGTGAAGGTCTTTGTTTGCATCACATTAGACAACTGCTCGTGAATTACTTTGCTAATAACTCCTGCCCAATGGTAGTCAGTCTTCTCCTGCTCCATCCTCACAATCACATGGCACATCCAATTCTCAAACATGCCAGCATTTTTCAATCCAACCACCCTGCTAAGAAGAGTGATGGCATCATAATATTCTTTCTTGAACTTTGCCCTGAATAATTTCTTAGGCAACTTGGAGTAGTGTGACTTGGGCTTCTCCAGTTAAGAATTGATAAGCTGTTGTGACTTCACAGTCTGTTCATCGTAGAACTCCTGAGCTGCCTTCATGCTAAATGCCACCACATGAGATTTGTCTAGCATATCAAAAGTTTGGGCAATGGAAACAGGGTCGAGACTCGCCACAATCTCCCTTGAGGACCAATTATTCTCTGTGTGTCCTGATCATAGTGCCTAGCACACTCAAGTACTAGCTCATAACACTACACCGTGGAAGGGAAACCAACTACATGTGACAAGCCTAACTCTTTCATTCTTCTAGCCACCAAGGGAAGATCCTCCTTTGCCATTCTTCCTTTAAACTCCTCATAGTCCCAAAGGCCAACATTTGTATATGTTACTTCTGACCAGATAGAAGTGATCTTACTCTCAGGAATTCTGCTCTTGATGTATTTCTTAATCTTTTTTGCATCAGCCATTGAGGATCCAGTCGCTGTCTTACTAGACTCAGCCTATATTCAACAAAGAGCATAGTAAAAACCACAGGAAAGCAATGTTAATCCATCAAAACATCGTTAGAATGAGCCTCATACAATCAAGGTGTTATTAAAACTCATACAAAATGATCTTGATAAACTTTGGGTTTCAAGACCATCCACGAAATCTAAGCCAAAGAGGAATTTTGGGAAATTCCAGGCCAGACGGATTCCGACGGAATAATCATGAAACACCCACTAACAATTAAGTCTGATCATTATCAATCAATAAACCACATAGGAAATCATAAGATAGCACAGATTAATCATAAAATGCATCATAAATCATTAATAAATCATGCCATTCCATATTTCCTTACACTTCATCAAATTTTGGGAAAATCCGCTAAAGACGGATTTCCGCAAGGGCAGAGACACTTCATAAACTTTGGAAAATCCAGGCGGCATAGGAATTCGGGAAAATCTGGGGACAAAGGAAATCCACGGATAAGGTAAAACCCCGAAAGCATGCATATTTTGGGAAATCACAGAAGGTCGGGAAAACGGAGGAGATCGGGAAAATCCGGAGTCGATGGAAATCCGTGGAATATATGAAACTCCGAAAATGATAGCGGATTCAGGAAAAACAGAGGGAATCGGGAAAATCTCGAGGGGACTGCGAAACCCGAACATCGGCGCTAAATCACGATTTTTCCCAAAACACTAGATTTGTCATGAATTTCAAAGATTTAAGCATAAGGAAAGTTTAATATGAGCCTTCTATGGATTTCCTTAGTATTCTAAGCCAGTTTTAGGGTGGAACAAGATGAAGTGGTGATGCCCTATGTTTCAAACCTTGTACATCCGCCATTAACGCACAGACTAGCTCAAAATTCAAACACATCAACTGCTAATTCTCGACTAGGGGAAAATCATGGCTCTCAAGCAAGTTACATCAAAATGCAAATAAACAAACAAACTCGGAAATTACTTGGGAGACCATAAATCAAACAATGTTGGGCAGCCCTAATCATGAAACGAGCAAGCATTCAAGAATTCGGACCTCAATAAGCTCAATAACATCAAAACATTATCCGCAATCACCAATTAAAAGCAAGGCAATCGAAAACATACCATTATGAAGCGGAAATATATCTCAGAATCAACAAATGTGAAATTAATGGCGTCCACAAAGAACAGCGGCGGGAATACACAAGAAATCGCCACCCAAATCCACAATTCGCAAACTTAACGCCTCAAATCCAAATCCAACACCTCTAAGAATGCACTCCTTAGCTCAATCGATGGCAAACAATAAGCATAATGGCATAAAAGACCTCGAAAATCGATTAAATACAACATTCAAAGCTCGTACGAAAACATTAATGCCGCCGACAAGACAGCCAGGAAAAACCCGGGAACCTGATGACAGGACAGAATCCGGAAGAATTCGGACCACGCGGAATTCCGCGAAGACTGAAAATATTTGAACCAGTGCACAGTTGGAGTCCAAGCAGGATCCAGGAAAATCCGGTCGGGGTGGAAAGTCTCGAACTTCAGTGAAAACCCGAACTTAGCTCAAAACCAAAGATCTTCAATGAATAACTTAGGGAAATCACTTAGGCAATCAAAATAAACATTTAAGCACATGCCAAAGTAAGACAAAACCTCAAAACGAAAGGGCCAAGACACCAAAACCAAAGCGAAAGAGGGTCCCTGCCTTCAGAGGGGGTGCAAAAACTGCACAACATAAACCATGAGCTTACATAACATGTCCCTCTCACTTACTTTTTGGTACTAAGTTTTCTCAATATTAAATATTTTTTTAATATTACATACAACATACAAAGTGGCCCCAAGAATGTATAACACATATGATGCACACATGTCTAGATTTCCTACGTGTACTTCTCTAATAAATATTAATTTTACATTATGAGCATTATGCAAGGTGTACAACATACATTTTTTCACCATTCTCCCACTCGATACATTGCATTTAGGGTCAAAAGTAAACTCTTAACATTAAAGGAATAATCCCTATAGCCAACATGTACCATTAAATGTCCACGTGCTCCATGTGCTCCATCAAGATACCTACAACAATAATCAAAGTGACCACCATCTCAAACAAGAGTTCCCTCATCCTCCATCATGCAAATGCACAAAAGATAAGATCTAATCCAAAGAGACGTCACACTTACTATTACATAGAGGCATGAATCTTGCCTCAACGTGGCATTCAAACACAAACACTAGATCCAATGGTAACAAATAGGCATGAGTAGGTACCAAGAATTAATCATCATAGCTGACAACCACAACTAGTTGTTAGCACATCCAACTAACTATACCTCAAAACCAAGGTATTTTCATCATAACAAGTAAGTTTCATGACATCAATATATCCAACCTAATACAAATCCTGATCACAAGTCCTTGTATTTACACCATCCTACATAAAGAAGTCCTCCAAGGTAACAACACATAAATATGTGATTAAAAAAAGAAGACAAGGTTCAAAATCATAGAATAATGATCATATCCAACAAAGGCCACATATACAACCTAAAACTCTCACTAAATGGGTAATGTCAATTCTAATATCAATTAAGGCATCCAAGAGTCCACCAATAGCACTCACATAGGTGGCATAACAATTGTTGTTGATATCATGTAATACCAAGGAACATCCAAAAAGATATACAAACCAACAAACTAAACCACTACAACACAACTCTCACCACTAGTCTTCATAGCTCTCCCAAGTTCTCAACATCATAAGAGAGAGATTAAAGGGCCTCAATTCTATTACTCAAAAGTAAACAATGAAGTAGAATAATAGTAAATGACCACAAACATAGTGATCATAATGGCTCCATTCAAACCTAAACTCCAATGAAATGTGAACATGAACCTTTAGGAATAAACACAAGACCAAACAAAGAACCTACAAATCAAAACCATTTAGCATGTCCTACCAACATGGTGCAAACACAGATGGAGGTTCAGAAAAAACTGTCCAACTGTGCAGCTTAGAGGGTATCAGGACATAATAACCCAGCCAAAATAACCCTGGACAGAATAACCCGACCAAAATAACCCAAGGACAAAATAACCCAGGGTCATAATAACCCATGGACAAAATAACTCGTGGTCAAAATAACCCATGGACAAAATAACCCATGGTCATTTTAGATCAAGCTAGTAAACTAGAAATGACAAAATAAATTATAAATATGATTGTGAGGCACCATAGAGGCTATTTAGGTCATTTTTAGACCATATATATCCATTATATACCCCTAAAATAGCCTTAAAACACCTTTAATATGCTTAAATAACCTATAAAATGGTAAATAATTATAAAAATAAAGGCAATTTCGTGGGAATAAGTTGATTAAGAGTTATTATGAAAAGATATAAATGAAAAGGCATTAAGAAGATATATAAAGTGGTAGAATTAAGAGAAGTAAAGAAAGGAAGAAGGGGAGAAGAAGTAAGAGTGTGTAGAGTGATAAGAAGAGGAGAAATCCAAATTCATAAAAGAAGATATTTTGTAATATATTTTTTTGAACACTATTTTAAATTTTCCTAGAGTTTTCTAAAAGAGTGTACAAAAAATCAATATACTTTTTAGGGAACCAACACATTCTTCATAATTTTTAATATATACAATGCCTCTTCAATTTTTAACAAGTCAAAAAAATAAGAATTTACTTATTGTAGATGGTTACACATTTTCATTTCATCGACAAGGCATCAATAAAATGATCTGGCGTTGTGTGGAATATTTTACAAATAAATGTTCAAATCGGTGCTATACTACGACACAAATAGAATCTGGTGATGTGATTAGCAGTACAAAACATAATCATGCTCCAAAACCTGAGATGATCATCATCAAACACAAATTGAAAGAAATCAAAGACATAGCATGCTCAACTCAAGATTCTACAAGAAATATTATCGTTACTTCATGCTCTAATATTTCATTACCCGTAGTAGGAGCAATACCATCAACCCATGCATTATCCAAAATGATTCAAAGAAAAAGATTAAGATTTGAAGCACCACCACCAAATCCTCACACATCGGCAGATCTTATCTTACCAGTTGAATATACAATTACCAATAGAGGGGAAAAGTTTCTTTTTCAGGATAGTAATGATGAGAATCATTTTTTAATATTCACCACCACACAAAATTTGCAATTACTGAAAGAATTTGAAAATTGGTTTAGTGATGGTACATTTAAAACAGTGCCAAGTATTTTTCAACAGTTGTACATGATTGTTGGCTTGAAAAATGATGCAATATTTCCACTCATTTATATTCTTATGAGCAACAAAACAAGAACCACTTATACGCAAATACTTACAAAATTAAAACAAATTCAACCTAATCTAAACCCAAAGACTATGCTTATTGATTTTGAATTAGGTTTCATGGGAGCTATTTCTGAAAATTTTCCAAATGCCACTATTCAGGGATGTTTTTTCCATTTCTCTCAATGCTTGTGGAGGAAAGTTCAAGAAGAAGGTCTACAAACACGTTATAGTGCTAATGAAGTATTTGCACATGAGATCAAGAAACTTGTTGCATTAGCTTTCGTGCCTCAAATAGACGTAATTGATGCATTTGAAACACTTCTGCAATCTCCTTATTATATGGAACATGAGGAGACCTTGCAACCCATAATTGATTATTTTGAAGACACATGGATTGGCAGACTAACCAGAAGAGGCAACAGATGATCGCCCAAGTTTCCAATCACAATGTGGAATTGCTATTTAGCTACTCAAGATGATATTCCCATAACCAATAATACTATTGAGGGATGGCACAGAGGATTTAGTGAATTGCTTCAAGCATCACACAACTCAGTCTGGAAATTCATCAAAGCAGTGAAAAAAGAACATAGTCTCCGAGAGAATAGAATAGAGAAATATATGGCTAGATACACTAGGCAACCAAGCAGGAAAAAATACCGTGAACTCAAAGAAAGAATAAAAAGATTGGTTGATGGTTATGACAGCCATAACATTTTAGATTATATAAGAGGAATTGCTCATAATTTGACACTTTAATTGAAAATTTGAATAATAAAGTTTCTTTAGCAACATATATGTAATTTATAAATTTTGTTTTCCTTTCTCTATATTCTTATGGGGATATTTTGTCCATGGGTTATTTTGACCATGGGTTATTTTGGCTTGGGTTATTATGACCCTGGGTTATTTTGTCCCTGGGTTATTGTGGCCGGGTTATTTTGTCCAGGATTATTTTGATGTGGATCCGAACAAGTCGACTATACAATAGCTATGACCAATAATTAAACATTTGAGCTCGAAGATAATTAAAATAATTCAACTTTATACATCCACTACACATTATTACAACTGAGTTGGCTTTATCAAGAAAATAGACAGAAGATGTCCAACCGGACCTACTCAACCATATAGCCATAAAAACAACTTCATGAGATTCAATAATAATATGTTCCACATGTCTGAAAAACAAATTCATCGATCCACAACCCAAAATGGTGATCCAGTGAAGCTATCAAACCGGATGCCATGTTCTGTCGATAACACCGCCGATAACACACACTTTTCATTTCCTCTGTCGGTGCGACTGAATGCATAACTGTGGACCAAAAAGGTAACTTCAATTTCCATCAATGACAATAATAGAAGCCAAAAAATCACATCCACTTGCATCATATGCCAACAATCTCCCCCTTTGGCATTGATGGCAACACTTAGTGAAAAATGACTAAGTGTCGAGATTAACATACTACAAAATACAATAACATACTGAATACGGTACCACTGCAAAATATTACTGCCCCTAATAATATTAAGACATTTTTCACTACACTCTCTCTCCCCCTTTGACATCAATGACAAAATTTGGGGATACAAAATTATATAGGTATTATCTGAAGACTTACAGCAATTTGAAGATGTCCTCAAAGACCTTTTTCAATTCACTAAGGGTGGAGTCCCAAATACTCTTCAGACTTTCCAAAATGATGATGTGACCACAGAGAAGATAGGATAATGTTTCTATTGCTTCCAGGCTTACCGGATCAGGGGCAGTTACAACACTTTTTGCTTCCTTTAAAGCATTCACCATCATCTCAAATTTTGCACTAATCAGTCCCCTTAAGTCACTTACTCTGCTAATGATTATTTCATTTTCAAACTTTAAATTCTTCATTAGGATCTAGAGGTGAGTTTAACAGATGTTTTGCATACATCTTCAAAATATTTCCATCTACCTCATATCCCATCGGCATGATCCAAACTGATCTAGGATCAACAGCTTCCATGTAGCACTGATCAATATCAATCATGAAGCATATGGAGTCCTTGTACTGTTCTACTACAACTTCAGGTATCCTTTCTCTAGCATGCATTTGTTTTTGAATTTTTTTGAAGTGACCCCATAGAATTGTGTTGCGGGTCTCCCAGTTTCCAAGATTGCATAGTATATCTGAGATCTGTACTGCGACTGGAGTATCATTTCTCCACTAAACTTTACTGAATCCTAGTAATTCGCTTGAGAAGTAAAAATATAGACAGATTAACAGATTTCTGATCTTGAACATATTCTTTTTTATCCTTCTTGATATTCTGCAAATTTTCAAGAAGTTGACCTCTGAGTACTTCGCATAAATCATAGTCTGCATTTTGCTTAGTCATCTCATAGGTTGTATAGATAGCAGTTCTGGATATTGAATTTTCTTGGCTTGAATGATAGATCTTATACCCTATGATCATGGATGCAAATTTAACATCAATTTCGGCAATATCATTTATGGTCATTGCCCTTCTATCCCAATGAGAGCCAGTAGCTTTAGTAACATCATCATTCTTTATGGACTTCAGTACATGGAGTCTACCGGAAGAATTTAAACCTGTTACTACATAGATAGCTTCCTTAGATATTTTGAATGGTATATCTAGCCACATAAATTCATCATGCACTCTACTCAGAATGTATCAAACCCACTCATCCTCCTCAAATATGGGAAACCTTGTGAATTGCACAAATTTCTTGTCTACTAGGGTTTGGAATTCAGGTTTCATAGAGAAATCATCTTGCACTATGTGGTTGGAATATAATTCTTGTAGTTGAGTGCTACCCAAATCCTCAATATTTGCATCCACATATGCCCTAATATCTTTGATGTGCAAAACACCGTACGGTATGAAAGAAAATGCACCTAGAGGTTCAATGTCCACCAATTTGTATGGATACCACTTAAACTTTGGATGCAGCCTATCTTTAACTTCAACCAACAGTGGGGTAGACATGATTGAGAGAACACAAATTTATAGGTTTTTGCTATAAATACATTTTGGAGACGAAATGGAGGTTGATTCGCAAATTCCTTTTCGAGCTTGAATCTCCTTTTCGTTTTAGCAAGGGTTGCCTTAGAGTGCTTCAGACTCCTTTTACTCAAATGCAATGTGACAAATGAGAGTAAGAATAGTTCTTTTATTGTCATCAAACTTAACTTTGTACTTTTGCAATAAATGCTCTTGCCCTAATTCTGTAGGTTTTCAGACTTTTTGTATTCTGGGACAAACAATTTTTGTGCAGACCATCAATAATCCTCGTTGATACCTTAGCTTCATTCCACAGTATCTGCAGAAAAATTGATTTCTTACTGGACTCATCTAAATTCCAGTGCCAGCCATTTGCAAGGGATTTAGAAGATTTTCTTGACAGCTCCCCCTATTGGCAGAGACCTACAATTAGTTTCTAGAGGCATTACCAGAAGAGACTTATAGTGCGGATCCATTTGTGTCTGTAAAGGGTTCTTCCTTACCCATTTCTTTTGCATCTGCTTCTTGATTTCATCTGTAGTGATCTTTCCTTTTCCCTTAACATCCGGTTGCATGTTTTGTTTTACCGAACCTCTTCTGTTCCAACAGAATCTGGAGGTGTGACCAAATTTATTGCAATTGTAACAAACAACATTCCTCTGTCTAATCCAATTGTTCGACTGGTTTTCCTTGATTTGCATTGGTTAGCAACATGTCCAAATCTATTGCATGCATAACATTTGATGTCTCTATGTAAATTATGCATCATAATTCTGCACTCACTTGACTTATGACCATACTTGTAGCAATTAAAGCATTGACTTGAAAATGAAGGTCTAGTTGTGATCATCTTACTCCTACATTGAGAAGCCATATGACCAAAATTTGTTACAAGCATAACAGTAGCCATTAAATCTTTGAGCATTGGGTTGCCTTACCGGATTCCTCCTAGATTCATTCACCTAGTTTCCTTGTATGAATTTTCTTTATCCGAAATTCCTTTGATCAGATCTCCTTTGTCCAAATATGGAGCTTTCTCCTTCTTCATATCCAAGACCTCATTTATCACCATCAGTTCTTTGACCTTTGATCAGTTCATCAAGCTTGGCTGAGCTTGCTTTGAATTTGTCCTTAAACTCATTTGTTGTAGCGAGTTCATCTATGAGATCATCAAGTTGTTTTTCAAGCTCCTTTTCATTATTCTTGGTTTGTTCCAGCTCATCTTCTAGTCAGTTGCATTGTTCAAACTTTTCTCTCAAGGATTGTGCAAGTTTTTCTTCATTTTTCTTTTTCTCCTCTAACTCCTTGGTCATCTTCATCATGATGGATTTTGTCTCACGCTTCAAAGCAACATTTTCTTGGGAAAACATTTCACATTCTTCTATTTTCTCCTTTAGGGCTTGACTAAGTTGTTCATCTTCACCAGTTTTGTTCTTTAGCTTGAGATGACCACATAATTCCTTTCTTTTCTCCCTTGATTCATTAATTTTGTCTTTCAATGACTAGATAAATTTTTCTACATTTTCAAGACTTTCTTGTAGTTCTCAGATCTCAGATTTTGACTGGTCGAGATCATCCAAGGCCACCATGAGTTGTTGTTGCAGACTACTTGTATCCATTGAATATGCTTTCCAAGATCTCCCCAAGCTATTGGGCTTCTTTCAAGGAACAGGCTCTGATACCAATTGTTGGAAACAAGCAACACTAAGAGGGGGGGTGAATCAGTGTTCTGCAAAAATTAATTCTTTTATTCTGATCTTCAATCCACTTAACACATTTAATCAAAATAAATATGCAGAAACAGAAAACAAGAAACCACACAACCATAACACAAGGATTTTTACGTGGAAACCCTGTAAGGGGAAAAACCACGGTGGATGGCCAATCCACAATAAGTTCTGAGTATACTCAAAAGAAGTATTACAAAATGGGAATGCACTTGCATTCAGGCTCACTGCCTAGAGCTCACTACTCAAAATGGGGCTCACTGCCCTTACAAAAGTTTACAATAGATCCAAAATAAAATGAACTGAGATAATAGCATCTACCAATGCTTGATTACCATTCTGGTTTAGCTCTAATGTCGAACTTTTGTCCTGATGACTGATGAAGAACTTCTACTCTGTTCTACTCAAGTTCGCACACAAAATCTTTATGCGCAGGTGAAACTACGCATAATATCACTCAAATTCAACTTAGACATTCGCAACATACACACACACAACTTCTTCATACATCCAAATGATATGACCGGTCATCTAAATACATCCGCTCACAAGGAATCAACTACCACAGGTCGGCTTCAACAAGACTTAATAAAATTTGTAACTAGTTGGCCCAATCAATGGATAATTTCGATGTGGATCCAAAAAATTCAGCTATACAATAGCTATGACCAATAATTAAACATCCAAGCTCGAAGATAATTAAAATAATTCAACTTTATACATCCACTACACATTATTACCATCGAGTCGGCTTTATCAAGCAAATAGACAGAAGATGTCCAACCGGACCTACTCAACCATATAGCCATAAAAACAACTTCACGAGATTCAATAATAATATGTTCCACGTATCTGAAAAACAAATTTATCGATCCACAACCCAAAATTGTGATCCGGTGAAGCTATCAAACTGGATGCCCTGTTCTGTCGATAACATCGCCAATAACACACACTTTTCATTTCCTCTGCCAGTGCGACTGAATGCATAACTGTGGAACAAAAAGGTAACTTTAGTTGCCATCAATGACAACAATAGAAGCCAAAAAATCATGTCCACTTGCATCATATTCCAACACATCATATGCCACATGGGCGAATAATCAAGGCTCACAGGCCTGCTACAAGGGCATTCAACATTATAATTGGCCAAAGCCCTTGAAATGATTAATGATATTCATGACTGTGTGTTTACAAGAGGAGAGAAATACTCTTTATAAAGGAAATTATAAGACAATGTTTCTAAAAAGAAACAATCGTTAACTATAGAAAACTAAAGCTAAAAAGCGGAAAGATGCAGAAACAAACTAAAGCAAATAGGAGTTACTAAAAACTCACTAAGTTAACTAAAAGAAAGCTAACGACTAATAAAGGCTAAGATGACCATTAATATTACATTTAATATTTTAATACCCTCCCTTAATGGTCATTGTATAAACAAAAACTAAGTCTACCCATATTTAGATGGTGCGTTGGTCATCAAAATGCATAGTATGCAGACTCCTTTTGCTTAGTATTCTATGTCGCGTGAGCACTTTGCTAAGACACTTCCTAATTGGACTTCTCATCAGCCATCCACTTTCTACAATATCTTTGTCTATGACCAATCTTTCCACAATAATGGCAAGTAATAGACTTGTTGGAGCCCTCCTTCGAATCGCCTCGTCCTTTTTGCTAAGTGGACTTTCCTTTTCCAATGTCCTTGGTAGTAAATGATTGTTCAACACTAGGAGACTCACTGTTGCTCCCAAGTTGCTTCCTCCACCTATCTTACTACAAAAGTTTGTTTCATAGTTCATCAAACTGCAAGTCAACATTGGTGGATGTAATGTTGAGTGTTTCAATGAAGTGCTCGTGGGAACATGGCAAACATTTCAAAGTGATCACCACCATATCCTCCTCTTCCATCTTACAACCAAAGGCCTCCAATTGATCACAAATATTTTTATTTTCATTGAGTGCTCCTGCAAAGACACTTGGTCATTCATCATAATAGAGAAAGCATATTCTTCAGAAAGAAAGCCCTTCCCTTGTCTGAGGTCTCATGAAGATCTTTCAAATGCTTCCAGATCTCCACAATAGATTTACCATATGGTATTTTTGGTAACATCTCATCGATGACAAATAATTTAAGAAGCATAACTACCTCCCTATTACCTCCATCATACTTGTCATGATCCTTCCCAATAGAAGTGGGACAAACTTATGTACCTAGAACAAGTGCATCCAAACACTGGTACTCAAAGATGGTAAGCATCCTTTGCTTCCACATGTAATTCTTTCCATTGAACCTATGTGTACTTTCCAACATAGCAATGGACAAAGACACCATCCCTCCCATTTTCCAAAGCACAAAAAATGAGGTAACACTTTGAACATCTAGCAAAACACTAGACAATCAGCTGGCACAACTCATGATTTTTCAAAAAAAAGTCTAACAAAGAGGCTCATAAACTATAAGATTTTTTAGAAAAACCTTCGAAAACTTTGAAAAGTAAGATTTTTTTCAGAAAAAAAATCCTCAAAAAACTTGCTAAATTTTTATAGAATTTTTTTTCAAAAACTCTTGTAAAATTATTTTAAGAAAAGATTTCAAAAACTCTTTGCAGAATTTTTATTTGTCAACCAGAAACCCTGTCAAAATTTGGTATAAATTTTTTTAAGCGGCCATGAAATCTCAAAAAATCACCACAAACCAAAAACCCTAGGCAAAAATGAAAAATAGAGGATTTTGCACAAGTTTGTCACCAAACCCTAGTGCTCATAAATCAGAAAAAAAAAATGCCCAGAAAATACCCATGAATTTGAGAAAATTCATCCAAAAAGAAACACAAGTTGCACAACAAATACCAGGGCCGCAAGCCAGAACACTATTGGATGTTGTGGTGTGTTGCTGATATGTGGTTGTCATTGATGTCAATATTATTAACATTGTTGCATTAGAAGTTGTATATGTCGAGGATATTGAGAAAATTGTAATAAGAAGTGCTACAGGTTGACAGTGGTGAAGTGAAGTTCTTTCTATCGGTGTGATCAGTACATTATTTTTCAGAGGTTGTGGACTAAAGGGTTTCTTGTTGATTATATCTAGTCTATCCATGTCAAGTTTCATAGATCCGCGTGAAGATTTGATCAACTTATGGATATTTGTATTCTGACAGTTTTTCTATTACTTCAGTTTGTGTTCATGAATGAAGATCATGTGATTTCAGTAAGTTTAGTTGATGTGGATGCTTCTCTGGTGTTTCATGATATTTGTGGATGTTTCTAGTTCATGCTCTATCTTTGTTGCATGTCTGCATTGATCGTTGTGCTCATGATCCGATATTTTCTCTTGCATGTTCATGTTTTTCATGTTCTTGGCTGACAAGGTGTTGAAGCGTGTTGTGGATCTTCGAGGAGTAATTAATTGAAGTGGTTCATGTTTGAGGATGTTATTTTCGGTCTCCACTATGTTGTGGTTGACCTTGGTTGATTCGCATGATTAATCTTTATTTGATCTGAGCTGATTCTTTGTATTCATTTTATTATTTCTTTGGAACCGACTTATAACAATGTAATTTCTTGTTGCGGATATATAAGAGTGATTGTTTTATCATTTGAAAGTGTGTTGGAGTGTGCAAGTGTGAAGTGTGAGTCCTATGTGTGAATATTGTTCAAAACATTCGAAGGCAGAGCAGAGAGTGAAGAAGAGTGAAGAAGAGTGAAGAAGTTTTCATGTGCTTAACCGAAACTCTAACCAGGCATTAGCAGATGCTATTTTCTCAGTTCAAACTCTGATGGATTTAATCAGAACCTTTTTGTAAGACAGTGTGTCTTCCTTTGTAATTGAGCAATGAGCTCTAGGTAGTGTGCCTAAATGCATGTGCATTCCCCATTCATATTTTCTTATACTTTTAACAGGGTATAATCTTGTGGACTGGCCTCCACCGTGGTTTTTCCCCTAACAGAGTTTCCACATAAAAAAATCTTGGTGTTATGTGTGCTTATAATTTGTTGTTCATTTATGCTTTCATGATTAATGATCAGATCTGAGAATAAGGTTAATAAGTTGAATAAGTTTGAAATTCAGTGAAAACTGATTCACTCCCCCCTCTTAGTTGTCTGCCCTTGAGTTTCCAACAAACACCACAATCAGGGCACAACCCATCAAAAGACAACGCCTAGAAAATTTACAGTTGTGTGGCCCAAAAAACTTAGAATACTCATGTCACAAATGCAGGTTGCGTGGGAGAGACACAAAGCTAGAAAATCGTGATTTTTTTACTCTAAAAACTCGTCATACAAAAAAAAGATGTTGGAAATCTTTAGAAAATCGCATGAAAGGAAGACGTGATTTGTAAAGAATGACGCCCAGACATTAGATACAAAAATGTAGAGCCATCATGGAAGATCATGCACGTGAAATAACACTAGAAAGATGACAAAAATGCACAGAATAAAATTGCGTTGCAATTTTGCTGAAAAAAACCCTCGACGCCAGCAAAGGAAATGTTGCGATTTCAATAGAAGCTCACAAAAGAAACCCACGATATTTGTTCTAAAAAAATGTGAATTTTTTTCAGATACGCGATTCACTTCTCAAAAATCCCTCAAAATATTTCTCAAAAAAATCTTCCTAAAAAAATTCACTAAAAAAAAATTTCAATTTTTTTTATTACAAAAAAAAATTCAATTTTTTTTATTACAAAAAAATCAGCTAAGCAAGTTTGAGCCTGACCTCTGATACCATGAAATGATTAATGATATTCATAATTGTGTGTTTACAAGAGGAGAGAAGTACTCCTTATAAAGGAAATTACAAGACAATGTTTCTAAAAAGAAACAATTGTTAACTATAGAAAACTAAAGCTAAAAAGTGGAAAGATACAGAAACAAACTAAAGCAAATAGGAGTTACTAAAAACTCACTAAGTTAACTAAAAGAAAGCTAACGACTAATAAAGGATAAGATGACCATTAATATTACATTTAATATTTTAATAGGCCTTATTACAATCCCTCAATAGGGCTATGCAAAAATCTCTCTCTAGCTATCACTAACTTAATGAATACCTTCCAAATGATTAGAAATGCTCTTAAATATGATTCTCCAGCTCCAACAAAGCTTTGTGTCAGCCTCAAGGGTTTACAAACCCGATAGATGATCAAATGTGAATGTCAGCCTTAAAACATGAAAGATAATCCTTCGTGAGATGAAATGAATTGTGGATCTCCAAAATAGATCCCATCGGACCCAAGATGATAGTATGATGTCCCATTAAGCTCCACATGCACTGGAATAGGTCCGCACTAAGAAATATGGACTAGGTTGGCCCCAAATGCTCTGATTGAGAATTTTAGTGAAATTATGAGAGCGATAACTTTTTGAAAACAAATGCAAATGATCTAAAATCTGGATGTGATGTGGATGACTTTGTGTAGATGATATATCTTGCTTCAAGAGATGAGAAATGATAATGTGGTGAAATTTGAAATGAAATGTTGAAACTGCTATAGACTAAAATACAAGAAAAGAAGGGTTAGGGAGCCTAGCTCGATTGGATAAAGCATCTTGTTGTAGGCAAGAGGTCACGGGG
Organism: Sequoia sempervirens; assembly: GCA_007258455.2. Lineage (NCBI taxonomy): Eukaryota > Viridiplantae > Streptophyta > Pinopsida > Cupressales > Cupressaceae > Sequoia > Sequoia sempervirens. Next base: position 55,044,102 of record VDFB02353493.1, read on the forward strand.
TCTAGTCTCCCCTGTCCTCATGGTACTGAAGGGCGTGTTGTGCCAGCGTCACTAGTCATGTGAAAAAAATTTACCAGGCGCACTGCAATTTATAGGGGGTTTACCTAATTCCTGCAATCTAAAAAAATGCAAGAAAAAAAATGTTTTTGGTTGATATAGGATTGTTTTACAACTAGGGATTCTCCTACATCACACACATGGGGTTGGAAGAAAAGTGAGTCCTTCACTTTCTAGGGGCGAGAGGAAAACCAAAGTAGTCCACCTCAACCTGAGAGATCCATGATGAATCCTCCACTAGAATGTCTTTTCACTTCACTAAGTATTCCTTGTACTGCTTGTTCCTAGTGCTCCTTCCAGTTCTGGTATCCAAGATTTGCTCTCCTCTAGTGGTTGATGTGGTAACTGTTCATTCAAATCCATTTCATTTCCATTGCTACTTGACTGTTCTTCATGGTACTCATATATGTCGGCAATGTTCAAAATACTTGATATACCCAATGTCTCTAGTAACTCCACTTCATATCTATTTTCAAAATTAAACTTTATGAGAATTTTACATGGTCCAAACTTACTCATCTTCAAATTATTGTATGTACCTACTACAAATTTTTCCTTCCTCAAATGTACCATCACTTCATCTCCAACAGCAAATTCCTCATGTCTCATTTTCTCATCTTCCTTCTCCTTATACTTATTGTTCATGTCTTTCAAATGCTTCTAGACTTGGTTATGTAATGTTTCTGTGAATCCTACAAATTCTTCTACTTCTACACTCCTTTTGGTCTCCATATTGATGTCTCTTAGTTTTGCAAATCCTCTGGGATGTACTCCTATCACAATCTCAAATGGTGTCTTCCCTATACTCCAGTTCACTGAATTATTGTATGCAAATTCTGCTTGTGGTAGAAGTATGTCCCAATTTCCTACATTCTCACCAACCAAACATCTTAAAAGGTTACCAAAACTTCTATTTACTACCTTTGTTTTTCCATTAGTCTGTCAGTGATATGCTAAACTAAACTTCAAGTCTTTCTTCATCTTCTTCCATAATTTCCTCCAAAATTATGCAAGAATTTGGTATCCCTATTTGAAACTATACTCTTAGGTAATCCATACAATCTCACAATCTCCTTGAAAAATAAGTCGACAACATGCACAACATCATTAGTCTTTTTACAAGGAATGAAATGTGTCATTTTAGAAAATCTATCTACTACTACCATTATAGAATCATATCCTCTCTATGTTCTTGGTAATCCTAATATGAAATCCATGCTTATGTCTTCCCAAGGTTTCTCTAGCACTATCAAAGGTCTATACAATCTAGTATTCTAACTGCTCCCTTTTGCAACTTGACAAATTCTGCAATTCTAGACATACTTCCTGACATCCTTATATATCTACGACCAAAAATAGAATTCACCCACTAAAGCTACTTCCTTATCAATCCCAAAATGTTCTACTAGTCCTCCACTATGCTTCTCCTTGATTAGGTTCTCCCTCATGGAACTCCTTGGGATACATAATTGATTTCCTTTAAACAACATATCTTCCTAAAGGAAGTAATCCAACCATTGGCTCTATTTTTTCACTATTGGTTCCTTACATGCTCTCCAAGCTTCAGCAAAATCTGGATCATCCTCATACATGTGCTTCAATTCTTCAAAACCCAATACTTCTACTCTTATCTTTGTCACCAAATTCCTCCTTCTGCTCAATGCATCTACAACTTTATTTGACTTACCACTCCTATGCTTCAACACAAATGTATAACTCTGCAAGAACTCAACCCATCTCATATGTCTCTAATTCAATTTTCCTTGACTGTTCAAATACTACAATGCTTGATGGTTTGTATACAACACAAACTCCTTAGGCAAAAAATAATGTCTCCACTTCTTCAAGGCTTGAATTAAGGCATAGAATTATTGATCATAAAATGAATATCTTCTTCTGGTATCACTCAACTTCTCACTGACTCAACTTCTCGGTGAAATAAGTTATAGGTCTTCCTTCTTGACTTAACATTGCTCCTATTGCATTTCCACTTGCATCACAGTTAACTTGAAATACTTTATCAAAATCAAGTAATACTAACATTGGTTGCTCTGTCACCTTTTGCTTCAACAATTCAAAACTTATTTGTGCTCTGGATGTCCACTTAAAGTCCTTCATATCTCCTCTCATTGCTTCAGTCATAGGTGTACAAATGCTACTAAAGCTTCTATTAAAATTTTGATAGAAACTAGCCAATCCATGGAATGATCTTACTTCTCCAATGTTCACTTGTGTAGGCCAATCAACAATTGCTCTAACCTTTTCAGATTCCATCTTCAATCCTTTAACTGAAATGACAAAACCCAAGTCCACCAACTTTGTCTTCATGAAACTACACTTCTTGACATTAATCAGCAACTTCTCTTCTCTCAATCTCTGCAATACTTGTCTGATGTGCCACAAATGTTCTTCTCTAGTCTTATTGAAAATTAGAATATCGTCCAAGTAAACAATGGAAACTTGCTCAAGAATTTCTTCAGTACCTCATTCATCAACCTCATGAAAGTGCTAGATGCATTGGTCAATCCAAAAGGCATTACTAACCACTTATACAATCCTTCTTTTGTTTTAAATACAGTCTTCCATTCATCTCCTTCTCTGATTTTGATTTGACGGTATCCACTCTTTAGGTCAATCTTTGTGAAATACTTTGCTCCACTCAAACAGTCCATAATATCATCCATCCTTAGCAAAGGAAATCTATACTTGGCAATGATCCTATTGATTTCTCTTGAATTTGTACACATTCTCCACTCTCCATCTTTCTTTGGTGCAAGCACAACAAGTGCCACACATGGGATTAAACTTTCTATAATCAATCCTTTCTTCAACAACTCTTGTATCTATTGGTTCAATTCTACATTCTATGTCAGTGTCATCCTATGTGCTCCCTTGGTTGTCAAACTTGTTCTCGTTATTATATCTATATGATGACTGATACTCTGAATTGGGGGAATTCCATCTGGTACATTCTCTGATATGATATCTTCATACTTTATCAACAATTCTACTACTTCTTCATTCTTTGTGGTAGGGCTCTCTACCTCTAGATTACCACCCTTCTTTGGAATCAATGCAAAACACATATTCTCATGCATCAATCTATCCAAAAATTTCCTTCCATCTACTAAACATAGTGTGGTAGTGCTACAAAATTCACTTTTTTCCTCTTCCTCCAAAGGTATCAACTTAATTCTCTTGCCATTAAAATGTTGGTGTAGTTTTTTTCCTAGTGGGTTAATTTATTTTCCCTTAGTCCTAGGTTTTTCCTACACTTTATTAAGTTTTCCTCGGATAATAAAGTGAGTTTATTACTAGGGGATAAGTGTGTGGTGTCCCCTTCCTTAAAGGGTGGAACCACTTTTCACTTTTGGTGGCATCCTCCACTTTTGGTGGTCCATCTCCACTTTTTGTGGTTGATTCCTATTGGTTGGATTAACCACCTACCTCCTCTCCTATTTTTTATATAAACTCACTACCTAGCTTGTATTTGCATACTCTTGCAATACTCTTGCATCCATTTATTCTATTGCATTGTTGCATACTTTGGCATACAAGCACCTTAATGCATGCAATCATTATTCATGCATATTTGCATTATGTCTTTTCAGCTTGGAAGCCCTTAATGCAATTTTGTCAAATCAACATTGCATAATCTCTTGGAATTTTGGTTTGCATTCTTATGTTTTCCAGTTTATGTAACTTTGATTTTCTCTTAAAAAGTTCCTTGGGTTATTCAATCTATTTCAAATATCTAGCATCAAATTCATAGTATAGGTATTCCTTCTTTAGTCATGAATTCATTTCTTATCATATTTTTATGGTCTTCCTAACAGTAAATGACATGCGTCCAGAAGCATAATATCACACAATACTTCATCCTTATATGATCCTATATGAAATTTCACTAAACATTGCTCATTCACCAATATCTTATTATCATATTGAATCCATGCTATCCTATAGGGATTTGGATTTTTCAATATTTTCAAATTCAACTTGGTTACCACCTCTTACAAAACTAGATTATCAGTGTTACCACTATCAATGATAACTTTACGTACCTTTCCTCTAGACTTACATCTTGTTTTGAACATACTATTCCTTTGTGGTGGTTCCTCAATCACTTCTTCATGCATCAAATCTCTTCTCATCAATAATGATTCGCCTTTCTCAGGTTTCCCAACTGAATTAGGGGATTCAATAGGTTCCTCATCTACATAAGCTTCTCTTTTGGTATGCTCAGTCTTCTCTTTGGTATTTCCTTGATGGCATTCAAATGCTTTATGTCCTTCACCTCCACACTTGAAACAGGTTCCTTTGAATGGTCTCCTCTCAGATCTTCCTTCATCCCTCCAGTATCCATCATTGTGGTATGAATTATGACCTCCTTTATCACTACGATAGAAATTTTTGTCTTCCCTTCCTTTGCGATATGAATTATTGTCTTTCTCTTCGCTCTGGTAGGGCTTTACATCTTTGTTATGATGTACATAGGGTCTTCTTTCTCCTGGTTGTGATCCGCTCCCTTCAAATATTCCTCTTACTCTTCTTTTCCTTTGTTCAACTTCTCCCCCACTTTCAATGCAAATGCTAAGCACTAGTATGTAGATTCATTAAATGCATTAATTAATCATCCTAAGAATCAAGCAATAATTCATTCTAGAGAGCAATAAATAGTGATATATTTTATTTGTTATTTTTCATCTTTTTCAAATTTTTGTGGTTGATAGAGGATAGTTGGCCTCTTGTGACTAATCAACAACCCTTTAGGTTTTTTTGAATGTTGTAAAGTCCCTAAATATTCAAAAAGAGTAGATCAAGAATTTTTCCATCAAGGAAAATTGTAGAACATGACTCCATTAGTTATGAGGACGAGTATAGACTCAATATAGGTCTCTACCTACAATTTCATCCAAAATCTGGGAATTGTTAGAGTAAATAGGTAATCATCTAATAATTAATTAATCATTAATTAATTATTAGGCCCCTTTTACTTTATTCACTTAAGTTAAACTTAGGAGTGCTTTTTATATTATTAGATTGAGTTATATTTAGGTTATGTTGTCTCATAGCATAGGATGAGGACACTTGTCATGATCTAACTTAATCTTCACCTAGTGTTTGATCTACGATTTATTTTTTTACATTTTTATAAGTATTTATTATTCATTGTAATCATTCATTCAAGTTATTCCATCAATACAATTCTCACATTGTTCAACAAATCTATATTTCTTTTTCTCTCTATTGTAACATGTAATTCCTTGCAAGTGATTTTGGGAGTTGTGGGGTTCACCATCAACTCCAACATGGTATCAGAGCATTAGGTCTACAAATTATTGTCCAAATTTGTAGAGATCCGATATTAAGAGAAAATTTGGTTCATCCTATAGCAAAAACAACCATCACCTTTGAGTCCAAAATGATCAAAAACCCTAACATCACCTATCCAAATGCAAAAGTTAGAGCAGTTGAAAAAATTAGGGGCTAGGGAATCTCATCTAGCAATTTGTATGGTCATACGAACCCTAACTGTCATTAATACTACTCATAGATCTAGTATGATTTTTGGGTTATGATAGATTGAGCTATATTTTTCTAAAGTTTTTTATAGAATTTATTAAATCAAAAAATTAAAAGTAGACATGCTAGGGTATAAATCTTACCCTACGTATTGCAACAAGGTGTACTATAGGCGACTCTATCCACCATAGGTGGCTATCCATGTCAATCAACTCCCTTTGACATAAATCTAGTGGTGATAATACTCGTTGGCCCCTCAAATCATCCCAACATTATCCCCTCATTGATCAACATAACCTTGCCCGATCACACATACTATCAATCTACTCCCGATAGCCTGAGGAATATTCCAGGAACAAGAGGAATCTTTTGATAATTGGGTGTACAATGATGATGATGATGAATATTTGAGGTCCTAAATAGAATATACCATGGTGTGGTAGAATATTCCATTGATTTTGAATATTTCATCAACCTTTGTGCCCCACGGAGAATATTTCGATCCTTGCTCTACATATTCTAATGACTTATAGAAGCTGACATTTTTTTACCAATCCTAAAGAATATTTTAGTGACCTGAGAATATTTTGGAAATGGAATTTGATGACATCATCATTACGATATGTGACATTAGCAGTGTACCCCTAGCAGGTCGTGCCTCCAAGCCCTAATTTTCTATAAGCGAGTTTTCCTTTTCTTTTTGGCATAACTTGGACATACGGTGTCACTTTTTTGCAAATAAGATATCATCGAAAATTTGGTTCCACATACTTTCTATTGGTGTAGGTATCATCATCATATTTTTTTATTGGTACAATTTATCTTGTTGAATCAAACCATCAGTTTTTACTTTCGTGCTGATAAATTTTCACTTGTATCTTCAATTTTTGTAATTCTTGCAACACTAGAAAAGTATTTAAGAGATCTTCAAGTATATTCATGCAATTTTTCTAGAATCTACCCCAATTATATTTTATTTTTATTTTTTATTTCACATTCAAGTCAATTACTTGGACATATTGGTACTTGGGAATGTTTTGTTTGAATGAGATGGCTTCATTTGATCTGCTTTGCATGCATTGAGATTAGTTGGTCTCTGATTTAATAATTTGAGGAGGTATCATGGATTTTTTGTTCATCCTTATGTGGTCATCCTAGATGAGAATAATTATGGGTCTTGGTAAAATGGTATCCTTACAAATCTTAGGTGGCTTAATCTTTTTCCTTATCTATGTAGACTCATACTTGAACAAGACACACCAAGGAGTAGATCAACTTGGGGTAATATTGTTTACCATGTCATAGGTTTGATTTGTTCTAGTGTTAATCCTGACATTATGTGCTGTATCATACATTGATTTTCCCCACACACTTTGGAATAGACTTTAGGAGATCCATGGAGACCCTCATATCTCTTCATTGTTGAGGATCTTGTTGTATATTTTCTCATTCCCCTTGATGATGCATATTTTATACCCTTTAATGATGATACTTTAGAGAAGCCTGAGTATATCACAAATATTGCATGTTTTGATGGTTTAGAGGCTTGTCTCCTTATTCCTACTAATCATATTAACACCCAATCCCCTTCTTATGTTGTTCTTGATCTCCTTCCAGTCCCTATTGATTTAGTGCAGTAGGACATTCATCCTCTTCTAGAAACAACGACTTTGATACATATCTTGCAAAAATATAATCCTTATTTATGGAGTCCTAGATTGCAAATTTGAAGGATTATTTTGAGGATATTCATCTCCTCTTTCATGATAGTCACATCATTTTTGTAGGGCCATCATATTATTGGATCTTGTTTTATATTATTGTTTATAGATTCTAGATTGGCATCATCTTATTCTGACATATGGACATTTGATCAATTTTTACAAGCATACATCATTTGGATTTTGATTCCCTATTCATCCAACTTATAGGATGAATTCTCCAATCACCATAGATCTATTTCTTCCTAAGGGGATCATGAATTTTTTTTGCAAGCAATGGATCATATTTTGTCTTCAAGCTTTCATCATTGACATAGGACCTCTTTCTTTTGTTGGAAAAACAAGGACAAACAACTGAGAGGGGAGGGTGAATCAGTTGTCACATAATATTTTAAACTTTTCAATCTTTACTTAACTTAATCTCAGATCCAATGAATGAATAATGAACCATTAACAATCAACACATCAGAAACACAGAGAAGACGAAGATTTTTACATGGAAACCCAGTTAGGGGAAAAACCACGATGGAGGTTAGTCGTCAATATTATACCCTTTTAAAAGTATAAGAATAATGGGAATGCACATGCATTCAGGCACACTGCCTAGAGCTCACTACTCAAATACAAAAGAGGACTCACTATCCAAAGAAAGGTTTGGATTAAAACCATCCAAATTGTGAACTGATAAAATAGCTTCTACACAAGCCTGATTACAGTTTCAGTTAAGCACAGAAAAACCTTCTTCACTCTCCGCTCAAACTTCTTCACACTCTTCGCTCAAACTTCTTCACACTCTGCTCAAACTTCCTCACACTTTTCTCAGCAATCGAATTATATTCGCGCATACACACACAGGAGCACATCGAGCATTCTGAGCATACATAGAACTCTCTACACCAATGAAACAATCACTCTTATATATCTGCAACATGAGATTACATCAACAACTTAGTTGGCCAGAAATATAGAACACATTTTGAATGTCGGCCCAAATTTACAAATAAATTTGCAATGTGAATCCACCAAGGTTAGCCACAACATAGTGGAGACCCAAATTAACAACTCCCAACACAAAAAGACTTTAATTAATTTCACCTTGAAGATCCACAGCACACTACAACCATCATGTTGGCCAAAAACATGAAAAACTGAATATACAAAAAAAAAAAATTGATCACAAGCACACCAATCAATGTGGGCATACCATAAAGATAGAGCACGATCTAGAAGCATCCACAAGCACCAAGAAACAACAGAGAAGCATTCGTAGCAACAAAAACACACAAACTTCATTCTAGAACACTGACATAACCCACAGAAATACTGTCAGAACACAATAGTTCACAACACGATCAGATCTTCACGCGGACCTTTGAAACTTTCAGAGGATGTGTTGGAGCCTAAAATTTCGTGCAAATTTTGGGCTCCCATGATGAAAAAATAGGATTTCAACACTCAGAAACACAATTAAAATCTGCTAAAATGGTCATCTTTGGAAGGCAATATTAAGTGACTAGGGGAGTTTCAAAGTAAAATGATTAGCACCTTTGATTCTCTATACCAAAGTCTACCTCCATGCTAATTTTCAGGGCATTTGGACATCATTTGATATTTTTGAAAAGCCAAAACCAAATGAATTTTACACAGTTTGACAGGTGCAATTTTTCAAAAAATGTTGAATGGGAAACTTTGAGCGTTAACAGTTTTTAGTCTGGATCATTTTGTGCCAAATCATCTAGTAAACATACTCCTCTATCATAGGTCAACATACTGATAAAATTTTGTGGCTCCAAGAGAAATTCTAATTAGTTTTCTGAAGTAATTTTGGAGGCAACTTGATCTATCTTTATCACAATGTAAAGAAAAGATCTTTCAAAGAAATAAAATGTTTGGATTGGATAGAGTCAACAATTGGAGCTAATGGCATTTATCAATTCTCTGAGTTCCATTTGCTAACATATTCAGGATAGTGGACATAGAGGAAATGTTCATTTTGAGGCATAGATGAAGGTATGCTACTGAGCCTTTTAGTGATGATTTTGATATAGATAGGATGAATGTGCATGTGCCATAGTCCCATGGAACAAGAATGGAAGTGATTTAAGAATTTAAAAGAGAGAGGGGAAACAAATTAGAGATGCATTCCACTGTAGCCACCATATAATGCTTCAATAGAATGATGAAGGGCACCTATCCTACTCATGGTTTTAGTTCAATATGAAGGATTTGCATTTAATGTAAAAGGATTAGTCTATCTTGAGATACTGCAAAACTGAATTATGTAGCATAAGGAAGATGTGAATATATGACAGTAAAGTTACAGATATAGTCCTAGGAGTATGACACATAGAAGGGAACCAAGAGAAGAAATCAAGTCAAAATTTATTTTTCAAAATAAAGCCCTAATTTGCAGATTTGGGTGAGCGGGGATACTGTGATAGTCTTAAGTTTATCATGTGTGTAAATCCTAAAAGGAAAAATTGATGGGGATCATAAGAACAATTTGATGGTCATCAAGGGTACATCACTATACTCACTGCACCTGTGATCAAAAGTTAAATAAATTGAGTTTATGAAGCACAGGCAATGAAGTGAAAGATAACACAAAATTTCAGAGCTGAATGTTGCTAGATTGACTAATTATGTTGATATCCTTGATCAAGAGCTCTGGATCCCATAGGAAAGCACACATTTTGAAAGGGTGACTATTTTGTTGATTAATCAAAACCAGATACATTCTATTAAGTTTTCTTTGTGGTCATGTTCCTACGAAAATAGCCCTGATTATTTTGATATGAGGAAGAGGAGTATAGTGTAGATAGAAAAGAATCAAGACCATGGAAAGAAGTTGCACCCTGAATACAAAATGAGAAGGAGCGAGCAAAAACACTGGAGTGACAAGTCCCAGGGTTCTAGCAAGGCGCTTCAAAGAGGAAGACATCAGATAAAATATTTTTCAACCAAGGCCAACAAAAGGATACTCCTGCACTGAAAAAACATTAGTATGTATTGGCAAACCCCAAAAGAGGTAATTGTCTGAAAATACAATGCGAATAAGGTAAGGCTCAGATACTTAAATCCTTGCATCATCTACTCATATTGACTAAAGATCCACGGGATATTTGAGGACCGATCCTTTGGCATTCTCATTAAGAATGCATTTGAATGCAGATATAACTGATTTTATCAAGCAAGGACGAAGGCACTGACATACAGAATAAACTCTCAATGTTTGTGAATAATAGAAAGGAAGCAAGTCCTGTGTTTAGCATTTTACAACATGCATCGGAATGTTTCAGAGCGCCCGCTAGGCAATTCAAGATATAACTGCCATGGATATATTATTCAATGTAGTGTTTTGCCACTTCTCTTCCAAAATTGTATCTCTCCTGGGTAACCAATGATTGATGTAGAAGGATACTAATGCCCTAGAATCTCTTACTATTGTTGCCTGAGGTGATGATGATAGGCTGAGGGTCTGCATTCTCATGAAGCGGTGGAACCGCGGATTATTCCAAATTGGCCCTTGGTGTTTGCAAACAAAGATCTTCATTCAATGGTGTTATTTGTAAAAGGGGGTCTATGAGAACAAATATGGGTAACCCTAAACATTCCTCGAGTTACCACCAGAGCCAGAGGAAAACCTTAATATCATTATGCCACAGAATGAATTCATCAGAGAAAGAAGTATTATCAGAGGCAAAAAGAATCCCAAATGGATCAACGAGAGAATGGTGATCAGAGTAAATCTTTCAAGTCTTTCCAACTGAATAGGCCTCATCGATGAGGGGTATCAGGAGAGTTTCATCGACAACTAAAAGATGGAGCTTCATTGGCAAGACAATTTAATATCGGTGGAAGTATAAAAGGTCTCATCAAGTCACACCGATGACCCAACAAGGAATTTTTCATCGGTGAAAGAAGTAAGATCGGTGGGAAAAAATATTTCTTCTCGATGCTTGAGGTCACCCCGAAATATAATTACATATGGTCATAATGCGGACAAAGGGTTAAATAAAATAAGAATGTGGAAGAGATATTATTGTTTCAAAGCATTGAAATAAATGAGCAAGATAGAAGTATTATATTGTGTGAAGTAAAGTTGGAAATATTTTCACCAAGGGCAAGGTAATTATTTTACCTAGAAGAATATTTTTACGATGGAGAGTAAATCTTTTCACGGAGGAAATTAAAAATTAAAGCTTTGATGGAAATGATTTTTACTCAAGGAGTATTTAACTCTAAATAAGGATGAACAAATTAAATACAAAGTAAAAATAATTTCTTCAAGAGGGAAAAACATTTTCACCAATGAGGTTAAAGAATAGGAGATTATTTATCCAAAGAGTATATTATTCAATTGGGAAAAATTGCAAGCAGAGAAGCGTACTGAATAAACAAGATTAATTTTCACTAGAAGGTTGTTAATTTTACCCAAAGAATGTATTGAAGATATGTACAGTGAAAAAGTGGATGTGAATTTTTCCAGCAAAGGGATTAAAGATTAATGAAGATTTTAAATGTTTTGCAAAGTGACGATTATTTTTCACGGGGAACAAAGATAACGAAGATTAAAATATTTAATTTGTTGGAGGAAAATAATTAAATATTTTGTTAAACAAGAAGAATAATGAAGCACTGCAGTGGAAGAGATATGAAAGATTGTAACCCTAAAAAGGCAATGTATATATGCAAAGTGAAATTGTATCAAAAGAGGATCATTAGATTTAGGAGAAATAAGCAATAGGTTAAATAGTTGGTAGTTTGAACAGTTGTTGAAACAAAACAAAATGATATGTAATGTAAAATATTTTAAAATTATATAATGGAGAAGAATATATTTATCTGGTGATCCAATTATGGTGTCAATTGTTTGTCGAATCTATTGAAAACATTATATGGTTGTCTCCAAGGTTGTCATTTCCTAATTATTTAAATTGAAATATCAAGGATATTCTTCAATTTATCAAAGCACACTTTTTGTTCTTGTGTGGTTCAATTAACTAGTTCCTGCAAGACAGGATTAAATCCTTTTGATTAATCACAGTAATTTGGGAAAGGACATTTGGATCATTAAGAAGAACTTGATAATTATACTCTTGCACGTTTACACAAGCTGTAAACAGTCACAAGTGCCAAGCAATTTGAATTATAGCCATTAAGCAAGTCACCCACTATACAAATCTTGACTCCATTAGCTCAATAGAAGTAGGCACTGGTCACACCTTTCACATTTTAGAATCTCAAAAAATCTTATTAAAACATCCATATTTCAATTTCAATACTAGGAGTAGGAATAGTTAGCAAACTTTCATCTATTACACTTTGTGCCACCGTAATAGATCCATCAATTCAATCAAGTCATACAACTTTAAGTCTACTTCATTCATATAGGTATACCTGCCTAGGTCTGGCAACACCTGAAGAGAAGAAGGTTCAAATCATTTGGCCTTGTTTGTTACCCTAAAACGTATCAAGAGATTGGAAACCTCTTGAGGCATTTCGCCTACATTTTTGAGAGCTACCAAATTGGCGACTCTACTGGGGACAAACATCAAAAAATTAGGGTCTAGCCTTTCCATTTAAAGAGTCAATATAAATTTCACATTGGAGTGAGGAGATTCCGCTGGGGAAAATTAAAAATAATTCCAAAAGAATCATTTTCCTACTTTTTGAAAAGTAGGTGGCGACTTTCGTAAAAGTTGATAGATAATGCATAGATGTTGTGGTACAAATAGCATTTTGTCAAGATGTCAAAAGAAGAAAGAAGGCAGCAGTTAATAAGAGAGATCAAATAATTGAGAAAACAACAGCTACAATTGGACAAAGAAACACTACAATTGGACCAACAATTGCTACAATTGAGAAACAAGTGTGTTCCAGATGCATCACAAAATATACCATTTCACAATAAGAATGAATATACAAATGCAAACAGGCATTGGACCCCTCAAGCACCTCATAATACAATTGGGAATCTTCACAATAAAGGTAATGCATATTATTCACAACAAGATATTTATGCATCACAGGCTTCAAAACAAATAAATGCCTATCTAGTCCCTCCTAGACAAAGATTGGTAAGCTATCAAGATTATCAATATAATCAATGTCAAGTGCAACGCAATCCCAGCCCATGTGAAGGTATCAATCAAAACCTGCAGCAAAACGTATATCTGGATCAACAATTTGAGGAGGAAGAAGATGAGTATGTACATACTGAAAGCCAAGACTCCATCAAAAAATAAAAATGTGGAATTTACCCCTTTGATGCATTTCTTGACATAAGGAGATATGAAGGAGAAGATGAAATCTCTCTATACAATAGGATGATAAATATTTGTATGCAATTACCTTCTAATTGTAAGCCTACAAGACCCTTTTTTGTTGCACAGTTCATAAGAGTTTGGAAACCTGAATCAATTCATTGGCCAAAGTCATCAAAACAGCATGCCTTTGATCAAGTGAATAAATTTATCGATGTCATGCAGAGGACAAGGTATGAGGACACTATCAATGTTGAATCCAAGAGTTGTATTACTGATGAGTATAGAGAAATTGATCAAACAATGTAGCCAATAGAAGATGAGACATGTGCAAATCAAAATGATTCCTATGATAGCCTGCATGAGGAAGACGAAGATATAGAAATTCTCTCTTGCATAACAGATTGTGACAGTGCATGTTATGAGGGATCTAATGAATATTTAGATTCTGAAGATGAACCTATGGATTTTAATTTACAACAAGGTGATTCTTGCAGTTCTGGTGACGATCGAGAAGAAGAAACAATGGAAAATGTGGATCCATTTGACAATGAGCAAACAATACCTCCAACTACAGATGGGAACCATGAAGAGGAAGAACACTTGAAAATGGTTCTCAATTTTTTTCAAATCCATTATATGATGAGAAGATAGAAGAAGATCAGATGAGATTTTTCCAAGGTATGCCAGAAAACCAATTTTATGTGTTTTCAAATCCACTTTATGTTGAAGATGAAGTGTTTTTTGATAATCAAAATGATGTACCAATTTATGAGACAATTGAATGTGAGATCAAAGCACTTGAATTGCCACTTTTTGATGACGAATACAACAACAATGATGTGGATATCGAGGCATGTTCACTCAATAGTGAACAAATTTTAGATTTACTGGCAGCAGAGTATAAAAAATATACACATCAAGATTCAGAAAATTCATCTCCAACATTAATTGATTCAAATATACATGATGATGGTTGTGTGGATCAAAATTTTGTGTCACTGCCAATTAGTGATATGGAGGAAGTAAAAAATATTGCAAATCTGGTTGTTTCAAAAAATGTTGATGTGGAAGAATTTTCAGATTTACAAGAATGGCATTCTGATGGTAAATTTTTAATACAACTGGGAGATCATTCAGTAATGCATAATAGTGAGCAGAATAATGAGAAATGTTGCATTAAATATGCATGCAGATTGTATGGTAAAGATGACGGAAATTTATTTCATAATGATGAATAATATGACTTGCAGAGTGGTGAAAGGAATTTGGGTCAAGCTGAACACAATGATCTTCTGGAAGTTTTCAATAACAGTAACAGGGTTGGTTGCATGAATGTCCTTGAAAAGGATTTGATGAAAGTATATCAAAGCAAGGTGTTTGATAGGGGAAAATAGGGGAAATTCTTTTGGTGGCCTTGTGCCATCATCCAAGGTGTGGTTTTTCAAAAAACCATATTAGTTCATGACAGAAAAGAATTTGAATATGTTGTTCAACAAATAAAACTTTTGGTCTGCTCTACCAGAGGTCTGAATTCTTGCTATACCCACAAGGGGCATACATCCCTAGATGGAGCCACTGTTGGAGCCTAAAATTTTGTGCAAATTTTGGGCTCCCATGATGAAAAAACAGGATTTCAACACTCAGAAACATAGTTAAAATCTACTAAAATGGTCATCTTTGGAAGGCAATATTAAGTGACTAGGGAGTTTCAAAGTAAAATGATTGGTGCCTTCGATTCTCTACACCAAATTCTACCTCCATGCTAATTTTTAGGGCGTTTGGATATCATTGGATATTTTTGAAAAGCCAAAACCAAATGAATTTTGCACAATTTGATAGGTGCAATTTTTCAAAAAATGATGAATGGGTAAATTTGAGCATTAACAGTTTTTAGTCTGGATCATTTTGTGCCAAATCATCTGGTAAACATACTCCTCTATCATAGGTCAACATACTAATAAAATTTTGTGGCTCCAGGAGAAATTCTGATCAGTTTTCTGAAGTAATTTTGGAGGCAACTTGATCTATCTTTATCACAGTGTAAAGAAAAGATATTTCAGAGAAACAAAATTTTTGGATTGGATAGAGTCAACAACTGGAACTAATGGCATTTATCAATTCTCTGAGTTCCATTTGCTAACATATGCAGGATAGTGGACATAGAGGAAATGTTCATTTTGAGGCATAGAATGAAGGTATGCTACTGAGCCTTTTAGTGATGATTTTGATATAGATAGGATGAATGTGCATGTGTCATAGTCCCACAGAACAAGAATGGAATTGATTTAAGAATTTAAAAGAGAGAGGGGAAACAAATTAGAGATGCATTCCACTGTGGCCACCATATAATGCTTCCACATACAAGCTCTGAACCACATATCTACACATCTGACTACTCCACCTAAACCACATATCTGCACATCTGATTACTCCCCTTGAGTAACAACCACATAAACATCAATTCGGATCATAATATGATCATGAAATGCATGGATTGATGCAAATTAATGCATCCTAGTTCATATTAGGAGGGGTAATCACCCCTAGCATCCCTCTGAGATACTTAAAAGTATCCTTCGGCAGTGGCTTAGTGAAAATATTTGCAATCTGCTCTTTGGCAGGCACATACTCCAGTCTGACTTCTTTCTCACCTACTTTTTCCCTCAAGAAGTGAAGCTTGATTGATATATGCTTGGTCTTAGACTGTAGCACCAGATTATTTGATATGTTTATTGCACTTGAGTTGTCACAGTATATGGCAATAGGTTCATCGTATACTACTTTGATATCTTTTAGCATCTTTTTCATCCACATCACTTGAGTACAGTTGTTTGCAGTAGCAATATACTCTACCTCAGTAGTAGATAGAGAAATGGAATTCTTCTTTTTACTCAACCAAGACACGAGCTTCTTCCCTAAGAAGAAGGCACCACCACTAGTACTTTTCATTTCATCTACATCTCCTGCCCAATCTACATCAGTATATGCATTCAAAGTAAGATCATCATCCTTAGGATACCAAAGCCCAAAGTCAATTGTTCATTTCAAATACCTAAAAATTCTCTTGACAGTAGTCACATGAGATTCTTTTAGATCGGCCTAAAATCTAGCAACCATACACACAACATTCATAATGTCTAGTTTGGTTTGAGTTAAGTAGAGAAATCCACCAATCATTGATTTGTACCTTGTTTGATTTTCCTTAGGAGAATCATCATTCTAAGTTAATTTGTATCCAATTACCATGGGAGTACCAACAGGTTTTAAGTCTTCCATACCAAACTTCTTCAGCAACTCTCTCACATATTTGGACTGAGATATGAAGATCCCCTTGTCTAACTAAGTAACTTGTAGTCCCAGAAAGAATTTCATCTCTCCAATCATACTCATCTCAAATTCATTCTTCATTTCATCAGCAAAATTCATACATAAATTATCATCTCCTCCAAAAATAATGTCATCAACAAAGACCTCAATAATCAACTCTTTGTCAAGATCCATCTTGAAATATAAGTTGTTGTCAGCAATACCTTTATTGAATCCAAACTTAAGTAAATATTTGTCTAGTCTAGCATACCAGGCTCTAGGGGCTTGCTTGAGTCCATATAGAGCTTTCTTCAATCAGTAGACCATGTTTTCCTTGTCAGTCAGTTGAAATCCATTTGGCTGCTCAATGTAAACCTCTTCTTCTAGCTCACCATTCAGAAAAGAAGACTTTACATCCATTTGATAGACTTTATAGTTCTTATATGCAACATAAGCAAGAAATAACCTTACATCTTCAATTCTAGAAAAAGGGGCAAAGGTTTCTTCAAAATCAATACCTTCCATTTGTGAATACCCTTTACATACCATCTTGCTTTATTTCGGACTACTTCACCTTGTTCATTCAACTTATTCCAAAAAACCCATTTAGTGCCAATCACATTTTTGTCTTTAGGTCTAGGAACAAGTACCCATTTATTATTCTTTTCAATTTGCATTAACTCTTCCTTCATAGCTTCCATCCAATGTTCATCATTGCAAGCTTCATTGACATCTTTAGGTTCAATCTTGGACATCAGGCAAAACTCTTTTGCAATCTTTCTTCTAGTTTTCACACCTTTATTTTTGTCTCCTATAATTTGAGTTTCAGAGTGATTTAGCTTTACATACCTCAGAGTTTTAGGTTTCTCTAGAACTTCTAATTCTTCTGATCTTTCTTCTACACTTGCACTTGTCTCTGCTTCCTAACTACCTTGATTTACCAGAACACATGGAACATATGGCACAATTTGAATTTGATTCTATGTCTGAGCATTCTTCCCTTTGTTTGTATTGTTTTCATCTAAATCATATCCACAATATCTGAATGATTTAGCAGAATCCTGATCAACTCTGACATTTGCACCCTCAACCATTTTCCTCAATCTTTTGTTATAGCATTGGTAGGCCTTTCTTCTAGTAGAGTATCCTAGAAAGATTCCTTCATCACTTCTTGAATCAAACTTGCCTATATCATCATCTCTCTTGATGTAGCATTTACTTCCAAAGATCTTGAAGTATTTAACAATAGGCTTATAACCAAACCATAATTCAAAAGGAGTCTTACCAGAATTACCATTTACATTTACCTAGTTCAAAGTGTACACAACAATGCTTACAACTTCACTCCAATAGATATGAGGCACATTTCCTTCAATCATCATTGTTCTAGCAGCATCCAAAACTATTATGTTCTTCCTCTCTACAACTCCATTCTGTTGAGGGGTTCAAGGAGTAGATAACTGTCTTCTGATTCCATGTTCTTCACAGAAAGAATTAAACTCCCTGGATGTGAACTCACCACCTCTGTCTGATCTTAAGCATTTGATTTTCAGACCCTTTTCATTCTCTTCCATAGCTTTGAAATTTTTAAACTTTTCTAATGCTTCACATTTTTCCTTTAAGAAAGCAACCCATATCATCCTAGAGTAATCATCAATAATCAGCATAAAGTACCTTTCACCATGGAGACTTTTGACTCTGGAGGGACCACATAGATCAGTATGTATCAACTCCAATAATCCAATTATGTTGTTTACTTGAAAAGAAACTCTAGCCTGTTTTCCCATCTAACACTCCTTGCAAATTGTGCTAGCAGGCTTTACTAGCTTAGGTAGATCTCTTACTGCTTGAGTGGAACTTATTTTGATTATGTTATCAAAATTCACATGACACAATCTTTTATGCCATAACCAACTTTCATCTACTTGAGCAATTAAACAACTTTCACTAGTAGCATTCAAGTGAAAGATATTACCTTTTGTCTATTTACTTGAAGCAATTACATTTCCAGAGCTTCCATATATCCTACATCTTCCATCTTTGAACTGAAGATCATAACCCTTGTCCACCATCTACCCAACACTCAACAGGTTGTGCTTTAATCCTTCAACATAAAGAACATCATCAGTGTTATGCTTACCACCAAGACAAATAGATCCTCTGCCACGAATCACACAAGCATTGTTATCACCAAATCTCACAACCCCACCATCATACTTCTCTAGACTTACAAATTTTCTTTTGTCACCAGTCATATCATGTGAGCATCCACTGTCAATAACCCACTCATCATTTTCTTCAATTCAGGTTGCAAGAGCTTTCTCAACTTTAGCAAATTTAGTAGCCTCGGGACTATTTTCCTTGATAGCAATGAAAACCCAATCATCTTCATTTCCATTCTCTTTTTCAAACTCATCATCAGTCACTCCTTCTTCAACAAAATAACATTTCTTTTGAATTTTTTGTTTGTAAGGCTTGGATCTAGGGACTCTTTCAAGACACCTTGATGCAAAATGACCTATTTTACTGCAAGAAAAAAATTTGATAGGTAGCTTTCCTTTATACTTACCTTGTCCTCTACCTTCTTTCTTCACAATTAGTGCTTCCAGCTCTTCTACTTCTCTTTCTTCATCTTCAAGCTGCTTCATTTCTTCCTCATACTTGAATGTCTTCCTAGAACTTTCTCCAAGATCATATCTTTGCTTGTTTCTTCCAGATATAGTAGTCTTAAATGCAATTTCAGTCTTAGGAACAGAATCACCAAATTTGCTCAACTCAAAGGAAGCAAGTTTACCAATCAATGTGTCCCTTGTCACATTCGTCAATGATCTGGTTTCTTCAATAGCATGAGCCTTTGCTTTGTAGGAGGGAGGCAATGATCTGAGCACCTTGGCCACAATTTCTTCCTCTTCCAGAATACCACCAGCACATCTAATACCCATCACTAGTTCATTTACTTTTTGCATAAAAGAAGAAATATTCTCATCTTCATCTATCTTCAGATTTTCATACTTGCCTTTCAAACTCTATAGCTTAGCCATCTTCACATGTACATCTCCTTCATACAAAGTTTCCAGCTTCTTCCACATCTCATGAGTTGTCTTCATACCTAACACATTTGTCATTTCTGAATCTGTTAGAGCACTCAACAAAGCTTCCATAGCCTGGACATTATTCTCAGCTTCTTTGATCTCATCAGTAATGGAGGGACCGTCACAGGAATAACATATATGTTCTTTGTAATTTTCTAGAAAGGTTCACCAATACACTTCAAATGACACTCCATCCTAGCTTTCCACAGTGAGTAGTTTGTTCCATCAAATCTAGGACTGTCCTTCTTTTATGATGTCATCCCAGATCACCTCAAGCTTTTAAACTTTCTTCAAAGGAACCAAATTTGATACCAATTGTTGGCAAAACAAGGGCAGACAACTAAGAGGGGGGAGGTGAATCAGTTGTCACAAAATATTTTAAGCTTTTCAATCTTTACGTAACTTAATCTCAGATCTGATGAATGAATAATGAACCATTAACAATCAACACATTAGAAACATATAGAACACCAAGATTTTTACGTGGAAACCCAGTTATGGGAAAAACCATGGTGGATGTTAGTCCACAATATTATACTTTGTTAAAAAGTATAAGAATAATGGGAATGCACATGCATTTAGGCACACTGCCTAGAGCTCACTTCTCAAATACAAAAGAGGACTCATTGTCCAAAGAAAGGTTTGGATTAAAACCATCCAAATTGTGAACTGAGAAAATAGCTTCTACACAAGCCTGATTACAGTTCCAGTCAAGCACAGAAAAACCTTCTTCACTCTTCACTCAAACTTCTTCACACTCTGCTTAGTAATCAAATGATATTCGCAAATACACACACAGGAGCACACATAGCACTCTCTACACTGATGAAACAATCCCTCTTATATATCCGCAGCATGAGATTACATCACAACTTAGTCGGCTAGAAATATAAACACATTTTCAACAAATTTTGAGCATACATAGCACTCTCGGCAACATGAGATTACATCAACAACTTAGTCGGCCAGAAATATAAAACACATTTTCAATGTCGTCCCAAATTTTGCGAATCCACCAAGGTTGTCCACAACATAGTGGAGACCCAAATTAACAACTCCAACACAAAAATACTTTAATTAATTTCACCTCAAAGATCCACAGCACGATACAACCATCATGTCGGCCAAGAACAAGAAAAACTGAATATAGAGAAAAGAAAAGAAAAAAACTTCAACCACGAGCACATCGGTCAATGTGGATGTACCACAAAGATAGAGCACGATCTAGAAGCATCCACGAGCACCAAGAAACAAAAGAGAAGCATCTGCAACAACAGAAACAGACAAACTTCATTCTGAAATACTGGCATAACCCACATAAATATTGTCAGAACACAACAGTTCACAACACGGTCAGATCTTCATGCAGACCTCTGAAACTTCCAGAGGATGGACTAGATACACTCAATAGAAAACCCTTTAATCCACAGCAATTTATCTTCAACGTACAGAACAAGACACCCTCATGACCTTCACAGTTCCACAGGGAACCAGTAACTCTTCTTTTAACATTTTTCTCAATATCCTCAACATAAACAACCTTCAATACACCAAATGCTAATAGTGTTGACATCAATGACAACCACATATCAGCAACACATCCACAGCATCCAACATCTTTATGGGGAGATTCATATTATCATATTCTCTCTCCTATTGGGGGGACATTCATTGTACTTATATGACATAAGCAATCCTTGGAGATTAATATTGATTCCTCCTATCCTTCTTTCACTAGTGAATTTATTTCATTTTTTTCTTTTGGAGAGGAGTTTTTCCCACGTGGTTTTCTCATTTTCTTCAATTATGAGAGATTTCATTTGTTTGTATATGGGTACCTCATCAAGCCTTGTAACTAGGACCCATTATGCATCCATCATTGCATTCATCATTAGGTTTTTATCTTCTCCTTAAGTTAATCTTAAGGGGGGGTGTTGGAGTAAATCGATAATCACCTAATAATTAATTATTAGGCCCATTTTGCTTTATTCACTTAAGTTAAAATTAGGAGTGTTTTGTATATTACTAGATTGAGCTATATTTAAGTCATGTTGTCTCAAATCATAAGATGAGGACACTTGTCATGATCTAACTTAATCCTCACCTAGGGTTTGATCTAGGAATTTTTTTCTTTTTCATAAGGATTCCTCATTCATTTAGGTTATTGTATCAATACAATTCTCAAGCTTTTTAGCAAATCTATCTTTCTTTTCTCTCAATTATGACAGGTAATTGCTTGTAGATGATTTCTAGGAGCTGTGGGGTTCACCATCAACTCCAACAAGAACATGTCCTTAGATAAACTGCAAATTCAACATAGACACCAAGGAATTTCACTTGAGGCATCATTTTTGAAGAATTCACAATTTGATAATAGAATCCCATTCATTAACACTCATTCTTTGGTCATCAAGCTAGGTACCACCTATCTTCTCATTTAAATTTCCAAAATAGTAAGTACTTGTATTAATTTACCAATTTTCTAACAAACAATTAATTAACCTAGGTTGATTTTGCTTATTTGATTGCATTTTCTTAATTAACCTAGGCTAACCCTAAGAAAACTTCATTTTCTTCTACAATATCTTAAAATGGCACAAATAGAATTGCAATGTGAACTTTCCATACACATGTCATTTCTCATTTAGTGTCGTTTCTATTTTGAGGTAATATTTTAATACACACACAATAGCAAATGACACAATATTGTGTAAATCAAGTTCATTCTCCTAGCCTCTATATCTATTTAAAAATACACATATCCCTAAACATTTACCCTACCTTATCATTTTATATGCACTCTTATACATTGTCTTATCCAATTGCTTATCACACATATCCATGCACCTGCCTCCATTTAGTCATTTCTTGTCTAGATCTAATTGTTATTATATCCCAAGACAAGTCTATCAATGTGGGATGGCCTCATAGTCGTGCACTTGTCTCTTTCTAATTCAAAATTTAAATTTAGACAATTGACCCCCATTACCTTTCTAACTTGAGCTAACCAACTGTATTTTTGGCATGATTTGATGTTGTGCTAGCATTTAAAGACATTCAATGCATTCATTCTAATCGAGAAGGCATAATAATATCTTAGAATCCTCATAAAGCATTTAAAATCTTATATTACTAATAAAGCATTTAAATTATCAATAATTCTAGACAATAATCAATAGTGACACACTTTTGTTTGGTCCAACAAAAGAGGAGACTTCACATCATAAGTGCTTTCGTGTTGTTTTTGATATTGTCCAATTTCAAGGGATTGATCAAGGCGCAATGCTCTTGGAACTCGATCATATAACAATCATACCAAGGTTTTTATCAATATCACCAATCCCTTGTTGAACACACAAATATATTAAGAGTGGGGGTGAATCAATATATCATTAAATTTTATCTTTAACCAATGTATCAATGAACATAAAAAACATCATTAAGGAAATTCAAAGCAGAAATGAATACAATCACACAAGATAACACTAGAATTACGTGGAAACCCTAGAGGAATAAACCATGGTGAGAAAAAGTTGCTTGGATCTACTACCCAAATCTAGCCTCACAATAATAAAAAGATCTTACAATGCTTTTATAGGCACTAGCCCCCTTGAGACATCAATCCCCAAAAACATTTATAGACACCAACCTAAAGGAGACACATATCCCCCAATCTAAGCACCAACCCAAAGAGCAAGAGGCACCAACCTCACATAAAACAAACTTACCAAGGTATTTATCAATATCACCAAGATCCCTTGTTGAACACAAAAATATACTAAGAGGGGGGTGAATCAGTATATCATTAAATTTTATCTTTAACCAATGTATCAATGAACATCAATAGCATCATTAAGGAAATCAAAAGCAGCAATGAATACAATCACACAAGATAACACCAAATTTACATGGAAACCCCAGAGGGAAAAACCACAGTGAGAAAAGTTGCTTGGATTTATTTCCCAAATCTAGCCTCACAATAATAAAAATATCTTCCAATGCTTTTGTAGGCACCAACCCCCTTTAGACACCAATCACCAAAACAATTTATAGAAACCAACCTAAAGGAGACACATATCCCCCAATTTGAGCACTAACCTATTGGCATTCCATGTCACCCTTTGATGACCCATCATTAATAATCGATCTGAGAGATCCTACATGGGCCATCTTGCATAAATTCTCCTAGAAGGTTACCAAAATTGGCTAAGTATGAGTTTTTTGGTGTGTCGGGATTTTCCTTGCCTTCTTCCCTGCATCCCTCCTCTTCACCCCTGATCCCTTTCTTTTTCCTCCCTTCTCTCCATTTTTTATCTCATTAAAAATCATTGTCTTGATTGTCAAGGATCGGGCTTCGTCCTTCCCCTTTACCTCTTACCACTTTATGGTAAGAGGTAAGTTGCCTTTTCAACCCTCAACCCCCGATGAGTTCTTTGAAATCTAACCAAGTGTCTGATTTTTGGACACTGAGGATCGAGCATACTGTTTATGTCTTACCTTTACAAAGGTAAGAGGTAAGACCCTTCCTCGACCCTCGATTCCCAATATGTTCTCGAAAAGTGACTAAGTGTTTTCTTTTCACATATCAGGGATTGGGCTTCCTCTTTACCCTTTCTTCCTTTCTTCCCTTCTTCAAAAGTTGTAAACCAATTCCTTGATCCCCAGTCCCCTCTTTTGCAAATTGAAAGTCAACTGTGTGTTGATCTTTCGAGGATTGGGCATCAGGTTTCCACTTTACCTCTTATTCTATTTATGGTAAGAGGTAGGGCATCCTTCTAATTCTCATCCCCTGAAATCTTCTCCTCTACACAAATATTTTAGACTTCACTCCCTTGTCTTACGCTTTACCACTTTGTGGTAAGCGACAAGAGTTCCCCCCGAACTCCGACGACCTACTTTAGGGAATCGGGGTTCTCTCTCCCCCTTTACCATTTTTCAAAAATCGGTAGGATTTAAACCCTCCTCTCAATCCCCGATCTCCAATGTCTTTGTTTGCCATTAGAATTCAACCTTCGCACTTCCTCCTTTCCCCTTACCACTTAGTGATAAGTTGGATTCAATCAGCCTGACCTCCGACGCTTGCCAAGTGTGACACATGGCATGCTCCCCTATCATCCCGTCAGGTCTTTTGGATGAACCCACAGTTGGCTTGCAGGGGCGTGGGGAAGCAACACCTGGCGAGTATTCTGATAGCGCACTATATATGCGGCCCAATTGGTGTCGTTGAATTTCAAAGGAAAAGGTATATGCTCATGGAATATTCTCCAAACGTGTCGCATTCTGATAGTCAATTCCCTACCATCCCGCAATTCATATCTTTGAAGGACTTGATTGACCACAAGTGTGCAAGACGATGCCATGTGGCAGTCTCTCAACTCATCGCTTGGTTCTTTCACATCACAATTTCAACTCTTGCTCTAAAAAAAAAAAGTGTTATATGTGATGGGATAAGGAAGGAAAGATAGAGAACGTGATTGGTGCATTTTTGGAAATGGCACCATTAATACTGTAGTGACTCTTCCTCGGCTACCAGAGTGAAATTTTGGAAGGATGGGTGGTCTTAAATGCTACTTTTATCTACTTCCATTAATGGGGATGTTTCCCATGCCTTCTTTGTGTTCCTTTGACCTTTTTTTCAGAGCTCCATCCTCTTATCGTGATTTGTTGTAGATTTCACAAAGGTTTTCTTCACAGTTTGTGTGTTCATTAATGCAGTGGCCTAGCATGGACGCCTGGAGCATTTATGGTTGGATATCTTCTCAAAATTGTACACAATGTTTCTAGAAATATTTGCTAGGGTAAATTAGCATGGGTTTTTGCTCAAATGTGTTCCTTCTTCCATTCTCACAACTTGCTGACAAAAAAGGACACCTTGGGGGTATGGCATGCAAGTTTTGGTTTCTCCAAGCTCTGCTTTTGGTGCAGATTTTATGAACAAATCTTTACTTGATTAGATCTCCTTGATTGCTAACCCTAGCTAGGTTAGGGTTTGAGTTGCATTCATCCAAAGTTATGCTTTATCTATAAAAGCAACACTTGTATTCATTTTAGGGGTTCTTCCTCTGGCTTCTCTAGGGTTTTTCTCTTGCAGAAACTATATATTTTTTGCATTTTTTCATTGTAAAGATTGTTTCCAAGCTTTATGTTAATAAAATTCAACTATTATCACTATTATCTTTTGCATGTTTGAGTAAAATCCATTTACCTTGATGTTTGAGCATGTGTTTTAGTTATTTCATTGATGTATTATGTTGTTTTGAAGCAGGAAGAAACAAATTCTATCTTGGTGCATCACCTTCTTTTACATTTTATGTCTCCTATCTCTTCTCTTTGTGATCTGTTAGAGTATAATAGTAATGGGGTTTTCATGTGTTCGGTTAGACCAACAAACTTGCACTTAGATTAGAAGAGGAAGTCGGCCTTCTCCAGAGACTCAACCTCATTTGTGCAAGGTACCACACTTTGAGGTCGTTTCCATTGTGTCATTAGAACACTAAACTCTTGGTAGGGTATATTTTTAGGTTACAATAGTTATTGGAACACACGATGGGACAAGAAGAAGTTCCACTCCATCTTGTTGAGAGAACGGTGCTTCTCTCAACATTCTAGTCTTAAAGAGGCTCTCAAATAAAGTAACTAGAGACTTTGCATTCAAGGGAGGACTCTACATCAAAGTTGGTGACTCAAGTTGCTGCCTAGAACCCCGGTTACAAATCAGACCTATACATTCATTCCGAGAATTCAAATGAGAGCATCTTCTAGAGGTAACTTCCAGTATACTCGACTCTCATTTTCTACTTCTAGAAGAAGAAATAGACAATCTTTATCATCTGCTAGGAGAAATAGAGGTACTAGTCCATCTACGCCACCTATGGGTAGATTATTTAAAACTAGAACACCTATTGTCCATACACAGGAACTTATTTCATATGGCTTTACCTAGATATCAACCCTTTGTGTCCTTTAGCAGTGACAACCCTTTAATTTTAGCCCAAAAGGATATACCAGTCAATGCCTTGAAAATAATTCCTCATTTCACTAATGAAACATCCATAACTCCAGTAGATCACATCATAGATGTGGCAAACATATGCTTTTTGCATGATGTAACAGAGGACAATGTGGCTATTAGGTTTCTTGCCACTTCCCTTAAGGGTAAAGCATTGCAGTGGTATAGAGGATTGTCATCCAAATCCATTCATAATTGGAATGAGCTAGGTGAAAAATTATGCAAGCATTTTGAAGAAAAAAGTGACCAATTATCCCTCATAGAACAATTGACAACAATTAAGAAGTCACCCCATGAATTCATGAGTGACTTCAATTACAGATTTCATAAGACTTGAGATAGAATCCTTGCCTTGGTGAAGCCTTCTCATGAGCATGTTTTTCTGTATTTCTTAAGGGCTCTTAACAGTGATATAGATGTTATGATTTAGTCAATGGGTGGTTTTACTTTACCTGGAGCATATGACCTAGCCATAGGGGCAAAAAATTATTTAATACAGGTTGGGAAGATAGCTCTAGGCCACCAATGCCTATATTTCCAGAGCTCCCTTCACAACCAATGGTGGCCCCTATCCCAATGGCTCCTATTCTAGTGGTTTCCACAAGACAACCTTCTACTTCTACTACACTTCCAGAGGATTGGAGCACCTTGCTCTGAAATATGAACAATAAGTTAATAGCAATGGATAGATAGCAGACCCAAAATAACAAGACTTATCAACCTCAAGGTCAAGACTATCAACAAAATAGATAACCTTATCAGGATAAAATTAGTGGAATCATACTAAGCCTATGAACAACATGCACATAGCTACTATCAACACTTCAAAAGATTTGGTCCTAGTGAAAAATAATCTATCCCAAGAGCAAGAGTGGTATTACCCTTGTGAGCAAGCTCATAATCAAAATGCTTGTCAAAATGGAGAGTTTGTACAAACTCTAGTGGTTCAGAATGAAACCTCTACTTTAGGGCAGCAATTTGATATAAACCAAATAGCTTCTAGTAATCAAAATCATGCATGTGAGGACTTCTTATTGCTCAATTGGCATCAAGAAGATTTTTGTGGTGTAAATCAAACAGATGTTGATACAATAGCTCAGAATACAAGATCAAAGAAAAGAGAAATGGAGGATGGTGCATCTTCCATGGTTGGGAAAGCATTAGTTTCTCAACAACCTCAACAAAGTGTGGATGTTGGACCAATAGGTAGAACAATAGATGTTACACAATAAAATCAACCTACTAGTAGGCCTAAACAAGCAATGGAGCAACCTAAGATCACCCAAGCAACTAGAATAGAACTTGTTGTTCCAAAGGTTCCTCCTAAAATCATTCAACTCCCTTTCAACATAGTGGATCAAATGAAGAAAGCTAATTTTAATGTTACTATGTGGAAGGCTCTATCTATTCCATCACAAAGGCATTTGTTGTAATAGGATTTGAAATAGCATAAGCAATCAGGTGATGTACAAGAAAAAGAGGAAACTACTCTATCAAGTAGCTTGGTGCAACCCAAAGAAGAAGGTAACTCTAGCAAAATTAGTAATCCACCTCCCTCCTATCTTTCTCTAATTATTGGAAATCATATAGTACATAATTGTATGATAGATTTTGGGGAAAGTAGTTTTGTTATGCCTAAGGACATTGTTGATATGCTTGGAATCAAGTATGAACCAATGGCTAGTAAGGTTCTAAAATTGGATGACATTGTTCTCAATATAGTAGGAGTAATTAAGAACTTAAAATTGACCTTGCATGCATTCCCTAGCTATGATGTGTTGCAAGATATTTCAGTCATAGACCTCCCTGCTCATTTTGTCATTTGTTTGTCTAGAAATTTCACTACTAAGATAGGTGGATACTTATCAGTTGATTGGTCTCACATGTTATTTAGAACTAGATATGGTACTAAAGCAACCATCAAATTTGAGCCCATAGCAAAGGATCATCTAGAGCCTTACACTCTTAGTCTAATAAACATGAATTGTACATTGCATGATCAAAAGGAGGAGTGTTTTATTCATGAGCTTGCCAATCCTATAGAGGAGGTACCAAATTTTTAGTTGGAAGAATGGGGAAATGCTTTACAATTTGACCCATTAACTGTTGCTAAAGTGGAGGAGATTAGTCTTAGCACCTATTGCATTCATGAAAAAATGCTACTATCCCCAATCTCATAAAAACTCAAGAGGATCTAGGGGAGATTGTGGCAGATGTTTTTTGATGGTTCTAGAAATATAAATGGTGTTGGTGTTGGTGTAATGTTGGTATCTCTAAGCAAGGAGAAATATTACTTTTCTTTAAAGATTAAATTTAGTTGCACTAACAATGTGGCTGAGTATGAAGCACTCATCCAAGGTCTCCAACTTGCACAAAAAGGAACATCAAGTTGTTATAGGTATTTTTTCATAGTGAATTGGTTGTTCGTCAAGTTAGAACTCAAATCTCAACCAAGAATAATCTACTCAAGTTCTTCAAACACAGGGTTTGGGATTTGATTGAGGGATTTGAGGGTTTTAACATCCAAACAACTCTGAGGAATCAGAAAAAGCAAGATGATAAACTTGTAATAGTTGGTGCTTAGTTTGACATACCAGCACATATTGCAAGCAAAAAGGAGTAGCATATCAAGATTGTGGTGAGGCCTTATGTTTCGAATAATCAAGATCACTAGCAAGTCTTTGAAAGTGACCAGCAGATAGTGAATTTTCTACAAGATGAGGCTGAATTTTCTAAAAGAAATCAGTCCAAGCTGTAGAATCAATATGATGATCAAATTGTGTAGTTGAGTAGCAATAAGCTACCAAATGGTCTCATCACCCTTGACGGTATCTTCAACCCCGATGATCAGTTAAAGTAGAAAAGGATGAACTTATCTACAAACAAGGGTGACTTCAATCCAATAGAGATTTCAGAAGGAAAGACTCTAAACTTGGGAAAGGTATGCTCTACCATTGAACATGATGTTTTCATAGATATTTTTAATAGATACAATGATGTAGTTTCTTCAACTTATGAAGACCTAAATGGTTTTGACCCAGGGCTTGCCCAACATACCATTGAATTAGATCTAGATGTCAAACCTATACAACAACAACAGAGGCCTATAAGTCCTAAAATTGAGCCTTTGATGAGAAAAGAGTTGGCCCAGTTGATTGAGGCTAGAATCATTTTTCCCCTCAAGCATTCTTCATGGGTGGAAAACTTAGTGCCTGTCAGGAAAAAGAATGGGGAAATAAGGCTTTATGTAGATTTTAGGGATTTAAATAGAGCCTCCCTGAAGGACCATTATCCCCTCCCTTCCATGGAGCAAATTTTACAAAGAGTAAGTGGGTTAGAAAGTTTTTCTTTCTTGGATGGTTACTCAGGATATAATCAAATTTTGGTCCAAGAAATAAGACAACATTTAATACAAAGTGGGGCACCTATGCTATAACATGCTAACCCTTCAATGAAGTAAAAATTCCTAAGTTTACACTTTGCACTCGTAAATAAACTATGTAACAAGCCATTACAATAAAAAAAAAAATTCTTTATTGAGAATATACGAACAAAGATTCCATAACATAATACAATAAGGATTTCATTTCATTATAATAATTTCACAAGATACAATCATACAAGAATGTGTACATTTACAAACTTAGCTCAATGAGCTTTGGAAAAAATAGCTTAAAAATAGTCCAAGATCATTCCTTTCAAATCTTGGTTCTTATGTCACCTACTGTGGAGGAGAAGCATCACTCAAACGCTTTTCTGCCAACCACGGACTCTTAATGCAGTCCCCCACACATCTATCATTCGATATATGGCCCTTCCCTTCGACGAAGAGATCGATAGAGTAACCAAATAACGACAACCAACTGAGCATAGTGTTGTGTCCTACATAACTAGAACTTGTAATCCCACAATTTGGAACTAGCATGTAATATTGGATCATAGTGAACTGACAGTGAAGCCAGAGGCAGTCACACTACTTTGGTCAAAGTGTTCTCATTCAATACTTTGAATGAAGGTCATTTATCACATACACTACTCAGGGCCGATTTGACTAAAGGCCATCTCAAACTACGCATAGCTATTTCTTTCAATGGATAACATATCACCGCAAAGATAACCTATCACCATTTCTACATACTTGGAATAAATCTACTTTAACAAAGTAAATACACAAGCTCCCTCCTATACTGGATAAACAATCCTAGGAGTAAACTCAATCCATGCTAGTCAAATCAATAACCTAGCTAAGAGTAACTCATATTCCACTCACGTTTAATCATATCTAGTATGTAATACCTATGATAAATATCCACCTCCTATTATGGAGTACATACAAGAACATCATAAAAACAACATAAAAGATTCTATTTCCTTTTCAAATCCATTCTAGTTTTCCCTAAATGCAAGTACTCATAAAATACAATTCAAACATTCATGGAGAACAATCTTTCATAAATAAAATAACAAAGAAGAATATCCTCATGCTTGTTTTCGCTTATCCAATCAATTGACAACAATGTAGCTTCCCCAAACAACAACTAGAGTAATTATAGCTTCTCAAGTGGCGTCACAATAAATCTCTAATACTCAAGATGATAGAATACTTCTCGCAAATACTACTCTCTCTCTCTCACTATAACATAACTCTCTCTCTCTCAATATAACAGAGTAAAATGACAAAAATGTAGAGTAAAAAGCTTGCAACAATGCATCCCAAACAAGTGATCAAGCTCCTCTATTTATACAACGATTTGGTAACTACTCAGCCTACAGTTTAGGCATGAGTTATGATAGCAGCAAGCATGCATAACAGCACATATATCACAGCTAAAATGTGGCGAGCATGTAAGCTCATACTCAGCTAAAATAACTATAGATCAACCTTGTTGATCAACAACAATTTAGAGATTAATTCAAATCAACATATGATTGATTTCAGTTTGAATTTCACAATGGACATCTACAGGTATAAGGATTCAAAAGTGGCACCAAAGAATCAACTTTTACTCTTAGAGTTGGTGTGGTTTCCTTCTTATCAGAAACAGTCAATATCAAAAATGTGACACCAAGCTTGCATTGACCAAGTCTCAGCATGAGTCGATTCAGTTAATAAATTAGTTTGAAAAAGTCATTGAATTGTTTACACGCCTCTATAGATGTTGGTATAAGCATAATGACATGGCGTTAAAATTTTTCTAAGTCAAATAAGATACCCATCAAATGCGTCGACTTAGTCTTCACCAAGTACCAACTTAATGTAGTGAGCTACATTGTAGTATATGTGATCCACTATGTGTGGCAGTAAAAGTAAAACTCGGCCTTGCAAAATATAGTCACAGGTAACTTATAATCGGCCTCTATCATTGTCAATGATAGTCGATTTCAAGTAATAGATAATATACTAAATATATATTAATATATATATATATATATAATATCACATATACATATATATATATGTATATATATTTAAATATCAGCATATATTTATATATATATGTATATATATATATATGTTAATATTAATATATATATATATCATAAGCCATCAATGTAAGTATACATTCAATATTCAAATAAAGTATAATCATAATAGTATTCACATACTAATCACAATATATCGATTGTACACGTATATATATGTATATAAGTATATGCATCTATGTACATGTATACGTATGTATACATATATCAATACATTTGTATGGGCATGTCCATTTTCCATCGTATGTGTGTATCGATACATATATACATATGGATATATGTATATACTATATATATATATATATATATGTACACATTTGATTCACATATAATCATTCACAGTTACCATTGTATTGATAAACATTTGTGTGTGGTACATCTATACATATACATATACATGGCGTTAGATCTCTGTGACATGCATGTGTATATATATACACATACTCCACATATGTCCTTATCAATAAAACCGTAATAGAACAAGAAAGAACTCCAAAGCTCAAATAGATAAACATCACCCAATAATGCACTCAATAGTAAACAAGACTCTACTAATGCAAACACATCAACTAAGGATGACTTACCAACTTCCCACTTAGTGACAACTCAATTATTCTACTGTGGTGTGTGTATGCTAGGATAGTTTTTGTTACTAGTTACCCGACCGAGTTATTCTCTTGAGTGATACTTCCCCTCCGCCTGGAGGAATTGAACATATACCTGCAACCACTAACACATGCCCACGGTAGTCAAATGTTCACAAAATATGCAGTATACATAATACATCTCCAAAGTTAGAATATTAATTCAATAACCATTCAAACACACATATGCAATACTTTTCACACAACATCAAATGTAATAACATACATTCATAACGCATTGATAACAAAGTGCAGGCACAATTTATTCATCTCCAGAATTCACATTACATTCATATTTACCCTAAATAGTAATAGTAAATAGTAATTACACAATTGGGGTGTAACATACTCCCCCCTTGTGAATCATCATCCCCAATGATTTTATGTAGCAACATAAAACAACCAAAAAACAAACAACATATTGTTTCAAGCATTCTCAAAAGCATCAAGAACATAAGGAAACTTTTGTTGAATCTTAGCATAGTCCTCCCAAGTGGTCAAGTCTTTTGCATACTGGTCCCACTGGACTTTGCATTGCAAGACTTCTTTATTATGCAACCAAAGCTTACGTGTTCTGAGCACCTTGATGGGCTCGAGAGTTACCACTCTGGGGTCCTATACCTGTAAAGTAGTCCAATCAATCACATGATTAATACTTGGTATATACTTTTTGAGGTAGGACACATGGAAGACGTTATGCATTTTGGCAAGAGTTGGTGGCAACACAATTCAATAAGCTACTGGATTCACCTCCTCCAGAATCTCAAAAGGTCCTACATAACACGGGGCTAACTTAGAAGACTTTCCAAATTTAATGGAGCTCTTGTGAGGTTTCACTCTTAACAACACTTTATCACCTACCGCAAAATTATGGGGCACTCTCTTAGCATTGGCATAACTTTTCTATCAGTTGTTAGCTTCATCCAACCTTTGCTTAACAATTTAACCTGCTCCTCCATTTTCGCTAACATTTTTGGTCTAAGACTTACTCTATCCTCAAGTCTATCCCAACTTATAGGAGTTCGACACTTCCAACCATACAATGCTTCGAAAGGAGCCATCTTATTGTAGAATGATAAGAATTGTTGTAAGAAAATTCCACTAAGGGTAAGTAATCTTCCCACTTGTATTGTTGATCCATACAATACATCCTAAGTAGGTCTTCCAATACTTGATTCACCCTTCTAGTTTTCCCATCTGTTTCCAGATGATATGTTGAGCTAATATTCAGTTGAGTCCCTAGTGCAGAAAACAAAGTTTACCAAAACCTAAAAGTGACTCGTACATCCCTATCTAAGATAATCTTCTCAGGAATCCCATGCAATCTAAACACTTCTTGTACAAATTTCTTAGCTATGACAGGTGCTCCATTAGTTAGATTCTTGGGTGTAAAATGTGCTACTTTGGTAAGCTTATCTACCACCATAAGAATGGCATTGTGCTTATTCCTTGCATAAATTCCATACTTATGACTTGCCACTTCCTCTTCGGTATACCATGTGGGTATAACAAGCCTGCAAGATGATGATGCTCTACTTTCACCCTTTGACATTCAAGACACCTAGCTACAAATCCAATAGCATCCCCTTTCATCCCTTTCCAGAAGTATAATGGCTTTACATCTGCTATCATTTTCGTCACTCCAGGGTGTCCAGAGTACGGTACTTTGTGTATTTCCTTCCATACTAGATTTCTTAACCCTTCTACATTAGATACATACATTCTACCCTTATATCTAAGTAATCCATTAGGTTCAAAAGGAAACCATTCATACCTAGAATCTTGTGAATTACCAGTGAGTGCTTGCTTGACTTGCAAGTAGTACTCATCCTCTTTGCATTTATGCAACACTTACCCTTTAAAATCAATTTGAATTGTTACTATTGAAACAATATGTCATCTTCGACTCAAGGCCTCAGCAACCCAATTTTCCTTCCCTTTTATATAACTAATATTGAAGTCATAATCAACTATCAATTCCAATCATCTTCTCTATCTAGCATTCAAATTGGGTTGAGTGAAAAGGTACTTTAACCCATTATGACTAGTTTTCATCTCAAAGGGTTTCCCTAACAAGTAATGCCTCCACATTTGCAATGTGTGAACCACAACTGCTAATTCTAAATCATGTGGTGCATAATTCATCTCATAAGGTTTCATCTTCCTAGATTCATAAGCAATTACTTTCCCATCTTGCATCAACACACCTCCTAACCCCTCTCTGGATGCATCTATGATAACAGTAAATTTACCCTCAGGATTTGGTACTTTCAAGATCGATGCGGTGGTTAATTTCTCTTTGAGAAGGTCAAAATCTTCTTGACACTTCTCAGTCCATTCAAATTTCTTTCCTTTCTTTTGTAAAGAAGCAATTGGGAAAGCGATCTTAGAGAAGTTTGCAACAAACTTTCTATAATACCCTACTAGACCCATGAAACTTCTTACCTCTGACACATTCTTAGGTACAGGCCACTCAAGCACTGCCTTGATCTTAGCTAGATCTACTGAAATTCCATCAGCCGAAATTAAATGACCCAAATAATGTATCTTCTTTTGGAAGAATGTACACTTAGAGAGTTTACCATACAACTTATGTTCTCTCAACATTGTAGGACCATCTCTAAATGCCAGCAATGTTCCTCCTCATTTCTAGAATAAATTAGGATGTCATCTAGAAAAACTAATACAAACTTGTCTAGGCAGTCCCTAAATACACTATTCATCAGGTTCATAAATGTTGCAGGTGCATTTGTTAAACCAAAGGGTAAAACAGTGAACTCATAGTGTCCATATCTGGTTCTGAGCACAGTTTTAAAGATGTCTTCATCCTTAATCCTCAATTGGTGATATCCATATCTCATATCTATTTTAGAGAATACGGCAGCTCCTCTCATTTGGTCAAAAAGACCGTCTATGTGTGGCAACAAATACTTTGTTCTTAACCATAGCTTTGTTAGGCATACAATATTCAATGCACAAACACAAAGTACCATCCTTCTTTTTAACAAAGAGGACTAGTGCTCCCCAAGGCGAAACACTTGGTCTTATCAACCCTTTAGACAAAAATTCGTCCAATTGTGCCTTAAGTTCCATAAGTTCAAGTGGTTGTCATCCTATAGGGCACCTTGGAAATAGGTTCAACCCTGGAACTATATCAATAGAGAAGTCAAATATTCTTTTCAGGGGTAACCCTGGTAACTCATCTGGAAACACATCCAAAAAAATTCTCAATATTGGATACTTCTCCATATTTGATTTTCTAGTTTCATCTATTTCACCATCTTCTAACTCTTGAAAGCTCTAGAATTCCAAACTATCAAGATCTCTTTTCCAGTTCTCTCTATCTGTGATGGCACTCTAAGTTTTAGTTCTACACCCTTTCAATTCTACCTAGCTCTTAATAGGCATAAAAATTGGATAGTTCTATCCTAGCCTCGAATAGACATTGTTCCACCTTTGCTCTTATTTGGTTTGCATACTCTACATCCCAAGACATTGCCATGTATCCAGCCTTCCTAGATAATTGCTTAGCTACTCTAGGTGAAATGAAATTCTTAGTTGCACCTGTATCAATAAGAACAAAAATAGGTAAGCCAAACAAAATACTTGGCATTTCAACTGGAGTTACTTGATACTCTGCCTAACAATCATCTACAGCTGCATGTATCTTTTGTTGAAACATCGCCTACTGGGTGGGTAAGGAATTACCATATGGTCATGATCCGAAATTTTTATTAGGACATTCATTAGCATAGTGGTCCCCTCTGCATGCAAAACATCCTATAGTCGTTCCTCTTTTCCTAGCAGGTTCTCTTGGCTTGTTAACATTTTCATTAGCTTTGTTGGTATTACCCATGCTAGAACCATTCCTCTTACGCTCTCTTCTAGACTCATTTCCATCATTGTGGAACCCTTTCCCTTTTGCCTTGGAACACTTTGCACAGATTCCACTTTCTTTGGAGCTGGCTTGTTAGGAACTTCCACAACCTTCTTTTGTTCTCTACTTTCATGATGAGTGGAGTTAGCCTTGAGCTTTTTCTCTTGTTTAATTGATTTCTCATATACAAGATCTATTTTTGTTGGACTGTGCATATCCACTTATCCTCCAATCTGATTGTTAAGTCCCATAATAAACTTTCTTATGTGGAAGCATTCATCCTTGTGATATATGGGAACATAACACAAAAGTCAGGTAACTTCTCCCAATATTCATTGATCGTCATATTACCTTGTATCAAACCCTAGAAATTTGAGATTTTTTGGTCATAGTAGATTTGGGGCAACCATCTCTTACAAAATATCTCAACAAATTCTCCTCATGTCAGCTTCCATGAGTTAATATTGAGTTCCAACTTTTTGTTCATCCACCAATTGGAGGCTTCTCCTGTTAACTAGTAAGCAACCCAAGCGGCTTTAGTGGTCTTATTGTAGTTTCATATTTCAAAATACTTTTCCATTTGGACAAGCCACACCTCAGCCTCATCTCTACCAGCACTTCCATCAAACTTGGGTGAGGTAATCTTCTTCATGTCCTTGGAAAGTTTGGAAGCCATACACTTCTTATTTCTTTCCTCAAATGGTGTAGGTGATTTTTCCTTCTCATGATTATGAGTTTCATCATGCCCATGAGAAGAGCTCTCTCCCTCATGTTCATTAATGGGAACTTATTTCTCTATACTATCCTTAACTCTTTCCTACTCAAGGTTAGCCAACCTTGCCATGATCTAGTCTAGTCTAGCTTCAATCCCTATGGGTCCTTGCTCGACTTCCTAGCTTCCGACATGGTTAGTTCGTGTCCTCACCATCTTCACTAGATCAATTTTTACCTAAATGTTTATCCATGTTAGATTAAATTATATTATCAAATACCTTATGGAAAACATTAAGAATGGCATTCCTACACACAAAGAATTCCACATAAGATTAAGCACACGCTTTTTAATAAACATATAATTTTATTCATTTCATAAGGATTTCAATATCCCTTTGATTACATGGAGTGACTATTCAGATAGTTGAGTGGAGAGTATCCCTCAGATTCACTCTCTAACACATAACTTAAAGGAGTATAAGGGTGATCCCACAATACTGGTTTACAATTTTTGGCCAAACTAGACATTGAACTAAAATTTTTTAACTAAATCTTCACTTTTGGGTACCTATTGCGGCTAAACCATGAGGAATTTGAAGATGATGCAAACTAGTGATTTGTCATATTTTTTCTATAGATTCTAAATATTTTTTTTTAAAAAAAAATTGAATTAGATTGCACTTCTTTTTCCATCTCCTTCGAAAACTAGTTTTTAATAGTAAACACTATTTTTAAAGAATGATATCATTGGCTAACACATAATTTTTTTCTATGAAAGATAAAATTCTAATTTTTTTCGAATTTAGATTCATAACTATGATATCTAGTGCATGGTATTGGTTTCACAACATTTTATTGAATATTTTTTTCTTAATTAATTTTCAAAGTTGAACCTTTTACAATTTAGACATGATTCACTGGCTAATGCATAACTTTTTTTGTATGTATCGAAATTCAATTATTATTTTTTTGGATCAAGGACATCAATATCTAGTGCAATGATATTTTTCAAAAAAAATAATTGATAATCTGCTATTTTCCCACATGTGCAAAATAGAGAGCTTGATTTTCAGTGAAAAACCTATATTTAATCAAACTAAAAAATAAAATACATAATAAAACCAAAACATATTAAAATTATATTCAATGGATAGCTCATTCTGAGGACTACCATCATCCAGTTGGGTCTGTGAAGTCTCCTCCATTTTCATCCTCATCCTGAGCTGTAAAGGGAAAATTTCTACAAAAAATTGGTTCAAGAGGGGGAAAAGGGCAAAAAAGGAGGGTTTGAATGAACCCAGGTTCGAGCGAACCCTCCTTGGAGGTTCACTAGAACTAGGGTTCGAATGAACCCTGGTTTGAGCGAACCCCCCCTTTTATTCAATTTTCCATTGTCTTCATTATGAAAAAATGCAAAAAAAGTGGGTCCCATCATTTAATAGGGTTCGCATGAACCAAGGTCCATTCAAACCCCTTTTGGGTCCAGAACTAGGGTTCGAATGAACCCTGGTATGAGCGAACCCCCCCTTTTATTCAATTTTCCATTGTCTTCATTATGAAAAAATGCAAAAAAAGTGGGTCCCATCATTTAATAGGGTTCGCTCAAACCAAGGTCCATTTGAATCCCTTTTGGATCCATTCAAACACCCCAATTCGTGCGAACCCCTAAAAAGCAAAAAAAAAATCATAGGAGCATTTTTGCAATTTTCCTTCCTCGCTGGAATTGTAAACCAATATTGTGAGATCACCCATAACCTATAGACTGAGATTGTTGCTCATGAGCATTTGATCATACTTATCCTAGAAAAGATGGTAGCCTTCGAATTTGTCATCTGATACATAGTTACAAGGTACATATCTCTCGGATTTGTTACTCGAGGAGATTACAATTACTTCCACCAGTGGAAGAACTCTAAGGTCCCTAAAGGTAAATGTCAAACTGACACTCCCTTCCAAGGGCATATCCCTAGAAAGTGATATTGACTCAGACTTTTCCGGTGAGATGGAAGGTAGGTAGTTGTACTTGGCCTCCATCTTCATCTTCCTCTTCACATCGTTGATACAAGAAAGGCTTTAATTATTGGCCTTTGCTATTGTCACCTTCAACTAGACATTGCCTCCACCCTCATTTAAGGATATTTCTCCTCACAATGTTGGATAGAAAGAATGATGAGCTCATAGGTTCTAGAGCTAAACCTGGTAGCTCTGATGCCACATGTAACATGTTGACCCTTCAATGAAGTAAAAATTCCTAACTTTACACTTTGCCAGTAAATAAACTATGTAACAAGCCATTGTAATAAAAAAAATTATTTTCTTTATTGAGAATATATGAACAAAGATGCCATAACATAATACAGTAAGGATTTCGTTTCATTACAATAATTTCACAAGATATAATCATACAAGAATGCTTACATTTACAAACATAGCTCAATGAGCTTTGGAACAAATGCTTACATTATAACCATGCGTAATAAAGAAAATATAGAGTAGCTCATTGCTTTCTTAAGTGAAGGGCTTAAATATTATGAGGTTAAGTACAACTATGTTGAAAAGCAAGCTCTTGTTGCTGTCAAAGCATTGAAAAAATTTAGACACATGTTGTCTAATAACAAGATATAGCTAATGGTGCCCCATGTCAACATTAAAGAGTTCTTGTTGAGCAGAGATATCAATGAAAAAAGAGTTGGATGGATCATCAAGGTGATGGAGTGTGATGTTGACATCAAAATCACCAAGTTAGTGAGGCAAGGGGTTGTGTGAGCAACTTGCCTCAACATTTGAGACTCCTACGGAGGTTGCCCTTATGCTACAGGAACAACAAGCACCAAATGCAAACATACAAGGCAGTTGGGTGCGTGATATGACTACCTTTTTGTAGGAAGGTAGGTATCCTCTAGGTCTAGATAGGACCAAAAGAAGACACTTCATATTACAGTCTATTCCCTATGTCATAGTGGATGACATACTTTTTAGAAAGGGTTTCAATGGGTTCCTATTAAGATGCGTAGAGGAAAATTAGGTCAATAGAATGTTGGAGGAATTCCATGATGGTTCTTTAGGTGGCCATTTCTTTGCAAGGACCATTGCTACAAAAGTCATGAAGGATGGTTATTATTGGCCAACCCAATTCAATGATGCCCACAAATGGGTGAGAAACTGCAAAAGGTGTGCTTTCTTTTCTGGAAAGCAAAGGTTGGCTACCCTCCCTCTTCATCCCATTCAAGTTGATCAACCATTTACACTGTGGAGTTTGGATTTTATCAACATGATAAATCAACCATCAAGTGTTGGTCATAAATGGATTTTGACAGCCACAAACTACTTCGCCCTAGGTGGTCAGAGGCAGTTGCCTTAAAGGATGCCAACGATGCTTCAGTTTTGGAATTCCTTGATGGAATTGTTACAAGATTTGGCACTCCTACCATCATTTCAAATAATGCCAAGGATTTCACTAGTGCTCAAATCCTTTATTGGGCAATCAGGCATGACATTTATTTGAATACCTCATCCAATTATTATCCTCAGGGTAATGGCCTAGCCGAGTCTTCAAATAAAAACCTCATTAGACTTAGGAAGAATATTTTGAACCAGATTAGATGATGAGTGGGGCCGATAACCAATGTTGTTGAA
Organism: Sequoia sempervirens; assembly: GCA_007258455.2. Taxonomy (NCBI): domain Eukaryota; kingdom Viridiplantae; phylum Streptophyta; class Pinopsida; order Cupressales; family Cupressaceae; genus Sequoia; species Sequoia sempervirens. The sequence goes on from VDFB02353493.1 coordinate 55,085,437, forward strand.
GAGCTTAAGTCATAACTTAAGCGACCGAGAACAACTATTAACTAGTCAATGATGAATTAGAACATAAAGTGATGACAGGAAAAAGCTTCGAGTTTAAGAGAATTAGGGCTAAAACCCTATTAGAAGCATAAAACCCTAACCATACATGATCTCCAATCTAGTCCATAGGAATCACAACATGCAAACATGAATAGACTAAAGCAACAAAATATGGCTGAGATAGACAAATTCCAAGTCCAAGGCAACAAAACAATCTTGACAATTTTTTGCAACAATTCAGACAACATTTGTAACTTTGATAATATTTTACCATTTCCTTCATACGTCTATCAACCCTTGCAGATCAAGCATGTTTCCAACACTCTCCTCAAGCAGAGACCTTGACACCAACCAACAAAATTCCAATGCAAAGTCGTTGACATCAATAACAACAATGCAACATCCTCAAATTTTAGAAAAGGTAGAATTAAAAACTACATTTCAAATGAAGTTGTAGGATAGAACCTTATAGATTGTTAAGATGAATCCAAAGCACAAGTACACAACTATGGTTATGAATCTATCCTAGACCTACAAACATGTCCTCTAATAGGACAAAGATACAAAACATAATTTCAAGCAATCACATTGATAGAGAGACACTATTTCCAAGCCTAAAATAAATATTTTAAATCTTTATTCATTTGACATCACTCTCTGATTATCAAACCAAATATAAATAACACCCTTCTTTACATTCAATTTCCTAACTTAACATTTAATTATTTCAAATGATCAATATCCAACTATCATAAAACACAAAGAATTTATATTTATTTATATACATTTCATTGAATTAATCTAAATTACCACTTAAAAAATCTTTATGTGTCAAAAAAAACAAAACAAAAACAAAAAACATAAACCTGTCTCTTTTACAAATACATTCATCATGTTATCTAATGTTGTTCTACTCATTTTAAATTTTAAAAACATGAAAAATTTGACATATAAAGATGAAGAATAATTTCGTGTTTAATAATTAAATATATTATTTTATAATAAGTGTCTATTATATTTTTCTTTTAAAAGGAAGGAAGAAAGACATTCCGAATTCTTGTTCTTGGCGGCGAGTGGTCGTGGGTTGCTTCGTCAAGTCAAAAAAAGGCTCAAACTTTATTCCAAGCGACCGAAAGCCGCGTATTAATTATATTGTCATGTGTTGGGTACGCGATTCGATACCGTGACCTCGCGTGGGGGTAAATTCACGGGTCGTTTCTCAGAAACCTCGCGGGGGAGGTGTATTCAGGAGAATTGGTCCTGTAGGAGTGGGGAGGGGCTCTTTTTAAGCCCATCTCTTTTTCTACCAAGTCCAAATAGAGTTGGTTATCACAGAATTTATTCACAGCTTGCTTTCTTCTATTGTGACTGTGTGTTTTTTTCATTCAAAATGAAGGGAGCAGAAGTTTTAATGGCCGCTGTTGCAGCAGTCGCGTCTACTGCCTTGGATTTTCCGGCCCACACACGCGGCATTCCGATCAGTGCTTTCTCCTCGGCAAGGGTGAGTTTGCAGCTCTGGGTGTTTTTGTGGAGGTCTTTTTGGTAATCAATTCTTTGTGGTTTTGAAATTAGTTTAGTGGGTAGATGAATTTACGTTAGATCTGTGTATTGCAGGGGAAAATGGACAATTTGGAGAGATACCCATGCGAGGAATTGCAGTGCAGACCGTGTAATGAAGATAAGTTCGCGCCGAAATTTGATGGGCTTCGCTTTATCGAAACTCTCGTAACTGCTCACAGATAGGGTTTCTAGGGTTTCAACGGGATCTTGTTTTTTTTGGGTTTCATGGGGACTGTTCTCAAAATTAGGACTGATTTCTATCTCCAATTTGATATTTGTGGGAGTAATATTGCTAACATTCTTAATTCTTGTCTCCGCTGATTTTTTAAAAAGAAAAGCGGATGAAGGGTTTGTATTTGGGGATCAAAATTTTGAGTAAGTTATTTGTACTGCTAGAGAGGTTGGGCAAGGCAGCGGCGGTGTTTGTAATGTAATCTTGAAGATTTATGAGAAAGCTTCGCATTGTGTTATGAGACATTTATATGTGTTTGGCTGTTAGATTAATGTATGGTTATATAATTTTTGGGTTAGATCTCCATTAATGAATGGATGATTATGTTTTTCTGTGTTCTTTTAGATAATAGATGATTATGCTCTTCTTTGTTCCTTTAGATTGGCCTTCATTAATGGTTACATATGCACTGGGTAGTGTAAAACTCCATACCT